>VXAU01003536.1:200167-338957 GCA_013399695.1 Formicarius rufipectus | reverse complement strand
CAGCTTGGGTGGATATATGGGCTGTGGCAATGGGCTCGCAGCCACTTCATTGTCAGCCCCCCTTTGTTCTCCCAGCAAAGAGAAGGCACAGTGGGGAAGGCTCCCTCCACATGTCAGACACAGGAGGGACAAAGGGCTGATGGGAACTGCCTGAACTTACACGAGCTCCTGAAAAAGGCTATCACATGTGGATTTTAGGGGGCACATTAATGCTCTGTGCCTGAGCCACCTCTGGGATTGGTGGTGGATGTTTAGCACGGGGAGCAAGACGGAGAGAACAGGACCTTTCCTCCCGGGAGGAAACAGCAGCTCTCTGGCACTTGAAAGTTGTTAATCAGGTCTAAAAGAGCGAATAGGAGACATCAAAGTGAGATCCGGGTTGAGAACAATCACTCCGAGATTAACTGGAAATGTTAATCAGCTGAACTGCCTGAGAAAAAATGTGGCTGGCACCTGTGGAGCAGAAGGGGATGCCAGGAAAGAGAGCAGTGCTGAGGTGGCTGCTTCCTCTGGGAAAAGCAGAGGGAAGAAGTAATTCCTATCCTATGGCCCAGATCAGCAGCAGGAGGAAAATGATAATCTTGTAAAACTCAGTATTTCTGTGGTCTGCGCTATTTAAAGAACAAGCTTTTTGATATTTGGTAGACTTATAAGCCCCTTGCAGGGTCCTCTTTTGGAAATGCTGTGGTTCCTCCAGCGCTCAGGATTTCACCTGCCACAGAAAAATGTGGGAAAGACAAAAGAGGGTGGTAAATGTCTGGGTTGGGTTTTTCAGTAATCTCATTTTCTGCACTCTCTGTGTAACTGTAGACCTTCAGAGAAGATGGGCAGTAAACCTATGGAGGACAGGACTAAAAATGTTTAGCATATTGATTTTCATCAGGAAGTGCCTGTTTGTCAGCTGCAACACTTTGGATGAGAGAGACAATAGAGAGGGTGAGGGTTTTTTAAGGAAGAACAAGTGTGGTTGTGATTTTTCAACTGGCATGACGAGTGTGGTTTTGCAATTGGATGTGAGTTGTGTAACAACTCCCAGTGCAACCCTTCACAATTAGGCACATTTTGCATTCTTGTCTGAACCAAACAGAATTCAGGACCTTCTATCACAGAAAATGTTTTGACAATGAAAAATTTCATAGGATGGGGAAACTGCTTCCTGATGTTTTCTACCAAAGGGAATTACAAAAGTGGTTTTTCTTTCTTACTTTCCTTTTGCTTGCTGTCTTTAATTCTTTGCTATGACTTGAAAAAAGTTATTTGGACTCTCAGAGCTTTGATCTATGTTACTGTGTATCTCCTACTGTTGTCCAATAAAGGCATTTCGTGCTGGTACTGAACTAGAAACAAATAAATCTCTGTAGTTGTATTTCAGCCCTACCTGATGGATTGGCAGTGGGTACAGGATGAGGGGGTTGATCTGTTTTGCTGTCCCAGCACTCTGAGAGCTGACTGAGCTTTGTGCACGGTTTCTGTCAGCTGAAGGGGAGAGAGTGAGTTCACCAGAGTTCAGTTTCCAAGTTTTAAGCAAGAACTCAGGCATTACGTAGAAACTCCTGAGGCTGTGGCTTTCCACAGGGAAATAGTTTATTTAGGAGCAGGTGGAAATCTACAGGGAAATAGTTTATTTAGGAGCAGGTGGAAAGTCTCAGTTGTCAGATCCAGAACTTTTGCTCTTAATTATGTATGTCTGGCTACCAAAAGACAAGTCAGTTCCTCTAATACAGTGATTTTTATTGTGCATAAAGTGGTAAATGCTGAAGTTGCTGCAGTAGGGAGTAAACCCTATGTGCCTGTTGTAGACATATTATGTCTCCTGATCGTTACCATGAGGTTCTCTCTGCCTCCTTCACTGGCAACCACACAGATATGCTCATCTCATGCTCATGTTTAAGGTGTTATGCTCATTTTCCTGCTGTACTCTAAATCACTCCTTCAGAACACTATATTGAGGAAAAGATAAATCATTGCATGGGGGAATAATCCTTTCCAGAAATGAGAATTCTATAGCCTACAGAGGAAACCCCCAACAGGCAAAATGTTCTATAGGTGAGTGCTCAAAGAGAGCTGCCCTGAAAAGGCATTGTTTGTATTGGAACATATTATCTAATTGCAATCTAATCGGAAGATATTAAAGTAATACATTATATGGCCTGAAAATTACAGTATAAAGTAGGCATCAAAACAGCCATTTACATGCCAAATGTAGCAGCAGATTTTCAAAAGTAACTACTATTCAAATGAGTATAAATAAATGGCTAATTTGGTAAAATGTTTTCGTGGAATTACAGCAGGTTCACTGCATATATCATTCTTCAATTTTTAAATACATCTTTTAAAAATAAATGGCTGTAGCTAAAATAAAATTAATGCATTAAAAGTAGACTTAAAACATATTGCTCTGATTTGTATCAGATTCATTAAAAAACCTCCCAAATACTTTGCAAATGGTATCAAATGTCTAGAAGTGCCCCTGACCTGGCACAGAAGAGCTCATCTCCCTGTGAATGTCACCCCACCCCTCCCTCATCCATCCCAGCCTAGAAAAGCTCACCTTTCCTTATGGAACTGCATTCCCTTTCTAATTCCAGAATGAGCCTTGGAATATTATGGATTTTTTTTTTTTTCCCACCTTGGTTGATCAACCTCATGCATTTGATTTGAATAATTCCTAAAAGCCCTAATTAGCAATGGCCAGTGTGTCCCCCCAGATGACTGCTATTGATTTTGCCTGCAGTCAACTGATTTAATTGCCCTCCTTGTGAGAGAGAGAGAGAGGGTGAGGATTGGAATAACCAGCTCACTCACATGTCCAGGAGAGCCAGCAGAGGAGCAGTGAGGAATTGGGAGGCTCTGGGAACTTTGGTAGCACTGTGTGTGTAGAGGGTTTGATATTGTCTATCAAACCCACTGCTCCACTGCAACTTGGCTCTTAAAAAGCAAGCTCTCAGCCTGTGTGTTTTCCTTAATAAAATGTGAAGACCTCTTAATTTTTTTTGCTACGTATTTGTAAAAATATGTCAAAAGAAAAGCTTGAGCCGGTTTATTTTTCATTCCAGTGGAGCAAAAATGCTGCTTTCTTTTTTGGAAACTGCGTTTCAGAAGTGATTAGTCAATAATAGGTGGACTTTTTCTGAGGTCTGAAATAAGAGGGCAGCATGTGAGTTATACTGTGATGCACTGGGGGTTTTGTTGATAACTTCACGTGGATTGCAGTTCTTGGTTTTATTGAAGTGGCAATAGGATATATTTATCTGCTTACTATACCAGTAACAATATCAATGAATTATCCTAAGTAGCTCAACCAGGGTGTTTTTTTTTTCCCCTCAAATTGCCCCATTGTTGATTTGTCAGGGCAATAACCTACCACATTCCTCTCAGTACCCATTCTTTTCCTTGCAGCTCTCTGCACTGAGTGTGTGTTTTGGAAACAAGCCAGCCTGATCCTACAAATCCTGTTTTTCTGTGTGATTTGCTTTACAAGAGCACTCACATGAGATAGTGCTGGGGAAGGAGGGAGGGAGGAAGGGGAGTCCTTTGCTTTTTTTTTTTTCCCCACTGGCAAAACCAAGGAAGGGTTGGCAGGTCCTGACTCCCTTTTTGCTGTGTGTCCTTGGACTGCCACGTGGGTCCAGGTGGCACAGTGACACCCAGCCAACACCAGGAGCACTCCAACACACCTCTGCCACATCTTTTCTGTGCCTTCCAGCAAATTCCTTGGAAGAGGAACAAGAAGCTTTGCTTTTGAGTCTTGCCCCTGACCACAGTGTGGTGGTCTCGCTGCAGGGTGGCTGTGTCCCTTGGGGTGGGCAGGTAGTCCTCATCCAAAGGGATGCTGCTGCCTTTGGTCATCTCCTCTTTCTTGGGGGCTTGGTTTTCAGTGTGGTAAGAAATTGCTCTTCTGTCTGGCTCGTGGTAGGTTTGGGAAGGTGTCCCTGCCTTCTGTAGGCTTTGTTTTGGAGGGCAGGGTGTCATTACTGCTGGTAGTATTGATGTGCTTATGGGGTTAAATGTTCATTACATCACCAGTTGTAGCAACAAGAAGACATGACTGAGTGGGGAGTTGAAGGAGAATCTGAGCTAGGAAGCTTTAAATTTAGAAATTAGATGTTTATGTTTGTCCAAATTACACGTGGGAAGTGAGCAGTGAGGTTTGGAGGAGGTTTTTTTTAACAGGGTCACACGAAAGAGTTCTGGAGGTTTTCTCCAGTCAGGGCTGAAATATGGCAGTACATGTGAAAGAGCCCCAGAGGTGCTTCAGGAGAAAGTTAGGGGGGAAAAGAGTATGAAACCCAGAGCATGGCTTTGAGATGATGCTGAAACTGGAGAATCATCAGGGTTTGGGATACAGGCACATTTTGTGGAGGAAAAGAGAGGAGTGAGTAAAAAAAAATCAGTTTGGAGGAAGCTGGAGCCAAATGAAGAAGCTGAAGGGAAGGTGTGTGATGCTGAGGATTGGTGGGCTGTCACAGTGGCAAAAGGCTGTGTGTGTGAATCATCAGCCTAAAAAGAGCCTGCAAACATCTGAGGGCAGGTGAGATTCCCCAGGAAGGGAGGATGGGACAAGAAGAGCCAAAATCTTGGAAAACAGCTATGCCTGGGGAAAAGGGCAGCTTTGGAAGAGCCAGCACCAAGGCATTGAGCAGTCAGGAAGAGGAGCACTGGGCTGCTGTCTCCTGTTCTGAGCATAAGGAAGGTTGCTAATGAGTGAAATATTTCAGAATGGAAGAAAATGTTGAAGGCAACAAAGTCAGTCACACTCTGAGTGAAGCCAGGGAGTCCTGCCAGAGGAATGGAGGAGCCAGTGCAGGGAGTTGTCTCCTTGGTGGTGGTTCTCTCTCCTTGGCATTGTGTGCTCGCTGTGAAAGCTCCTCCCAGGCTGCTCAATTCACACAGTGCGAGTCGAGATCTTTCTCTTGGATGTAAAACCTGCACAAGCTGGAATATTAAACCAAGCCTGGAAGTGCCATGGGGGCTGATGGTCAGCTGTGCAGCACTTTGGAGTTGTTTAAGGCCCATGATGGGAATTTTCTCTCCTTCCAAAGTGTATTAATAGCATTAAACCTCTCGAGCTCTTTCAGGATCTCTGGGAATAGATGGGAAGTCAGGGTGTGTAGGGACAGCAAATACACTGATGGAGGAGTGGGTTTGTGTGTCATGCATGTTCATTATTCGGCTGCCACCCTGTGATGCTGTGCCAGAGGAGCTGAAAGAGTTGCCTCAGCTGGAGAGAGAGAGAATGAGGTGGACAGGATGCCATGAGAGAGCATAAGGTGCAGAGAGAACAGGTAGTTTTGGTTAAAAAGGAAAAATAAAAAAATCTGGAGAACCTTTAGTGTAAGAAACATTAAAAGCCCAGCCAGTGGGAGCTAAGGGAATATAAATGAAAAGTATGAACTATGAGGGGGAAATACATAATAGCACTGCAGAGAAAATTGAATTTATTGTTACTTGATGTGGGTGGCTATATTTCCTGTCCCCTTGTCTTCACTTGGATACAGTTCTCCTGAGTGATGAGGTGACCTCAGCTGATGAGGATAAATTCAAGACCTGTGGTATTGTTAGAGCCTGTTCTGGCAGTGCATTTATTGTCTTGCTTTTGAGACTTAGGATAGTTGCTTTTAAATAATGGGAGTGAGATTTCACTATAAAATGCTGCTTTACATAAACTACAACTTTGTGGAGCATACAGCAGTGAAGAATCAGCCCAGGCAAGGGAAGTGATGTATGAGAGGAGAGGGTGAAATCCTGAGGAGAAGCCTTTGTGTTTCTTTTCCTAAGCTAATAAATGTTTTGCTGGTAACCATATTGCTTCTCTGTATGCTCTGCTATGCCATTTGTTTTCTCTTCCCAAGCCGTGCTGCAGGGAGTGCAAATTGGGCAGGGGAGTCAGCTCTGATGGTGTAGGAAATGCATCCTGGCATGCCTCAGATATTTGCAAGTGTGTTCTTGTGTCCCCCCTCGAGGCTGTGAGTTCTCTGGGGTGTCACTCGGGGCTTTTTCCCCTGTTTGGATTATTTTGAGTGATTTGTTTGTGCTGTCCATCAATAAAGACCTGTGATTCCTAGTTCTGCAGAGGAAAAGCAGGACACCTGGCCTTTGGCAGTGAGTACCTTATGTCTTGCCAGAACAGGCTGCAGCAGTTTGGGGCAGATTAGGGAGTGCTTTCTTCCTCCTACCCCGAAGCAGAATCTGACTCTGTGAATTTTGATCACATCACTGTGGACAGTGACAGTCTGAGTCCTGCAATCCTTCATACTGATGCTTTCCTTCTCCTCTATGGCCTCCTCAACTTTCACATTTCCTCCATGTAAAATATCACTGCAGAGATTTATCTTCTGAAATCTGTGCTGGTCCCATCTCAATCTCCACAGATCCCTCCCTGTACTTCATCACATCCCATTCCAGTGCCCTTGCTACTTGCTATTTGTTTCACTGCCTCCTCCTAATTTATTGCACTGATCCATCTAAATTTCTTAGCAAATAATGTTACCACTATGCCCCTGTGTAAATTTTGAACCCACTGAATGATTTTAGGTGGATCTGACAGAACAATGTGTGTCTACAAGACCTGAAGCTTCCGTGGGTGTTGTGTAAATAGGTGTCCAGGGGAAGGAGAGACACCACGTCACTGATGTCACAGAAGGGAAAGGGAATGAGTTGTACCCCAGAGAATCTCTCATGTGACAGCTCTTGCACCTCAGTTTTGGTGCCTGCTCATCAGGTTTTTTTTATGGTCTGCCACCCCCTAGCCACCTGCATCTTGCCTTCCCAAACTCCCAGGCAAAGAGTCTCTTTGTGCCATTTTGTCCCCTGTCTTAGTAGAAGAAGGTGGCTTTGCTCAGTTGATTTTTCTCTATGCTCCTCCAAACTGTGCACGGTTTGCTGTTCAAAACAAAACCCTGGTGGCAGGTGAGAGGAGGATGCCTGCTTCTCCATGCCTCCTTTTGGGTTTCTAACTTCCCTGGCCTCCTCCTTTGTTCTTGTATTTCCAAAAGATGAAGTCTCTTGGTGCGGATCCAGTCATACCAAACATGCTCAGCTCTAATGAGTCTCCCAGGCCAGGCTACACCAGGAGGGCTTTGACAGCACAGTTGTAACACCTTTGCAGGGTTGATTTATTATTGTTTGTGCCTGCCCCAGTATTTCCAGTATTATCCACCTAACTAGAGGTTTGAATATTTAGTGCTTGCCAGGTTGTCTACATCTACTTTGCTCTACCCTGGTAAAAAATCCCAACCCAACTGAAGCAGTTTGACTGCAGCAAATGCTGTGCTCTGGACCAGGGATGCTGCATCCATCTGGGAAAAGCGCTCATATATTGCTGGAGGAAGACTGTTCTCTTGCCTCATATAAAATATGACTAACCTTCCTGTGCCCCCAGACAAGGGGATCAACTTCTGGCACAGACCAACCCCCCCTCTCTCCAGGTCTCCTGGAAAAATACTCCCAGAAGAAAGGTCTGGTGTATTGACCTGACTCGTGTGCCTCGTTGCCTCGTGCACATTTATTCATTTCAGTAATAGACCCAAAAAAAGGAAAACCACTTAGATAGCTACTGTGAAAATGAGTGTATTAAGCCCCTCAATTGAAAGGAACATATGGAGAAAAGAGATGAAACAGATCCCCCTCCAAAAGGCCATTATTTGGCTACACCTCAGAAAGAAATAGTGTGCCAGCCAGCTGCTGCTCCAGCCCTGGAGGAAAATACATTTTTGCAGCTAGGTGGAGGCTGTGAGGGCTGGGAAGACTAATGGAGTTCCTTAATAAACATGGACTTGTCTCTGTCAAGGAGAGGAGAAATGGAGCAGTGGATTGAAATAAAATCCCTGCAGTGAGAGACCTGTGATGTTGCTCCTTGCTGGACTCAGTCCCACAGCCACAGGAGCTCAGTGAGCTGGGTGGTGGCTGCTCATTGTTCAGCAGTCCTTGGCACTCACCTGTGCACCTGTGGCAGCCCAGCAAGGTCCTGAGCCCCAGTTTCAGACCCAGCTGAAGAGAGTTGCTCTAGGCTATGCCAAGGCCAGCTGTAGCAATGGATGGCACACAGGTCAGAGAGATGCCACCCGGGCACCAGAAAGCAGCCAAGCTGGGCCACTCCCCAGTACAGCTGCACTGCTGCCGGTTCTGCCCACGGGCTTGGGCTTTTCTCCATCATTTTGTGAGGGGAGATGCCCTCTGAGAGCTGGGCACAAGTGGGCAGCAGCTGCCTGCCAAGAGGATGCTGCTGTTACCTGTTCATCCAGCCCCAGGGGTGTTGTGCCACTGGGAGTGCAAGAAATGGGATATAAAGACAGTATTTCCTCCTTTATTTTTTGAGCAAGGTGGTTATTTCATAGAGTCCTTGAGAGGCAGAGATGAGACGGAGTGGACCTCAGGGCAAGAAGGGGGCAATCCTGGTGGTGATCCCTCAGGTGCATTCCCATCCCCACTGGGACAAGGCTCTGCTCCCATGCTGCTGCAGGCTGAGAACATCCACTGCCCTGTCACTTGGCAAGGCTCTGGCTGGGGGAGAAATACTTGTTTTTCCACAGCAAATCCCCAGAGGGTAAATTCCACAAGTCCCTTTAAAATTCTAAACCCCCTAATGTAAATGTGTGTTCAGCCAGGAGTAAAGAGGAGCCGTAATATCATAATGACAAGTGAAATTCAACTTTTAAAGGTGCTTCTTCAAATGTAATTTAATGAAATATAGGCTTGTTTCTTCCAAAGGTTTGTATTTATGAGAGAGGGTGCAGTGGATAATTACTTAGGGGATTGTTAAAGTCAAATAATTTTTTAAAAAATCACAATTTTATGGATAATTTTAATAAAAGTATTAACATATGCAACAAAGCAAACAGCCAAATACTGCAGCATATGTTTGTGTGTCTGTGCAAATGTCAGTATTTTTAGTTGGTATTAACTTCTTCAGATACTAAATGGCAGCAATTCTTATTTCTTTTCTTCTTCATTCTTCAGTAAGTGCCACTGGGGTCTCTGCCAGGAATGGAAATTGTCTTGGTTAAAAAAACAACACAAAACATAAATGCAAAAAAACTTGACCAAAATATCTAGTGGAAAATACAACTCAGGCAGAGGGTACTGAGCAGTAGGTAAAATCAGCCAGAATTTACCTAGAAAAGTCAGACACTTGCAAGTTGACACAAAGCTCTGCTAGCTTAAAAAAGAAAAATAGAAAAATAGTGAGGCAGAGCAGAGAGTAAGGCAGACTGGAGAAATTCTGCTTTGACTGACTAAATTAGTGGGTGGAGAGTGAGAGGATGTCCTTTCCCCCCCCCCCCCCCCCCANCCCCCCCCCCCACCCAAGAGGGCAGAGCTGCTTTAAGATGATTCCTCAGGTGACAGCCTTGAAGGGAGACTAAGTTTATAAGTTATTCTCCTGGCTTGTAAATTCCATTAATATATTTCTCACCTGGAGGCAAGTGGAGTGCAATTGTGCAGTTCTTTGGTGTCACTCAGCTATGGAGGGTCTGTAAGTGTCTTCTTAGACCAAGCTACTTTTTAAAAGATGTTCTTTCAATAGAAGAGAATTTTTTTCTGCCTAAATAACGTGTGTCTTTATGGGATGTGCTCTGGCATAATGCATAAAGCTGGGTCAGCCCCACCTCAACACACACACAGCAATTCTTGCCCTGAACCTGAAATTGCTCCTCTCTAAGCAGCCTCGCTGTGATGGGAGCTGGGAGAAAATTGGGGGTGAGGATGTGCCTCCTTTGGACCCATCCACACCTCAGCCATTCACTCCTCTGTTCCCAGTGCTCAGGATAACGTTTCAGGCAAACATTACCTAAGTCTTAACACGTTCCCCAAATCCTGAGAGGCCACGGGCACCCCCTGTTTTTCGGTTTGCACAGGCACTCCTGCTGACAGCTTCTCATAAAACCATTAAGAAATGACACTGGGGTTTGGTTTGTCATTTTTAACAAAATGGGCCAGCAAGGCTGGGCAATACAGAAAATGTCCCCAGCTCCAGCTGGTTATACATGATTTGCCTGAGTAGGATTTCCAACGTTTCTCTCACCTGCTCTCACAGAATCACATAAGTGGTCAGGTTGGAAAGGACCACAGTAGGTTGTCTGGTCCAACCTCCCTGCTCAAGCAGGCAGGATTTTGCATCCAGAAGGTTCTTGAATGTCCCCAGTGAGGGAGACTGCACAACATCTCTGGCCAGTCTGTCCCATGTGTGGTCACCCACACAGTAAAGGAGTTCTTCCTTGTGTTTAGATGGGACTTCCTGTGTATCACTCTCTGCCTGCTGCCCCTTGTGCTATTGCTTGGCACCACCAAGGAGAGCCTGGCTTCATCCCCTTGGCACCCACCCTTGAGATACCTGTATGAGGTTCCCTCTCAGTCATTTCTTCTTGAGGCTGAACATGCCCTGCTCCCTCAGACTCATTGTAAGAGAGATTCCCCACACCCTTCATCAGCTTGGACCTCTGTTGGACCTGCTCCAGGCGCTCCATGTCTCTCTAGTACTAAGGAGCCCAGAACTGCACACAAGTGCCTTACTTGTGATTTTAGGCTGCTCAGTTTTAACTGCAGCATAGGACTGTGTTTATACTGACAATCAAACCATAATGCTGGATGGAGAATTTTATTAGTTTATTGCAGCTTTCGATAATGGAGCAACACCCAAAATCATTGCTTGAGATGCATGTCTGAGGAAACGTGACAACTCCTTTAGCTGCTCCTCCTGTCTTCATTAAAGACGGAAGCTTCAAACATTTGGCAGCTGAGATCTTGGTAAATACCTAATTAATGATTTATGAGGAAGGCTTTTTAGCAAAGTGCACCTCCCTCTACCAGCAGACGTATGTAATCTGTAGCAGCAGTGCCTATAAAGTCCTGTCCACTACTCTTTGAGTCGCTGTTAGGATATTGCCTTCAGGCTTCACCCCAGACTGGAGCCTGAGTCTGCTGCAGCATGACATTAAGAATGCTATTTGTCTCAGGAAATGGACCATCTAAAAGGCTAACTAAGGAAAACACTGCCAGGAAAAAACAAGCCCTCAATTTCCAGGGGGAAGTTGAAGTATAGATCTGGTACAAAGCCACACAGGAAATCTTGTATGGGGACGGTTATCGCATAGCACAGTGTCACCTCAGGATTATGAAGAAAGAAACAATAACTGGTGTCAGGTTTGTGTGATGTGGCTGTAGTGGATATCTCTAGGTAGCCCAATAGATGAAATTAGGGTAGGGGTTCTGCCATCTTTTGGCAAAAGAAGAAATGGCTCCATGTGACATGAGATAAATGGGTCATCACTGACGCGTGTAAAATCCCTGAGGCGTGGGGAGCAAATGGGCTGTGTGTGGGAGCACCTGGAGGGGCAAAGGTGGTGTTTCCCACCTGAGCTGGGGCCAGAGGGCCGTGCCTGGCTCTGGGTGCTCCCCAGGGAGCTCTCTGGCTGCAGGTCATGTTCTGCCGGTGGCGTCACAGATCTAAATGCAGAATCCACGACTCGGGGGCGTTGTGTGGCTCTGTGACACCACCCGTGGGACTCTGAGATCCATAAACCAATGAATGGATTACAATGAGGCATAAATATAGTATTTTCATGGATGGCATATAATCCTACTCAATTATTGCTCCTGTCATGTAAAGGGAAGCTGTACCCATTTTTCTCATGTGAGCACGCTGAAATATCAAAAGAAAATAAAAGCCCAATGCGAGAGATTCCATTTCCTCACTCCCTGTCTCTTCTCTCTCAGCAATTTTAAAGCTTATGCTTTCCATTATTTGGTGTTTCCTATAATTAGTTCTTTGCACCTCGAGAAGATCATTACATGGCAAATTCACTTGACAGAAGCATTTAGAGTTCCTGGACTGAGCAGGCTGGTGTGTTAGTCCCCGAGCACTGAAGTGCATGTCACATCATGTGCTCTCTTTTATGTCTGGACGGCCGTGCCCGGAAACAGCTCTGCCTTCTGCTTTGTTTCGAGGAACTCTTTCTGGGTTTGAGAAGCTGCCTTTGCTTGAAACTTGGATAGCGTGGCTTTTTTCAGGATCCAGCAAGAAGTGAAACGTCTTGTGCATAAAGACTTAATCCTTTCTAGCAGTACCAGGCAGTTTTATGGGCGTGGATGCTTCACAATAGGGGGAACAATAAGTAAAATTGAGCTCGGGTTTTGTGTCCTTTTAAGACTGAAACGCTGTCTTAACTGTCAATCTGTCCTTTTTTTTTATTATTCTTCCTTCTTTTTAAAGCTGTCCAGGCAGTAAAAATCCTTTTTATATATAAAATTAAAAATATACACTTTATTAGAGAATGGATATGTGCCATGCTTGTCCAGCAGGCATTTCTAATGCAGTGTGTTAAAGCTTTCCTCAAACTGCTGTGGGTGCTGCAGACAAACCCCTGCCTTGCAGCAAGAACTGTGATCTGCAGGACAGCGTTGTGTGCTCGTGTTTTACACTGCAGAAGCAGCTGCCCTGCAACATTCAGCTGATTGTTTCTAAAGGGCAGTGTTGTGGGTTTTTTCCAGAATTCTTCCTTGCATTTGAAAGAAATCTTCCTGGTTGTGCCTGCAAATGCGGGCGTCTCAAGGCAAACAGGAGTATGTTGCCCACGGTCAATCCCACGCAGGGGGTTCATCAGTGCTCTTTCTTTCTAGTTAGAAAAGTTTTAGGCCCCTTATGTGGCATGCTCTGAAACTAAACCCACTTTCCCTTGAGGAGCCAAGTGCAGCATTTACCTTCTGCTGTGTGGGCTAAGCTTCAGCCCCTGCAGGCTCTCCCCTCTGTGTGCCACAGCCACCGAACCTGCTCGCTGCTTTGGAAGGGCAGGGTCACACACATGCACTGCTGTATTTTATAAGGCAGGCACGGCTGCAGCTTCCAGCACAAGTGCTTTCATCATCCTTTCATCTAAAGGAGAAGCATCTGGTCCTAAATGTGTGCTTTTTTTGCCCCTTCTGCTGCAGTGCTCCACGGATGGTTGATTCAGCCTCCCCTCCTTTTCCCTGGCAGCAGGGATGGGATGGCTTGTTACCTTTGTTTTCACTCAGGGCCTCTAAATGGGGCTCTAGAAAGGGAATATAAATAAAGGAGAGGCTTCTGTTGGACGCTCTCCCCAAATTTCATCTCACTGACCACGTTGCTCTTCTGTACATCTTTAGGTCTTTTTAAAAAAACAATAAAATCAAGCAGCGTGTGAATGAGGTGATGCTGGAAATGCCAAATGCTACGTGCCCTTGCCTTACAACAACCAGTATGGCTTAGGATGAAAGACCTGACTGCAAAAGGAGCTGCTTTATGCTGTGGTTTAGCTTAAATTTACATAGATACAGACATTTGCTATTTGCTTTGCACAGATACACACATTTGCTATTTGCATTACACAGACACACACATTTGCTATTTGGTATTGCAAGTAGAGTTATGCCAAGTAAGATCTTCCCTTTCCTCTTCCTCAAAGAAGTTCCAAAATCATTTTATTGCAGTATTTTAGCATTTGGAAATTTAAAATTAAATGAAGCTCCACTTGGAATTAAGTATCATTGCAATATGTGAAATAGTGAAACATGAATCGTAACATAGAGTAAATGGTTTGTTTTTACTCTATAATCGTGGTCAAAGCAACTTATGAGAAATGAGATGAAACCATGAAGTAGCCTGGTCAATTTTTGTTTGTTTGTGGCCTCAGTGCTCTTCTTTTCATAGAATCATAAAATCCCAGAATGTGAAGGGGTTGGAATGGACCTTCAAGTGGTGGTGCTCCGAAAGAGGCTTTCAGCCAAGTGAAGGCATCATTCCTGACCACAACACACCCCTCTCCCCTTCCCTGCAAGCCCCTCAGGACCTCCCAGGCTCTGCCCTGGCAGCTGCAGGGCATCTCAGCTCCCTTCTCACTGGCAATGACCTGCACTGGCATCCTGCTCTCTGTCTGCTCCAGCCGCGGGTGACCAGAAGGTCCCTGGAAAACAAGCTGGGAAGACTTCCAGACAAGGTCCTTGGAGCCGACCTTTTCCTCCCTGTCACCTCTACATGTTTTAAGCTGCTGTACACTCTTGTGGCCTCATGGGGATTATTTTCACTGCCAGCAGAGCCTTTTTAATCCATTGCATCAGCCAGCTTATAATTGGGGTAGGCTGTTCTGATTTCCAGCCTCTGTCCCACCCCACGATGTTTAAGGGATGCACCAAATCTATGGTGTTTCTGCATCTGAATGGAGCATATAAAAGCTATTTGGTCAGATCTGGTTAATTGGGGGGACTTGTGGTTTAGTGGTTAGGAACGGGTCTAATCAGGGATAGAGGAGGAAGGAGAGGTGGGAGGAGGGGAGGGAGGTAGGGGGGGCTTCTTTTTTTATGAAAATGTGGACCTCTCTACAGTAATTCCCCTTCAGCTGCTGCCTCACAGATGGACCTTTTAATTGAATTTTCTTACAGGCCTGAGGGATGGAGTTCATTTCAGGTCAGGTGAGGCAATTGAAGTGAATCTAATAGCTGTAGTTTCTTTTCACTGGGAGCAGAGGGAAGCGTGTTGTTTTGTTTTTATCCCCCTCTCCCTCCCATCCACCCCCGTCCCCCCCTTTCAGCTCAGCTAAAAAGTTTCAATTAAAAATTGAAACGCACACATGGTGATTTCCAAGGATTTGTTGTCTTCATTTTGCCACCGGTGGCAGTAAGGTCAGCAGTGGGAGAAATGTGAGGCAGTTTGCATCCTCTTCTGGTTTTGTTCCCCCCAGGAGAAGGAATGCAGCGCGTACAGCATTCACAAAGATGGCACAAAAGCATCCTCTTAACTTCTGTTGCC
Source organism: Formicarius rufipectus (assembly GCA_013399695.1). Lineage (NCBI taxonomy): Eukaryota > Metazoa > Chordata > Aves > Passeriformes > Formicariidae > Formicarius > Formicarius rufipectus. Next base: position 324,199 of record VXAU01003536.1, on the reverse strand, counting down.
AAACATAAGAAACGCCTTCCAGATCTAGAAACCTGGTGTGAATGAGTCACCAAATTGCTCATCCCCAGGGCAGTTTTTCTAGGACTGTGACACTTGTCAGGCAGATCAGTCCCTGCCCCAATGGGTCTGGTTCTAAAGCAGTGAAAATTAAGAGGGAACCATCCCAAATGAAGCACTCTTGGGCACAGCTCGCTGCACCTGTGCTGGATAAGAAAGGTTGGCTTCAAACTCCAGTCTTGTGAAGGACCAAAAAAGTCCTTCCCAAGTTGATTTTCCATCTTGCAAAGATTTCCAGAGCCAAGTAAGCCAGGCTAGCAACAGGACATTCATTCTGGCATCGTATGTCTGTGTCAGGGTGTTCATGGAGCAGTGCTGCAGAACGTTCTGCTGTGGGCCACACCTTGTGCACATCAGCCCACCAGGGTGGGCACAACCCCACAGGGGTGCTCAGGGGCATGGCACAGGCTCACCTTGTCCTCTGGGAGAATTGCCACCAGCAGCAGAGACAGGGTGGCACCCTGGGTGCTTTGCCAGCAGAGGAGGCAGGATTTGCTCCAGAGACCTTCTGGTCACCCGTGGCTGGAGCAGACAGAGAGCAGGATGCCAGTGCAGGTCATTGCCAGTGAGAAGGGAGCTGAGATGCCCTGCAGCTGCCAGGGCAGAGCCTGGGAGGTCCTGAGGGGCTTGCAGGGAAGGGGAGAGGGGTGTGTTGTGGTCAGGAATGATGCCTTCACTTGGCTGAAAGCCTCTTTCGGAGCACCACCACTTGAAGGTCCATTCCAACCCCTTCACATTCTGGGATTTTGTGATTCTATGAAAAGCAGAGCACTGAGGCCACAAACAAACAAAAATTGACTAGGCTACTTCATGGTTTCATCTCATTTCTCATAAATTGCTTTGACCACAATTATAGAGCAAAAACAAACCATTTACTCTATGTTACGATTCATGTTTCACTATTTCACATATTGCAATGATACTTAATTCCAAGTGGAGCTTCATTTAATTTTAAATCACCAAATGCTAAAATGCTGCAATAAAATGATTTTGGAACTTCTTTGAGGAAGAGGAAAGGGAAGATCTTATTTGGCATAGCTCTACTGTCCAGTTGTGTCCAGGTTCTGCGCAGGGGGAGGGTGATGAAGAGTCAGGAGCCCAAGAGGGGTTTTCTTCTCCTTACTAACACTTTCTCAGGTGTGGTGTGCTGGGGTTTGTACCAAACAGCCCTTGAGCTCCTGCGTGCCTCGTGCCCACTGACAACTCAGCTGAGGCTGAGAATGCACAAATCCCATGGAAATGCCTCCTCCCAGTGCTTGCCCCCCTCGGTATGTTGTGTTGGGTCCCACCAGCTCAGGGGGGGCTCGTTCAGACATCGATGAGAACCTTCCCCCTGCCCTGCTGACAGGGGCAGGGATTGCTGTGCGCTTGGAAACAGAAGGGAGCAAATCCTTCCAACGCGGTCCGGGATAATAAGGGAGGGAACACATCAACAGTTCACAACCCAAAACAGGTGTTAGGCACAGTGTGAGGTTTTTGTGTTAAGGTTAAGACTTAGTATAGACAGCCTGTGCATTTGTTCTGCAGATATTTGGCACGTAAGGTGTTTCAGGCTGAGTGGAACAGTTTGGCAAATTGGTCCTTTGGTGTCTTTATTGGCTTGTTTTCGCTTTTTCATTAAATATGTAAAATGAACCTTGTTTTACTGCAATATCAAGTGAAACTCTATTAAAAACGTTATAGACAGTTCAGGCAATAAAAGGCCTTGTAAATCAAGCAGAGATTGGTTATCTGCTCAACAAGATCATTAAGTGTGCACAGAGGGAGACAGCTGAGGCAGGGCCACTGGAGAGAAGATGCTAAAAATTAATTTCACAAGGAAAGTTAGCCCTGCCAAGTTTGGTTTGTTTTAGGGACACTCCCTTACTCTTTATTATTCCTCTTTCAGGGCAGCCTCGTGATGAAGGGGTTGGGGTTTTTTTTGCAATGCATATTTCAGTGAGGCACCCAGAATCTCACTCATACAAATTGTCCCAGGCTGGCAGACTTGGAACATTATAATGTTAAATGAAGTTCTAGTGGAGGTGTGTTAGGGGAGCGTGAAATAGTGTCACTGTCTGCTCCTGTCCTGAATGCTCTGCACTGGAAATGTTGAATATTGCCTTCCATAATATGCTTGTAATTAACACTGTGCAGCTGCTCTGGATGTGTGCAGTGCGTAGGGTTTTTTTTTTCCAAAGCTCTCCAGCTGCTTTCAAGCTGTTCCTCTGAATCTGCCCCAATATTCAGGTTCTCCTCCCCACCCCCCCCCCACATGCTGAAGGACACTTGGTGATTTGTTTCTTGTTGACTCTTTATAGTCCAGGTATCTCTTGTGATTAATTGAGAGTCAAAAGTGAAGAGAGAGGAGGAGAGGAGACCAGATCTGGAATAAGGGTCTCTCTCAAGAACGGATAGTCTTAGAGTAGCACCCTCTGCCTGGTTCAGGAAACCTTGGCCAGAACACTTCAAAACTCTCTGGTTCTCCTTCCTCCACAGATGAGGGAGATGATCAGATGGAAACATCTCTCAGAACTGATGCAAGAATCATTTGCTGAGCATAATAAAGGGATTTAGGGTCTTGAGAGGGGAAGCAGTGTCACCAAACACTCTGAAAAATAAGAGCAGGTACAGGGAGCCTTATGTTACAAGGCTTAAAAGGTGTAGTTGAATGATTTGTTTCATCTTTCTTGTGACCTCCCCTTTGGTTTTGTTTCTTTTTCCAAGCCACACACCCGTGTGTATAATCATCTCCTAACTTAAAGAAGGACTCTTGCTTTACCAGTGATAAATTTGTGATGCATTCTTAATGCAAGGGATTAATGGAATATCCTTGAGCTACACGAGATGAGATCTAGAGGAGCTGAGCAATAGAATGTAATGGCATGGGCAATCACTTAGGGGCTAATAAGAATTTATGTTAAAATGAGAATCCATCAATTGTAAGTGACAGAGAAGGAGAAAGACAAGACTGGCCTATTAGTCAATCAGAGAATGTCTGTGAACCTCTGAAGTGATGTGGCCGGGGAAAAAAACCAAAGAACAGGTAAAAAGTGCAAAGATGTATGTGACAGATGATTTTCAGCAAAGAGGGAGAAAAGGGGAGTGTTTGTCCACTGGGCTCTCCTTTAGAAAGCTTTGTCTGGTTCTGGTCCATCTCCACTGGCAAAAGCTGAACTCAGACTGGAGCAGAGAGAGACAACTGGGAAAACAAGGAGTTTATCCCCCAGGAGGAGATTAGAAGAGCTGGGCTCATTCCATCTGGAAAAAATAAAATTTAATGCTGCTTTTTGTCCATAAAGATACAGGGCTCAGCAGCAGGAATAAGAGTTAAAGGGCAGTGCTGGTGTGAGGATAAATGGGTGTTAACTGGACACAGATGAAAGTTTGCAAAGGCTTCCCAGCCATCCTGGGAAGAGGCCACAGAACAGCTGTCCTCTTGGGGTCACAGGGGGCCCCCTCGACTTCCCCGTGGCCCCAAGTTAACCAAAGGTGGTGAATTAGGTGAGGTGTCCCTTGGAAGGTGTCAGGGAACTGAAACCCGGGGTGTTCAGTGTTGCTTTTGGGACCAGTTCTTCTGTGTAGGGTGCTGATAATTCAGGCTAAGCACTCTCAGGTGTCCCTGTGCACGTTGGCCTCCTCCCTTTTCTCATCATTGCCTCTTCTGCTCTGCAGGGCTCAAGGAGCTGCTGTTTCTGTGCTCTTGCCATCCTCTGTCTTTAACCAACAGAGGCCATTCCCCCTCTGCATGCTCCTAGGGTCATTTTCTTCTTCCCTTTGCAGCCTGAGCCCAGACCATGCTGGCTTACATCACTTTTATCATTAACTTTCCTTATCATTAACATTAACTATGAAGGTTTTCAGTGAAGACCCCACGTGGGCTTTTGAGCCAGAAGGAACCCCAAATAAGAACCTGCAGAGTCTCCTGATGCCAGCGTTTCACCCTGAAGCCCTGTTCCCTCCTTCCCAGAGCACCACCAACCCTGGGAAGTTACCAGGCTCGGGTGGCTGGTGTGAGTGAGCACCCTGAGGAGCTGGAAGGATTATGTAAGAGCAAGTTATTGGTGCTTGGATAGGGAACTTAATGTTACTTCATTAGGAAAGTCAATTTCCCCCCTTTTCCCTTCGCAAAGTTTCCCTGGTGATTAGCAGATAATTTAAGGATAGTTTCACAATGTGGTTTTTATTGGGAACGTCAGGTTGCCAAGTCTGCAAAGGTTCTTAGCATCTGGTTTTGAAAACCCGTCCTGAGAATTCAAGGGGTCCGAGTTCATGTGAGAAAGAGCTGATAACCAGCGCTGAAAACACGGTTTGGTACCCAAAGGTGAAGTACCAGAAATTGCATGTTAATAAAAACAATATAGACCTTATTTTGGCATAATACAGCTGGGGCAGGTGCTACACTGAAAAGCAATTATTGCTGTTGCCTGTGGACGTCTAAATGACACAGGGTAGTGTGATTTACTCCTCATCTGGGTAAAACACACAGCGTTTTGCTGTAACGTGGCAGAGATCTGGTCTGAGGGGACTGATGGGCAGTGGGTGTGAATTGCGGTGCATTATCGGTGCATTATGGATCTGCAGCTTCTTTTATGGATATTTGCAGGGCCATAAGCTTTGCTTACCTGTAAAAGTGGGATTTCCACCTCCCCTGCTCCCTGCACACGGTATTTGTGAGGCTTTACCTGCTTATTGTTTGCACGGCTTTTTGGATGTACAAAGCTCTATGCAAATAGCAAGCGGCTCGCTTCCATCGATCCGGTGATGTAGGAGCACTTCAGGCACATAAGGTTTAATTAGAAGTGTGGAATAGTGCAGTAACAGTGGGATTTTTATGTGTTCCAGTATATCACTGCCTGTGCTAAGTGTAAATGGTGAATCCAGAAATTATCATTGGAATGATCTGAGCCGGCAGCCCGAGTGGTAAAACATAGTACTGTTGCCGGTGTTTTTGTTCACCGTTTATATTTACCCTCGGAGAAGGTCTTTCTGTAGGCACAGGAACAGATTTTAAGCTCTCTGATAATTAATTTGCTTTTCTGATTTCTCTCTCGCTAGCCCCACAGAGTTCATGGAGGTTTTAAACCATTTTATTCCAACATGAAATTCAGAAAAGTGCTTTGTCTTGACTTCTAACGTAAACTTCTGCTGCTGAAACCAGCGAGTACCTTTAATGTCAGAAAGATTTAGCCCTGTGTTTCTCACAGAAAGGTTTAGAAAGAAGAATCTGTGCTTTCCAATGCCTGCACGGATCTCCCATAATTATTCAAATTATGCTTGAAGCCAGACCTTTTTTTTCTTTTTCTTGGAGTTTGTACATTTAACATGGACAGTTAACATTTTGCAGTTGTGCTGCTTGGGTTGCATTTATTCAGCTTTGGAAGTAGATTCACCTAAGCGTGTGGCTAAGAGTGGCTGTGGCTCTTGCATGCGATAAATCACAGGGTCAAATGCTTGCCCCAGAGAAATCAATGACAAAACCTTCAATAGATTGGGAAGGACTTACGGTCTCACCCCTCCTGTTAGCACCTAAGTGACACTAAAGTAATGCTAAAATAAACTGTGGAAGCTTTTGCCTGCTAAATTTGACTGTTTGTTTGGATTCGTGATTCATTATTCAACTCTAATGACCGCTATTTATTTGTTCAGTTCAATAGTCTACTTTTTTTTTTGGCACATCCTTAGTTTCCCAATGTCCTGTGTCTGAAGAAAGGGACGTGTGTGGTCTTTGTTGCCGGCATGCAGTTGTGTGGTCTTTTTGTGCTTACACCAATTTATCTGTTTACTGGATTAAGGCTATCACAAATATTAGAGCTGAGCTAAGGAGCTTACATTTGGCGAGGTAAAACCTGGCTGATGCACAGACTGTTTAGGTTTTGGTGCTCTCTGAACCCACCCACCAGTTGTGAGAGTCACAGAAGAGAGCTGGGGTTTACCTTTTTTGTTGTTGTAAGCAGTTCTCCCTCACAAGAATTAATATCAGGAATAATAACTGTGGTTCCACGTCTTCTGCCATGAAATGCCAGCCTCAACAGTGTCACAGTCCAGCTCTGCGGGCCACGATTTAAAGATTAAATATTCAGGATCAGAGCAGCTCTAGTATTTTGAGCTTAGTTAAAGCTTCACTTTGAGCTCCTGGTAAGAAGCTGAGGGTGAAAGCATAGTTTTAAGAGCCTGGTCCTGTTTTACCTCTTAGCAGTGTATGAGGTATTTTTTTTGTAACTTCAACAGGGTATCTTTTTGCCCCAGCGTGCCATGTGAAGATGTAAGGGACAGTTTGTGGTCTTGCTTGGATACAATACTGCTGTTCAAACCCTCACTGCCCATAGGAAGGTGTGTTTATGCTTCCTTAAAACTGCAATAGCAATGGGGGGAAATGAAACCTCTCTTGGTCCACTTTGACATAGTCATCTGCTTTTTATTCCATTGTTCTTTCAGTGGTGCAATGATTTTTATTTTGTTCTTTGAGGTGGCTTTTTTGTGTATGTGACAGCTACAGAAGAAGAATATTTAAATCAAATGGAGCAAAGTCGGGGCAGATCACCCTTTCATCAGCCCCCCCTCCTTGGGTCAGCACTCTCGGTTTATGAGCTGATTAGGAGCTAAAAACCTCTATGCCAACGATTCAGGCTTGTTTTGCTTTGTTTTGTGTATGTGGATAATTCCCTGCAATAAATCTTCCTGCCCCCCATCCCCTTCCCTCTCTGATGTTAACAAGACTGAGATCTATGTGTACGCACACACACACATTGTCTGCCTTGAGCTGGCACCGTCTTGATAAGAGGTTCATTAAAATCCACCACTGTCAGAAGTGGTTCTGAAATGATCTGCAAGGTGGAACATCATGTATGGATTGAGGATTTCTTTTTTTTTTTAATTAAAGAGAAAAAGTGCCACGAAACTTTCTTCAAAGGTGCCAGGCAGCTGTTCCTTCCGAGGCATGTTGTTCTTTGCTCAGGCAGTGGATCTCTGATACCCGTCTCTCAGCACCCTCAGAAGTGTTTTCCAGGTTAGAAGGATGAGAGAGAGGAGAAGGCAGTCGTGATGCCACCGGCTGATAAAGCCAGAATGCAGACTCAGCCTTCAGATCAATAGCAATGCAGACACCAGACTGCCTGGTGTCAGCTTTAATGTCTCTTCCCGAGCCAGCAGCACCCAACTTGCAGCCCTTGGAGCTGGGGAAACCACCCCCTGCTCTTGCAGGCACCCTTGGAGCACAAGAAAAACCGATTGCAGGCATGGGAAGGGCAGCAGGGATAACCACCAAGCACATCCAGCTGTTGTCCTGCCCCTGGCCTTGACCCCAGAGGTGCCTTTGCCTTCCTGGCACTGTTGCCCCAAGTAGTCCCCAGGCTTCCTCGAGAGTCCTCCTGGCACAGGACACCGAGGCACATCCACCTCGAAGGGTTTAGCCCCTCTCCCCTCTGGTGTTTTATTCAGAAGGAGAGTTTACCCCGGTGGAGCTGCTGTAATTTCAGTGTGTGGGCAGCTCTGCAGGGTGGTCTGGGCGCTGCACTCACAGGGGTCCTGCCGTGGGTGCCACCCGAGGGGGCCGAGACTCCCCCTGGTGCGGTCACAAGTGTGATGTGGAATTGCTGTAACTCAGGGGCTGCAGTGCTGAGTAAAGGTGGGGGTGGGATGGAATTCCATGTTTCTCATGCAAGGCTTCCCTTCTGCTCTTTATGAAGCTGTTGGACTTTCAAATCAATATTGGGATTTAAGCTTGGGTTATAATGCAGTTACGGAAAAGGTGAGGGGAACGAAAAGGAGGAAGGAAGTCTTTCCTTGAAGCCCCAATTTTTGTTTTCAAAAGTTTATAAAACACTGACTTTATTGAGCCCTTAGGAATGCCTGCAGGGAAAACACACGACACTTGAACTGGTATTATAAAACTTAAATATGGGGGAAATGCAGAAAAGCAGAAGGAACTCCCCCAAATCTTCCCGGTTAAATGCTAGAGATAAATGCAATTTATACACCTTCTTCTCATTGCTTCCAAATTCTGAGTGGCTGCAGGTGTGAACATTTTTTAAAATCAATTCTACTCTTGCAACCGATGAACCTGCTTGTAATCAACCCACCAAAAGTCCAGCCCTCAGGAATCATTCCCCGAGACACTTCAGGAATTCTGAACCTGAGTGCAAAATTTGCAGCGTTGGCAAATTTGCTTTTCCTATTGCTGCTGTATTGGACTCCTGGAAATACTTTTATTTCATATTCATGTATAGACACACATATATAGACACAAATAGTAGATATAAAATATTGAACATCACCTTGAGGATTTAAGGCCTCTTCTCAGACTTACGGCATATTTTCCCTTGTTCTCCAGCGCATAAATTTTACTTTTAAAATCATGTGCAGTGCAAATATATACATGCTGTTGTATCATCTGAACTAAAAAGAAAAGGTGCTTAAAGGCTGACTTGGCTCCTATGACAAAAGCATTCAACAGTGGTGAAGTAAAACCATGAGCTGCCTGGAGAGGCAGGTGCCCATCCAAGGAGTTGAATCCTCGCTGTGCCTCGTGGTCACCATCTCAAGAGAGATGTTTCTCCTTGGCCAAACCCTCTGAGTCCACAGGCAGAGAAGAAACAGCAATAAGAGAAACATGAAACTCGAGTGGCTTTTAAAATGTGAAGTGTATTCACAGGGCCGTGTTGTTAACCACTTCACTGCTGGTTGTTTTAATGGGAGCTTTCAACAAAGACACCCATTCATTGCAGCCAGTCCTCCCCCAGCCTGTCCGCTGTTCCTGTCTTGGGCCACAGAACCTGAACAGGCAGAGTAATCCTTGCCAGTACTTTCTGATGGAGTAAATTGGAGCATTTGCAGTTGCTAATTAAAAAGATTAAGGGATATTTTTCTCTGCCATGGCTACAAATTGTCATCGCTATAGCGGAGGCTCTGTGAGTTTTGTGGGCACTCTATAAAACTCGGTCCAGCAGGAGCAAGAGTAATTTGATTTAATAAGCTAATAAATATTTTTGAAATATGCTCCCTGCAGGTTATAAAAACAGAAGGGTAGAGCCACAACACAGGAAAAGGAAAAATTATGCACATTAAGAAAACAAACAAACAAAACGACAAAAACCCAAACTGATTTGGGAAAGCAATCCATACTGATGTGACCAGAATTCACTTGGAATTTCTGGCAGCCAAACCAACATGTCCCCTGCTCTCTGGTGACCAAGTGCCTTCTGCAGCAAGGTCCAGGGATCAGCTGTCCTCTGCTACAGCAGATAATAAGCTGTGTGGCTTCCTTTCCTCAATGAGCAGAGAAGGGAGCAGAACAAACGGTGTAACTTTCCTTGTTGTTTAATTTGACACTGATTTTATGCTGCCTCCAAACTCACGATTTCCAGTGGGCTGGCAAATAGGCAGAGCAATAAATTCAGATGCATCGTGGAGTGATGCCAAAGCCAGAAGTGGAAATTAGAAATGTTAGCAGCTGAAGAGGTCTTGTCTGCCTTCTAGAACCAAAGACAAAATGAGAGACATGCCACCCCAAATTCCCAAGTCACAGAAGCTGGATGCTTCTGTTAAAATAACAGGCAGTGACATCATTAACAATGTTGACATTTAAATTGACATAATTAGGCTCTTGAAGTTAATAACCCCTCTGTGGGATTACCCCTGTCACTGCAGTTCCACCAGGCTTGTGCTCTGCTCACGTTTGAAGCCCTGCTCTGGCTGTGTGGAGTCCTTGAACTCCATCCACTGGAACCTGAGGAGCCAAAATGTGGCTCAGGTGCTTTGGTGGGGTTCCAGAGCAAGTTCTTGGGTGAGAACATGGCATGACATGCTCCAGAGCAAGTTCTTGGGTGAGAGCATGGCATTACTACCGACAGGGAAGGCAAAGGAAGGCCTTGGACTCCTAATAATAACAGAAACATTTGCATGTCAACTGTTTAAAATGAAATATTTCCTACCTATGTAGGTATTCTATATTTAGAAATACAAGGGTTTACTTTTTTAGTTTTGAAGTCACCGGTTTTGTTGTGAATAAGCACTTAAAAAAAAAATCAGTTGAGTCTAAAAATACAGCAGAATTTGTTTAGCTTTGAGTGAAATGATTGAAGTCAAATGAACAGAACTTCTCAGTAATAGAAAGTTCAACCTTAGCTGTGCCTTCATAGGATTTTCAGCATCTTCCCCAAGTTTAAAAATATGTTATTTACTGAGCTCTGCCAGTACCCTTCTCTGCATCCTGTTGGGTGAAAGAGGTGCCAGATCCACATCTAGTTTTAGAAATACTTCTCAATAGTCTAGACTAAATTGTCGAACAGAACCACCCAAACAGCCAGCATCCTGAATTTTTTTGACCTGAACTTTGGGCCAGGCCTCTGTTTGAAACCTGACTGGGGTGCAGTTTTCCTTCTGCTGGCAGCAGTTCACACTGACCCAGCAATGCCACATCATCTGATCTGACATGTTCTCTGAACAAAGCCTGCAAACGTTTGCTCATCATATTTCTGGCTCAAATGCTGAAGCCTGATGGATTTGAGGACTAGGCTGTGAGCAGCTGATCAGCAGAGAAGTTTGGTATGCATACCTGTGTCTTCTTTCAAAAGAAACGAGTCTTTTGCAAGCTGGGTCAGGTTTGGGAGGTTGCACCTCAGGGGAGATGGCAATTACAAGAGATACTTTTCAATATTTGCTTCATCTGGCAAATTGCTAGATTAACGACCACAAATGCAGAAGAGGAGCATTAAATATTCAGTCTAGCTGGAAACAGCTGAAATGCAACTGCTCTGCATGCAGCTGTTTCAAGCATTGCCTTACCTGCTAAAGACATGTGAAATGCTTCTCTCAGAAATTAATTAGGTAATGGCGTTTGACAGGGATGAAGGCATTGCTTAATCCTGAAATCTTTTAGCACATGATCTGTCAAAAGGGACTGCTCTTCTTATCTCATGTGTTGAGAAGGCAGTTTCATATGCAACTAATATTTTTATTTACTCTGGGTGTGGGCACATTTTTTGGGAAAACTTAGTGTCTGTGTGATGACAGAATTTCTTTCATTCATTATTATTGCCACACATTGAAGCATTTTATTTCAGTACAGTAGACTATTTTTGTTTCCATAAATTATCCAGTCTGTTTCTCACATAAAGGATGGGATGGATGCCTCTGGTGTTAAGGAAGATAAAAAGGGCAGGAAAGATGTATTTGAGATTACCTTTAGTGTCATACAAGTTATTAGCCAGCAGTCTGAGAAGAGTTTACAGAGGTGTCTGGTAGAAACCTTTAGAACAAGCCTGAACTGGAACCAGCAGAGTTTCACATCTAGCTTTTGGTTTTACCCATTTTCTCAAAGTGCAGGTGAATCACTTAGGGCAGAAATCCATCCTTTCTTAGTCACGTTCTTAGTTTAACTGGAGTTAAGCAGACAAAGGGCACCGAATTCTGTTTTCTGGGTAACATTCAGTGTCCCTGGTCACAGCTTGTTGGTTGATCGTTGGACTTGCTCCATGGTTTGGCTGCCAAGTTGGTGCATGAATTTGGTAGATGAATTCACAGGTGGCAACAGAGAAAATAAAGCCTGCGTATGTTTGTTTTGGAGGCACGGGGAAGATCTCTTTTTGAGAGGACCTCAGTGATGGAAGGAGGGGAGGGTTTGATGTCATTCCTCAGTAGAGAGCAGTGGGAGTTGTATCCTGAGTGCTGCCCTTTGGTACCTGAGGCCGTGTCCCTTTGCCACCCATTCAGAGGGGGGTTGTCATGAGAACCAAAATGAATTCCCCTCCTGGGAAAGGAAAAGAAGCATTGACAGCCTCAGGAACTGTCAGCAAATTAGACACAGGTGCAAACAGGTGTTTTTTGCAAGTCTTTCTCTCCTTCTGAATCCTGGGATGGACCTAATGATTGCAGGTACTGCACCATCTGGCCAGTTCTGCCTTCCTATTGATCTGAAGGACCTGACAGGAAGATAGTCTGGCCATTGTAAGTAAAACATGAAACTTTGGAGCATCCCCAGTGTTGGTTGGATCAGGTAAATGGTTTAAAATCCAGAGCTCTCTTGGGTTGTAAATTAAGACCAAGCCAGGAATTTACATCTATAGCACAATCAGAACCTGAAACAGCAGTACTTACTAACACAATAATCCCTTTCTAAACCTCAGCTGTAACTTGGTGGTCTTGTTCTTGCTGCAATCCAGTCCCAAGTATAAACACACTGCCTGTTATTTCTTTCCTTTAATGTGTTGGCATTTGCTTCTTTGAAGGAAAGAGGAAGGCCACTTTTCCTTTATTTAAAGAAAACCGTTTCCTCACTCAGCAGCCTTACAGGGGATGACTGGAAGTGTAATTTCACCTGAAAGGACTTGTGCAGCCAAGCTTTTCCATTCTGCTGAGGCGTGGCTGTTGTTTGAGGGGATTCTTGACAGGGTTTTTCGGACACAAGAACTGCACTGTGAATAGCAGGAGGTGATCTTAGCAGTCAGGTAAAAGTAACAACAGGCACACCTGCTGGTACCTGGAGCAAACTGCATTAACAGCCCACTAAATTAACTGCAAGAATGTGCTGTTTGTACATACGCATGAAAATTGTATATTCTTCATTTGTTAAAGGGGCCTTGCCAAGACTGGTAGGCCTAAAATTAGCTCTCCAGCTGTGTTTTGCTTTGCAGGCACGTGCATGTCTGTTCTGTTCCTGGAAGCAGCTGGGTGTTGAAATCCACCAGAAACCTGCTCTGTGTGAAACGCAAAAGGAATATGTGATTTTCCAAGATTTCCCTCCCTTTTGTTTGTTTTTCCTTACTTCTCCCATCTCTTTATGATGATGACGACCTTTCCTGGCTGGAGACCAGAAGTCTCTTCAAAGTTTCTGAGTGTCTCTCTTGCTTTTGAGGTGAGAGCCTGAATTGAATGCTCAGGCCAAATTTTCCCCCCACCAGCCCAAGGCGCACAGCCTCCAGCTTGGGCTCATGCTTCTCCTTTGGAAATTCATGTCAGAATCCTCCAGTGGAATGCCCAGCTTAATGCTGAGAAGGGAACTGGAAGGAGGAGGCATGTGGATTTTATGGTTCCAGAGGAACTTAGCAGAAAGCTATTTTTGTCTGTCCTGCAGCTTTCCCTCAGAGATGAGACAAAACAGATTTCTTATACACAGTGGAGCTGGTTTTAATGGCATTTTTAGATGACTGCAAACTTAATTCCTGGCTTCTGAATTTTGATTCCACAGTGCGTGAGCTGTTGTGCTCTTACTCGTATTTAGAAATAAGCAGTTCCCTTTTCAGTGTGGAAATATGATTTTGATATTTGATATATTTGATATATAAGCAGCACCCCAGCACTGTTTGTGTCTCCTGGGTGTGCACAGCAGGTGAGACCTCCATACCTTAGGAGGCTGATGTAGGTGGAGGGCAGCATCTCAGAGGGATGGGTAAGATCTGTCATCCCACTGTCACCTTGTGATATATTTTCAGTTCTTTTCATGTTCAGAAGGCATTTGGAAATGATCTAGAGTCTCAAAGTGTTACATAAGACCCCAAGGCTCTCCTTGGAGCTACTGTGATGAGTTTTTCTTCTTTCTTAATTTCTCTCTAATGAAAATATCTGTGATGCACTTAAGACAAAAAGAAAAGAATTTTTCTTTTCATGGTAGAAGTTATTCAGACTTTGTTCATCATAGAGGTGGGCCAGGCATGACTGTCTTTGGGCTTTGTGAAGTTAAGCATGATCCAGATTTTGGCTGCTAACAGAACTACTGAAAAGGTAGACAGCTCATGGTAGATTTCCCATTGACCTATCTGCCCCTTGTGGAGCCAAACTGCTCCCCTGACAAAACCTTGTGGTAACTGGATCGCTGTGGAGGCAACTGCAAAGTTCAGTTACAACTTCATGGAAGAGAATAAACCCTGCACACCTGCAGACACAGCACATGGGGGGATTTATTTCTCTACTACTCCCGAGTTCACTAAAAGCTTATCATCTGTTTGCTGAGCTGCTGGTTCAATTTAGGATAATATTTAACTCTCACAGAACCTAAATATTGATTAAACTTTAACTTGAAAATTGACAATTCCTATTGCTTCCAGGCAGAAATGGAGGGGGATGGCCATCATACGTCTCTCTTCAAGAGCTTTACCAATAAATGTATTTTAGGAAAGACTTGATAAAGTATCTGCTATTAACATTGTCAAGATGGAGAAAGTGAAGTCAGAGAAGTGGCAAACAGCCTGCCCATATCTACAGGGAGGGTCAGGCTGTGTTTCTGCAATACTGGAGGGTCTCTCCTGCTGGATCAAAGCCACAGGAACTATATGGGAAAAACTGCTGAACTCGGGTTTGTGTTTGTTCCTCCTTTACTGAAATGTCCTTGCGGTGCTCAGCCTCGTTAGCTGTGACCAAGGCAAAGAGCTCCTCCTCTACAGCCACGTCCCAGGCTGAGCACAAGAGCTGCGGGGAGGGGCTGAGGGAGCTGGGGGGGTTCAGTCTGGAGAAGAGGAGGCTCAGAGGGGACCCCATCACTCTCCACAACACCCTGAAGGGAGGGTGTACCCAGGTGGGGTTGGGCTCTTCTCCCAGGCAGCAGCAATAGGACAAGGGGGCAGGGCTGGAGGTCTGCCAGGGGAAATTGAGGTTGGATATTGGAAAGAAATTCCTTGCAGAGGTAGTGATCAGGCATTGGAATGGGCTGCCCAGAGAGGGGATGGATTCACCATCCCTGGAGGGTTTTAAACCGAGACTGGCCGTGGCACTGAGTGCCATGATATGGGAAAGGGACTGGAGTTGGATCAAGGCTTGGACTCTGATCTCAGAGGTCTTTCCCAAGCCAATCTATTCCATGATTCTGTGCTGCTCACCAAAGTACAGCAGTGGCAGGGTCGCTTTGCTGCTTGTCCAGAGCCAGCCCAGAGGGTCCTGGCCAGCTCAGGCACCATCTCTCAGGCCTGGCATGTCCCACACCACGCTGGCTCCAATGCCTGTGGTTGTCCTCTGAGAGGCCCCAGAGACCCAGGTCTTCCTGCTGATCATGGACCCCTCCTCACCGGGGGAGGAGAAGGTGAAGAAATGTTTTCCGTCCTCTGCGGTGATGCACCAGGCGAACCCCATGGGAACAAAGCCCGCTCTGACCTCCCAAATCCCACCGGGGAAGGACCGCCTGTGCCAAAATCACCTCCTGAGCCATCCATGCAAGGCTGACTTCCTAATCCTCAACTCATTATTTGCAGCCCAGGGGTGGCAGCCCTCAGCTGCCAGCTCCCAGGTGACTGCTTCAGCCCACTCAGGGCTGATCTTCTTGAGGTGCTCTGCATCTTCCACCCCAAGGATGGGGTGAGCTCACCACGGAGTGGGCTGAGTCCGTGTCTCTCCCTCCCTTGGCCGTCCTCCCAGATGACAGCCTGAGCCTCGGCTGAGTCACCTCTTCTCTCACAAACCCAGACGAGCAGCTGAGAATGTGCTGCAGCAAAGTGAGTTTGGCCTGCAGGGACTTCTGCTCTGCATGTGACCTTCGTGACTTTTGCTGGCCCGCCCCCACGTGTGGAGCATCTTCGTGCAAACGCTTCCCCAAGCATGGAAGAGAGGAAAAACTCCCTGGGGGTCGTGCAGTGCCAAGGACCAAGTGCCAGCCAGGTGCTGCCCATGTAGGGGGGCCTTCCATGGACTCATTTTTGGGGACAACACCTGGCATCTCGCTCCTGCCTTCAGTCTATGTTGGGCAGTGATGTTGTTGGCATGAGCACCTGCTCCATGCATCAGCAGGGATGAGGAGGGCCAGCATAACCAGTGACACTGCCCCTGCTCATCCCAGCAGAACCTCGTGGGCTGTTGAGTGGCTTGCCAACTTCTCACCCTCCTTCAGACACGTGTGTGCACTCCAGACCTGCTGGTTGCCAGTGGCAAGCCCCGGAGAATCTCATTTTGCAGGCAGCACCAGCTTTGCTGTATCAACCCAGGTGGCTGCTCCAGGGCAGGAAGGGCAGGCAGTGCCTGGCCAGGGCTCTCCCGGGTGCAGGCAGGGGCTCACAGGCACCCTGCAGCCCCAGCTCCTGCTGCCTGTGCCAGCCAGGCTGCAGAGCCAGGGGAGCGCTGACTTCCCTTCGGGAGGATGCTGTTCTCAGGGAAAGGCAACCTCAAAGCGCCGTTCTCCTCTCTGCTTGTTCCCCACCCTCCGTGCTTTCCGAGGAGGCAGAACTAGCCCAAAACTCTTGTGTTTTGCTTTGGTTTGTTTGTTTCCCCTCTTCTGGAGCTGCGCTCCTCCTCTGTTGTCTGGTGCAGCATTTTGCCAGCTTGGCTAAGTGTCTTGTAAGGAAATCATTTATAATAAAGCCAGTATGCTGGGGTTTATCATTTATAAGTGTGGGTCAGGGTTTAGTTCACTGTGTTAAACTCTCCATGCTGCATGTGATTTTTCAAGCTTTGTCAGGAACAAAAAGTTCTGGGGATGTGCAAAGCATGACTGCATGGTTTCCATGGAGACTCTGCTAGTTAGGCTGTGGAAATCCTGAAAAGGCCAGAGGATGACTGACAATACAAGGTCTTAGCGGCTGATCTGAAGAGCCAGACTGAATTAATGAGATTTTTCACAGAGAGTTATTAGCAAGGCTAGCACGGTATGGCACTCAGGCCTCTTTCGTTTTCTCAGCTGCAGTCTTGGAAAACAGAAATGGAAATACTTAATTGCTGTTTTTTAAGCCCTTTTAAGATTGTTTCAACCTATAACATTTTAAGGATGTAATGAAAAGCAGGTTTGTTTGCTTTTTTTTATCGTTTGGTTACTGTTATTACTGTGTTTTTTGGTGGCAGTTGTCCTTTATCTGTACAGGGATGGGAAATTCAATAATACTTATTACACTGAGCAGTTAATTCCCACATACTGTGAACACATTACTGTTCAAAGTAGGTTATCTAGAGTTCCATTTAGAGCCAAGCACGAGGTCCTAGGGCTTTATATCTCCTAGGGCTATATTAATTATTTATTGCTGACTGCTAATACAAACTGTTAACTCTGGCTAGTAATAGTTTGTTCATTTATCCATCACTTACCGCTTCTTCCCTGTGTTTCTACCCATCCCCTTCTGACAGTCTGCTCAGGCTGTTAATTCATGTGCATTTTTGGACCCGACTAAAAGAACCCCAAAACTGTTACCAGATATTTTGACCAGGACCCAACTTTTCAAAGTTTTGCAGTGTCTGAACTGCAGGATTTCACTGTGCAAGTCGAGTGGTTAGAGGGAGACACACTTGCCTGTGAACTAATTGGGTGCGTCTGCCTGGTTCTGGTAGAAGTTGCCGGTTTCCTGCTTCGTTTTCATTTCCAATACACTAAAAAACCTGTTTGGAATCTCTCTTCCTTCCCCCAGAAGACGCTGTATGTGCTGAGATCAGCCCAGGCGGTGCAGCGTGCTGGGCTCTGCTGCTTCTGGTTGCTTTGCACAAGTGCACATGCCCATATGTTCCTGGGAGATGTAAAACCAGAATGTTGCTGCTGAGTAATCCACAACAAAAGCACATGCGGGCTGCATTCCTTGGATTCCTGTACAGTAGACTAATCCACTTAATCTCGCTGTTCCCTTCTCTGGCTGGAATTTCACAGTCCCTTTTGATTTGCTGGTTTGTAAATCTGCGATTAAGTGCTTGGGGGATGGGGGGCAGGGGGGGGATATCATCTCTGAAGCCTCTTTCCTCTCAAATGGTTGGATGGAAAGGAAATGTGAAAGTTGAAGAGAGAGGTTAGCTGGTCTTATTTGGTCATCATTTTGTCATCATCTTTATGATTTTTCTTTTTTTTTTAATGTTTGGTGATAGTTTTCTCTGTTCTCAGCTGTTCAGTGCATGGGCAATGCGTTTTTGCCACATGGCAACATTTCCACTTCCCAAGCTTCACAATATTCTTAGGTCTTTTTCTTTTTTTTTTTTCCCCCCCTAGTTCTGTTTTCAAACAAAAATGTCAATTGAGATGTCTGGAAGTTTTCTTTCGTGTCAGTGTACCAACAGTTACTGACAAGCACAGAACACAGGAGCTGGATGTTGGTTGTGAAGCAAATTGCCCAAACCCTGCTGCTTTGGAGGAGGCATAGGTACAGCCATGTGTGTGAACACAAGATAAATCCCTAGCTAAGCAGGCAGATAAAGGAGAGAGAGCTTGGCCTCAGAAAGTGCTCAGCTGATACAAACACCAATTTAGGACCTGCCCTTGAAATATAGCTGTATAAGTAAATAATAGGGGTGCCTCACCTGACTTAATGAGTCATAAAGGATGGGAAATAAAACACTGAGCTCCCGAAATAAACCCTTCATTTGAGATAGTAAATTACCACGACCCGTTTCATCCTCAGCCACCGTGAGCACCCTGCTCTTGGGGCATGGCTGTGAGCAAGGCAGGCTCGAACTCGGGCTCACAGGGTGCTTCACACTCACTCAGGCTCACACTCTCACACTCACATTCAGGCTCACACTCATACACGGATTCACACTCACACTGCCGTGCACACAGATTCACACTCACAGTGCCATGCACACAGGTTCACACTCACACTCACAGTGCCATGCACACAGGTTCACACTCACAGTGCCATGCACACAGATTCACACTCACAGTGCCATGCACACAGATTCACACTCACAGTGCCATGCACACAGATTCACACTCAGGCCTGTCCCCAGAGCCCTGCTGGTGGGAAGGACCTGGCACTGAAGCCAGATGGAACTATCCATCCAGAAAGCCATCAGAACGGGTCTGAGGAAGTGAGCAGGCAAACAGACAGACATATGGGCTACCTGACAAACGCAGTGTTTTGGAGTAGCTTTCCTCAGGCAGTGAGAATAAAATCTCCCACGCCCTCCAGGGCTGTCTAGGAACATTTGCAATTAGACCCAAACCGGGTTTAGGCAACAGATTGGAGTCTGAGTTGAATTGCCTGGACTTGGGTCCAAAGATGCCAATTCTCATGAAGGAACCTCTGCCCAAAGTGATGAGAACTGCCCAAGAACAGGCTCTCTCACAGTGCTCCTGCCATCTGGGCTGGGGCCAGGTCCCAGGGCATGGAGACACAGGCTACTCCCAGGATGGGCCATGCAGGGTGGGGGTTTCAGCTGCATCTGAATGGGAAGTGGAAAACAGATTTCTTTCAACTTTGGCTGTAAACCAGAGCTAAAGCCACTGGGGAAGAGTCAGGCTCTTGGGTATCAAGCTGAATTCATTTGAAGGCTTGGAAGTTTCTGTTCCAATATTTTGGTTTTAGGATGCCTGAGATGCTCAGAGGGAGCATTGGGAGTGCTGTGAGTCTCACCACCCATACTGTGAACCTCCTACAGCCAACACAACCACAGTTCTCCTTTGGAAAGGTCTCCCTGGCAGGATTGCTGCAGCTGAAAGTCAGATGGGAAGAAATAGGCAGTCAGTGGAAAGAAATAGAGTATTCCCACAGTCAGTTGATGAGAAGGGTGATAGCGAAATGCCACCTGAACTTTGGGATCAAGATGTAGAGCAGATAAGTGAACCACGGTGACTCAAGGGCAATAAATCTCCCATTCCAGACAAAATTAATCCAAGGCTGTCACAAGAGGCTAGGGAGGAAATTTGGAAACCCCTTTGGAGCGAATGCCTGCCAAAGTGGAAAGATATACATTATGTTACGACCTGTCAGCCCGCATGAGCCCGTGCTGCTGGGGTGCAGGCCAGGCTTTGTGTCCCTGGCAGTGCAGACTGTGCTGCTGAGAAGGGATAACACAGCAGCTCACAGAAAAGTTTGGCCTATCCAGGCATGTGCCTACCTTTTAAACAAGCTTAGGTATGAGTGGGCAGGAGAGAAAACACACCAGCAGCAGGTTAAGGCTTCGAGTGATGCCAGCTGGTTTACTCAGAGCCTCTCTCAGGTGTGCCCACGCTGTGAAAGGAGTGCCTGCTTCCACCAGGCTGAGGCTGCCCTGTGCCAGCAAACCACCACGCTGTTCCTGGGGGTGTTTCAGAGCCCCTGGCTTGCTGTCCATCTGCTGGTCCCTCCTGGGAGGATTAGACAAGCCTCTGAACCCTCCTCATACCGAGGCAGCCGAACGGTTTGGTGCCGCTCTTTGGTGATGTACAGAGCTTGGTGGCACTGTGGGCTGTTCTGGTCCCTGCAGTGTGACCCTCTGGGGCTTGAGGAGGTTGTGAGTGTCCACAGAATGCAGCCAGCTCCCTGCCACCTCCCCTAAATTCTCTGTCTGCCCAGCTGCAGCCACCCCTGTGTGGCTGGGAGGGGGCTCAGGGCAGGAAGGTTATCTTTTATCTTTGTTTCTTTTTGGATTGCTCTGTAAAGTCTGGACAGAGAGATGGAAAGAGCCAGCCTAAAGGGGGCTGCCTGTGCCAGACTGTCTTGCTTGTGCTCTGACTCCGAAAATACAGGCTCTGTGAAAGGGATGGGTTCAGGCTGGGCAGGTTGATTACAGGTGGCTCTGTCCCCACGTTTCGAGTGGCAGATCTAATGCTGGGGTTGGCTCTGGTTGATTTTGGTGCAGAGGAAGCAAGGCTTTGGCAAATCCCCTGCTTGCCACAAGCTGCAGGGGTTGTGCTGAAGAGGATGAGACCCACCAGCACAGCCTGTTGTTCCGGCAGCTCCTCTTACAGGGCAACAATTTCCACCTGGGAAGTGCTAAAAAGTGCTAAAAAAAATGGGAACTGCCGAAAGACTCGTGGGGAATTCAGATTATCTCGAAGTGCTTTTTGCTGGTGGTGAGCTGTGCAAAATGGAGTGGGCCTGAGCCCCTGGTCTGTCTAAGGAAGAGGGAAAACCCTTTTTCACAATCCTGCCTTACACATTACAGGGAATACTTTAAAAGCATGTTGGTTCATTGCCATTCAAAGGCCAAATTTAAAAGTGATCTGGAAAGATTGTTGCTGTCTGCCAGGCTCTGGCATTTCAGAGCTCACTGGGGAGGAAGAGAGGGAGCCTGTTAGCTCTGAGCCCTTTTGGCATAGAAAAGTGCAGCACGGGGAGGTGAGAAAAGCCACACTTTCTGCCACCCCCTCAGGTGTGGCAAGAGCAGCTCTCTCAGTGAATTTACTGCCTGCTAGCAGAGTGGAGGGAGAAGTGGCTTTCAGTGACATCCATACAGAAACCTACGTGTGAAAACCACCGGCTATTTTTGGAGAATCCTGCCCTGCCTCCCCCCACCCCCTTAGATTTAAGCATCATCCTGAGTGAGAGTTTCTTGGGTTTTTTTAATGACTATATATGGTGGTTGTTGTTGTTTCTTCACAGCAGTGAAGTTAATAAAGATGGATATCAGCAACAAACTGTCAAGTCCAGAGCTGGAGAGATTTTTCACGGAGTGAAATAAACCAGCAAAAATAAATAATCCAAGAAGTGGTAGAGCTTGTAAATATTGACATGTACAAGCAAGGAAAGAGAAGCTGGGCAAAATAAAAAATAGGCTGGGGATTGCTATTTTTCAGGTTATTGCTTGGAAGGAAAAAAAAAAACCCTACATTTACCTGGCATCCTGTCTGGGGAAAAGGCAATATTTTCCAGTTAGAATAGAGGGCTTTAAGTGTTTGAAGGGGTGTGCTGTTGTTTCTCCAAGCCAGCATCTCTATTTTGAGGGTCAGTGTTCCTTCCCAGTTTTTGGGACCACAGTCAGCCACAGTCCTTTGTCCCTGTGATGTCCACAGGAATACCCATGGCAGGGAAGAAACGCGAGGTGAGAAGCAGAAGGGATCGGAGGGAGACCACTCTTTTCTCAGGCTTCCCTTCAGAAACTGCCACCGTGACTTGCAGTTGCCACACACCAGCTAAAAACATCTTTAAACCACTTCTTGCTTTGTCTTGTTTTCCTCTGCCTTCTTAAAAGCTCTAAAAAGTCTGCCAGGTTTAGCATCTGGAGGTCCCCCATGCCCTGGCTCATTGGCTGTTTCCCTGGTTGGTTTCCCAAGCGCTCCTGTCCTCCAGCCAGCCTGTCATGTTTATTAGGCTTGCATCACAACCCTGCCTGCACACACTCTGGAAAGGCTCCAGCCCTTCCAGTGTTGCAATCACATGAGGAGCAAGCCAGTGATGTAACCTTAAAGAGCAGCTTTTATTGCAGGTTTTTTGAGATGGGAAGTCTTTTTGTTCCACCCTGTTGTAACATAACATGGTGCCAGTGAGCAGAAATGGCAGTGGTGCAGTAGCCAGTAGTGTGTCAGCCTCTCTTTATACCTTCCTGGTCAAGCTGCTATAATTATGGTAGGTGGAAATGAGGTTGTTGGGGATGGTGTTCTTACAAGGCAGGCATAAAATTCTAAATAATAATAATAATAATTTTAAAAAAGCGTTTCCAGATACTTGATTAAATTAATGGAAGGCAAAGAATAGTGGTCTTTAATTATTTCAAACCCAGCCAGTTAAGGCAGACGTGCATCATCACTCTTCTAAGAATGTCCTGGGGACACAGCCAAGAGAGTATCTTTTTTTTTTTTTCTCCTCTCATAGCTGATTTAATAGCTGCACTAGTGCACATGCAAGGGGGTGGTAGGAAACTTGTGCTTTTCAGGTCAAGTCCCTGTAAATGACACCCCCGTGGGGATGGTTGGGAATGGAAGGGGGTTGTTGTAGCACGGAGGAATCGGCACTTCAGGGCGTGTGCCAGGAAGGCAAAGGTGGGTCTGTGTTAAGTCAGGCAGACTGTGGGGTTGAGCTGAGCTGCTCGTGGAAATAAAAAGAAAAACTGATTCCAGGCAGGCCCCAGTGAGCATGTTTTTATCCGAAAAGCAATCAGAGAGAGGAATATGACCTGGCAGATGGAATTGCTGAGGCAGAGGTGAAAGTTAGAAGCAACAATAACGAAACCAAATCAAGTATAATTTTGACAGAATGGAGACATTAGACAGGAAAGGCCCCAGTGGGTGAGTTTGGCTCATCCTGAGCTCAATATTTCATCCACTTTGAGAAGATCCCTGGAGAAAGCCATGTCCCAGCACCATGAGGAATCAGGGCAGATCCAGGCTGGATGCTGCAGTGCCTGCAGCCATGCGGTGGGGCTGAGCCTCGCTGGCAGCAACCTTCCTGGGCTGGTGGGTCGGGTCATGGGAAGGGCTGCTCTGCCTCTCCTCCTTCCCAAGGCCTCCAAAAAGAGGGACTGGGATCTGTGCCACACTCCAGTGTCCCCCCCTTACAGTGTTCCCCAGTATTGTCTGTATAAGCTACTGGGAGATTCTGTAGAGAGGCACCAGACACAGACTTGACCCTCAACCCTCCTTTTGCTGTAAAAAGGATTTTGTGTGCAAAGTGAAATGCAGCCCCACTTCAAGACAGAAATAAGAGAGCCTTAATGTGAAAGAGAATCAGGCCCCCTGTGTCTATAAATTTTGGTCGGTCACAGCCATTAATGGTCAATAAATTTCCCTAGGAAATCTAGAAAAACAAACTTGAGCTGCTGTGAGGAAGGTGTGCTGGAAATAAGAGGAGCACGGGTTTTAAATTTGCCCAGTGTTTGGTTTGCTGTTTTGCACCACACCACTGGCTCTGGGCGCCCCCAGGATGGACACTGGTGGGGCTGTGGGAGCCCAGAAGGGAGTGAGGAAGTGCTGGCTGTGCTGGAGGAGGTGGCAGGAAGAGGAAGGGTGAAGCCACAGCAACGTGCAAAGCTCTGTAATGCCGGGGTTGTCTGCTTGGGCTTGGCTGGATCCCAAGTCAAGGTTTTATGGTGTGAGTTCATCTGCTGGCTTTTCCCCTTTGTGTGATGTAATGCTCTCTGTGAGTTCAGTGTTTATTACAGCCAGCTCGGCAGCGGGCACTGTCACAGCCAGCCTCAGAAAGTTTGGAAACAGCCTCTCCATCTCACTTGCATCCTTTTGGCTGACCCGTGACATCACGGGTCGGCACTGTGGCTCCCTCCTCCTCCTCCTCCTCCTCCTCCCTCTCCCAACGGTTCGTCAAACTGCCTCGCCTTTATCTCTTCTCACAGGGCTTCTCGACAAGTCACAGGATGATTTATGCCCTGATAACTTCTGCTTTTTAAATGCCGGGCTAAGAAAAGCAACCTCTGCACAAACCACTTTTGCGGAGGTGTGTGGAAACCCACCCGTCACCGCGCTCAGCAGGCGCCGGGGCAGCGGGGCCACCTCCCTCCCCGTCCTCCTCTGGTACCCGAAGGGATGTGGTGGTGGGAGGATGGGTGGGCATCCTTGGGCTGAAGCACACGGTGACCATCACCCATTGGCCTTCCATCTCTCCCAGTGCCCCTGCCCAGCATCCTGAGGAGCACCTTGGGCAGCAGAGGAGGGCTGCGCATTTTGGGCTGTTGGTTGTGGAGTCCGTGCTTTGCTAAAGGAG
The DNA here is from genome assembly GCA_013399695.1 of Formicarius rufipectus. Classification (NCBI taxonomy): domain Eukaryota; kingdom Metazoa; phylum Chordata; class Aves; order Passeriformes; family Formicariidae; genus Formicarius; species Formicarius rufipectus. The sequence goes on along the minus strand of VXAU01003536.1, from coordinate 299,921 downwards.
GAAAGTGCCTGGCAAACACAGAAAGCACGTTTGCAAGATCCAACGTATTTTAATTGTTCTGACGGGGTGATTTTATAATTTTATTTGTATTTTGCAACGAGGAGAGAGTAGGTTTTCCTCTGACTGCCTGGCTGTGTTTGCTTGAGACTGTGAGTCTGAAACCATTGTGCCTTACAGAGCAAATGTGAGGAGGGCACGCCGTGACTAAAACCAGCCCACTGAGTTTGCTGAGGGGGGGAAAAATCATGAACACATAAAAATTAGGTGTTGAAAGGAAAGCTGAATCCCCACCTGAGCCGAAACCTTTGCAAGTAATACAATGAACACGGGGTAGGGAGCAATTTAGATTTAGGTAAAGATTGTTTGTAATTACATTTTGTACGGTGTATTTGATTTCTCAGAGCTTTTTTTTTTAACTCTTGAAGAACACGGTTGTACTTGCCTAAATTCCTAAGCAAACTAGTTAGACCTGAGCAAAATGTTCACAGCAAAATACGATATTAGTTGAAACTTGCTTGGCTTCAGGTTTCTTTTCAATCTCTTAGCTCAGCCCTGGCTCCCTGAGAGGTTTGCAAAAGACCATGAACTTTTCGCGGGCACATGGAGTGATTTATGACTCTGCAGGAAAATCCATGTGAAATTTGCCTTTTCACATGGCCACGATGCAAAAATATCTCCTCTCCCCCCCGCCCAGCCCCTTCCTGCCGTGGTGGGTAAACACTGGTGTGTTTTATCTCCTGCTTCTGCCTTGAGTCTGCCCAGCACAAGCAACATCTTGCTCGTTTCCTTATAAATCACCAGCGGTGCTAACAACAAAACGTTCACAGCTCTGGGGTTAGCACTTGTTGGTGTGTTGCTGCTGCCACGAGCCAGGCAGGATGAAAACGATGCTGATTTTGATTTGTGAATGCTTTTTGTGCACATTTGGCTCTGGATTACAACGGCTGAAGGCACACTGGGGCTGCACAGAGGCCTCTCAACATCTTGTGATCCGTGCCAGGTTGCAAGAGGGGATGGGTTCATCTGCTCGTGTGCTTGGGGAGGTGCCATGGGGTGGGAATGGGCAGCCAGGCAGGACCACTGGGATGCTCATCACATGCAGGCCACTGAAACAGCCACCTTGGCACATCCAGGGCGTGCAGCACCTGAGGAAGGTCCGAGGAGGGAAGAGCCACTGGTGGTGGTGTGCTCTTGAGGTTGTTTTTGTAGTTAGGGTCTGCCACAGGGCCAGGTCTCTCTTCTCTCCCTGCACAAATAGTGCAATTGTAAGGGATTCCCCAGCCTTTACATGCAAAAGGTGGGATATTGACCTCACACCTGGATGTCTTGTATTTCCAGACTCTCTGAAAGCCTTTTTCAGCCACCTGCAGGCACCAAGACCTCCCCTGGGCTCAGGACAGTCCGTCCTCTTTCATGCCGAGGGGGCAGCTCTCCCCTCCTCTGTGTGCACAGGCTGCTCCCTACAGCAGTGTTTGCAAATGCAGCCTCTTCTCAGGCTGGAGGAGAAGCTGTGTGGGGACCTTCTGTAGGGATCTGACAGCCATCTGCAGTGCCAGCCACGAGGGCTCCTTTTCAGAGTGGATGGCCCATGGAAAGTTCTCACCTGGCTCCCGTTGCCAGAGAGGAAAGGGCAAGGTGCTGCAAAGGAAGGGACAGCAGGCTGCAGTGCCTGCAACACCCCTTGGAAGGTATCTGGCATTGGAAATTCATCCTGCTTGCATGAAAAGTCTAAGTCTACCCCCAGTACACACCTGATTTCCCCTTACCATAGGGATCGGATTCCCTTTCCTGCAGGGAAAACACTAGTTAAAAAAACCCAAACAAAGCAGTTGCAGATTTTTTAAAATTTTTTAATCACCACATGCCTCATTTAGCAACTAAGTTGAAAATCACTTCTCCAACTTGGAAATGCCTTTGCATTTCACATTCCAAATTAATTTACAGTAAAACAAATGTGTCCATTTGTAATACTTTAGAGGAAACACTTGGAAATCTCCCAAGCATTTTAATTCGGCAGCTCTGACTTATCTCTTTCCCTTTTCCCCATCCTCAAGTTTTTTGCTTGTCGGCTGGGGTTTCTTTCCCATTCCTTTACGAGGTGGGATAAATATTAACTATGACAGCAATTCCAACGGGACCAACCAAACAATTGTCACTCAGCTCTGCTCAGTGGCTACTCCTGCAGCTCATATATCAGGCAGAGGGATCACTGCAGAGCTGCCTGGCTCAGTGCCCTCTGTGGTTTGCCCGTGCAGATGATGTGGGTGAACCTGGGAGTGACTGGAGCTGATCCCAGGCCCTTCCTCCACTTCTGGGGAACACAGATGTGTGGGGCTTGTAGGGCAGCTCACAGGTCGTTTCCCTTATTGGGGATTTTTCATTAGACTGCTCTTGTTCTTATATATATATATTGTATTTCTCTTTCTTCAGAGCTGCTTCTGTTACTCTGCTGTTTATCACTTTGTGGGTTTATTTTATATTATCCCTGGCCCACGATGGCTTATCAGGCTGTGAACACACATAGCAAAACTCAAGATGCAGTTTTTCCTGGCAGAGCTGCAAGTGGAACTCAGTTCCTGAAATGTCCTGATCCTGTGCACTTCACACAGGTGTGAGTCAACACTTTAAACCAACCTCTCACTTGCTCTTGTTAGATGAAGCTAAAAATCTGCAGAAGAAGTTCACAGCAACCATGGGTTGGTCTTGAAACCATGAAAACTGGGTGCCAGAGCAATGGGGCAGTGAGGGAGGCTCCAGGAACAGGATATTATAAATCCATATTTAATTGATAACTAATTGTTAAAATAGATTCAAGCACAATTTGTAATAGAGTATAAGGTTAAACAATAACTCGGTGGTGGCTCATAGATGAAAAATAGTTCCCTCAGACACTTCCACGGAGATCTGGACATGTTAAGATCAGCACATGCACATTGGGAATTCTGTCACACTCAGTGAAAGAACCCTGTTTTAGGGACAACATCCTGAAAGTACAATGGCATTGAGAGCAAATCCAGCTTCAGGAAAAAAGGCTTGTAAAATTGCAGGAAAAAAGGAGCAATTTCAGGCTAGGGTAAGATGTTTTATTTGTGTCTGCCCAAAATATAGGAGTGTTTTATGTCAGAGGAGTTTTTCCCAGTGGGAATAAATGAGAAACTCTAATGGCTAATAAATGCTGAGAGCCAGGAGGTTTTCAAACTTCTTTTACTCTGTGAACTGGCTTTGACTGACTCACAGTTCCTTGGCCTTTTTGTTCCAGGGAGCAGGCATCACTTCCCTACCTCTTTCATAAATGAAGTGCAGTGGCAGAGCATTCAAAGTAAGACCCAAGGAGTTTAAACTGGACATTCAAGTCGTACCTTTGACTAGAGATGTAGACCTGGACATGGTCTGGCTGCTCGTAGGTGTCTGGTTGTTTGCACTGGCAGGGATGTGTGCCATAAATCCTGCCTGTCTGAGAGGCTCACTGGCTCAGAACCCTTCACCTTGACCACACGGCTCCCCTCTGGCTGTCACAGCTGTGACAACACGAGGAGGGATTCTGAGAAGAGCGTTTCCAGCCCCCCTCCGGGGAGTTTAGGCGTGGGTTTGCTGGGTGGATCCCTACACACATCCAAGGGACTAGGGGGATGATGGAGAGTTTTTGGCTGTGTCCATTACCCTTGTGAAGGGCAGACAGTGAGTGACCACCAGGGAGCCCAGGTAGATGTGACAGTGCTCCTGCCTGCCTTGGGTGTGATGCTTTCCCCATTCCCCCTTCCTCCTCCTCCATCCCCTTTCCCTTGCCTTTGGGGGAGAACCATAATGGGACAGCAGGCTGAAGCCAGGCCCTCAGGAATGGAGATTACCAAATTAAATAGTCACTGAAAAAAAATAATTAAAAAGAAAAAAAGAGCACTGCCTGATCTTTTGCTTCTTCCAGCTCCTGAGTGTTGAGTGAGGATAATAAATGCATTCTTACTTTATAGAGTAGTATGACACTAAATATATTTTCAAAGGTGTCTCATGGAACAAGGATGAATGCCACAGTGAGGAGGAAAAAAATAAAAGCCTTCCTCATTAGTTTCCATCCCCTTTTTATAAACTCCCTCAACAGCTACTGGAAAAGAGCCATCACTTCACATAATAAGAGGAAGAGGAACCCCCTCCTCTTCAAGGATTCAGCAGGGACTGCCCCTCCAGGGCTTGGGTGGGGATCAGCCCCCAGCTCTATGATCCTTTTGGGTGGGAGCATGGGATAATAAACAGGTCATCTCTTAGCTGACCTCTGGTTCCTCCCACACTGCATAAAGCTGGGTAGATCCTCCTGCAGGTTTGGGGAGAGGGCTCTGACAGCTGTGTACTGAGCACAGAAGCCTACAGAGGTAACAGAAAATAGATCCCTCCCGCTCGGATGAATAACACCGCAGAGTTGTTAAATCTCTGCAGAGTTTTTCCCTCTTATGGAGAAGTGCTCAGCCTCACTCTCCTTCCAGTAGGTGCAAAAGCCTCTCCCTCCAGAGGGGTGGTGCCAGGTTGGGTGAGTGATGCCGGGTGGGCGACAGGAGTGGGGGCAGCCTCTGGCTGAGTCAGCTGAGCGTGTGTGAGCAGCTCTGCTGCCTCTCACAAGGTCCCAGGAGGAGAGAGAGGGGGAGCAGTGCTGCGGTGGTGATGTCTTACTGGCTGTCGTTTGCCTCATCAGACGGCCTGCTGAGCCACCTCCCAGGGCTGAGAAGTGAAATCGGGAGAAAGTTGTTGCATCAGGGAATGGCAGAGTCATGAAATGACCCTTTGCTGGTTTCCTGGGCGGTGTTGGCAGCCGCAGGTTTTGAAGTGTCCCAGTGCTGTGGTGGCAGGAGAGAGCAATTAGCCTTGTTTGATAGAGGAGCTGGTGAAGGCAGGGGGGAGATGGTCTTACCTGGAGATAGCAGAGGTGCAGAGAAGGCTGGCAGAAGATGTGACATCAACCTTCTGCCTACAAACGGAGTGGGGGAACATGTTTGTCCTGAAGCAGTGCTGTCCGGTTGTGGACTGCACGAAAGGGCAGGGGCTGGTGTGCCTGCAGTGGGTCAGAGACAGGGATGAGACCTGTGGAATTAGCAGGAAATTGGACACAGCACGATGACCAACATGATCTCAGGCTAATGCCCCTTTATTGTTCATAAAGGTTATAATTTTATACATTTAGAGCATCAGCATCACACATACCTCAAGCGTTTATTGGCTACTACATACTGTTCACATGTTTTCTTTATTCTGTCATTGGCTAAAGTTACTTGTTCACATGTACTGCTGTTGTTCTTCTTGTACAGTCCACTTCTCACGTAGGCATCTTCTTGTTCATTTATCTTTGCAAGTTCATCCATATTTCCCATCCTCAGTTTTCTCCCTCCTGTATCTTTGTCAAGGTTTTCACCACACAGCCGTATTGTCTCCGAAACTCAGAATATCTGGATCGCTCAGCTTTACAATGTGCCCTTGTTCTTGTAAATATCCCACAGAGACCCTCTGTGCACGCCCCAGCCTCCTGGAAGTGCCCTTTGGGGCAGCACAGCCATGCCAGGAGCCCCACATTGCCCCAGCACACAGGGGGCTCGCTGCTCAGAGCTGACAGCAGTAGGCACCCCCGCTGCAATGCCCTGCCCTGCACCCCAAATGACAGCCAGCAACCCAACCCAGGGCACTGCCTTTGGCAAACCTGCTGCTGACACCCCTGGCTCTCGTGGTCCTTTCCCCTGCGACAGCACAAACAAGCTGCCGTCTCTTTTTCAATGAGCAGTGCTCCTGCTTGGCCGGGTTTCACGTTGCACTGTTGCTATTTGCTGCCGGGGAAGTTGCTGTAAATAACCCTCCTATGGGCTTTTTCTTTTCTTTTCTTTTCTTTTCTTTTCTTTTCTTTTCTTTTCTTTTCTTTTCTTTTCTTTTCTTTTCTTTTCTTTTCTTTTCTTTTCTTTTCTTTTCTTTTCTCCCTTCCTTTCCTCCTTTTCCCCTCCCTCCCAGCCGTGAGCCCCAGCAGTCCCTTCTGCAGAGGGAGGTGAGATGAGCATCTCGTTTGGAAGGGTCAAGTGCCCTGGTGTAGAGGGTGAGGAGCGGGTGGCTGAGCCTTTGCCTGGTTTCCTGGCAGGGAGTGCAGGGTCCGGGCACCCCAAAACTTGTCACCTGGGAGGGGATGCTCATGCAGGGAGCAGAGAATGAGCACAGCCAGCAGCAATGCCCCGCTTCCGTGTCCCATGGATGGAAGCAACACTGCTGTCCACTGCCCTCCTGTTCCTGTTAGATCCTCTGCCCCTGAAAGGGCCTCCAGCATCTTGTTCACAGCTTGGGGGAAACATCCCAGGAAGGCCCCAGTCCCACCATCTCTGTGTCCTGGCTGCCCCAGGATCAGTGACACGGCCCCCTCCAGTCCTGGCTGGGATGCAGGACAGACCAGCAGGGAGGCCAGACCACGTGTGTGCGCCCTGGGGCAAGAGCTGAAGGTTCAACCTGTCAGAAAACTGCTCCCTTCTTGGGCTTTTTTTTTCGACTGGGTTTTCTTTCAGCTTGCCGAGTCAGACCGGCTCAGATGAGAGGACTGAGTAAGCCCTGTGTCTGAGAGGAGGGCAGACCCCCATTTTGGGGTGGAATAGTGCATCCTCCACACACACACACACACTTGTATCTCCCTAGGTGGCTGCAGAGCCCCCAGCCTGCTGAGAAACCACGAAGCAATCGTGGGCAGCTTGCTCAACCTCTGGTGCCAACCAAGCGTGAGATGCACCAGACAGGTTTCCTAGGCTCCCCTCTTCCTGCAAGCGTCTGCTTTGCTCTCCAGGGCTGTTGTTTCCTCTGCCTGCTCCTTTTGCTGTGCAGTCCTGCCTCAGCCTCCTCCTTGGTGACAGCTGCATCCTCCCTGGAGTGCCACCACTCCTGGGAAACGTGTGCCTTGGGCAGGGGCCACGGGGTGACTCGCCCCAAGGAGGAGGGATGTGGTTACACTCACCCAGATCACTGCCCATGCCAGGGTGAGTGCTCTGAGCTGAAGATGCCCCAGATTGAGCTGGGAGTGAACTTCAGAAAGGAGAGCAGCTTTTGACTGTAGGCTGAATGAATACGGTGACTCAGTTCCTCAAAGCACAAAAGTATTTGTTTCCATACAACTCGAGGATGCTTTAACTTAACCTTGAAGGTGTCTGGCTGTGGTTTCACGTACAGAGTCGGCTGCTGCTGAGCAGGTTTGGTGCCCCTCCCTGTCCTGTCCCTGCCCTGGGGTACATGCCTGACCACCACAGCGAGCCGACACAGTGAATCCCACCAGCCAAAAAATTATCCCCTTCCTCTTTATCACCCACAGTCTCAGGTCTCTGTTGGTTTAGCTCCTCTATGAGGTGTGACAAAGGACACCACGAGGTCTGTCCTGGGTGGCAGACTGCTCTTGGTCAGCTTAGTGCCTTCAGCACTGAACCCACACCGGGTGGCTGGCAGAAAGCGCGGCTCCTGCACTGCCCAGGGCACGGGCACAAGGCCACAGAGAAACGGGCCAGTGCATTTATTCCGGAGTCCTTTTGTTTTTGTGATGCTTTACTTTCCCAGCCAGACAGGATGAGAAACAAACACCACCAAAATACTATTAGAGAGGCTATTCTTGAAGTGTTTATAGCCCAGCCTCGCTGGAGAATGTTTGGCCGCCTCCCAAGACGGCCAGTTCTCACTGTGTTTCCAAGCCAGTTTCTGAACTTTCGGGCACTTACCCAAAGAGATTCTGGATTTTTTTTTTTTATTTGTTTTTTGAAGTTTGCTTATCTCTGTTTACAAGGGCCTCCCGCGAGGGTAAAGTCAGGGAAGGGCAGCCGAGGTCAAGGGAGGGAGGAGCGAGCAGGGCAGGGAAGTTCTGACAAGCTTTGCCTGTGCCTCACATGAGAGTGTGCTCTGAACAGCCAGCTTGGTGTGCCCAAGGCGATGGGCAGCCTGGCTGTGTCCAGCTGATCTCTTCCCTGGAAAAGGGTTTGAAAAGCCCTTAAGTTCCCAGAGCATTTTTAATGGCTGACAATGGAAGTCAGACGTGAGGGGGGTTGTGTGCCTGACTGAGCGGGTTGGGGATGGTCAGAGCCAGGGCTGCAGAACCTCTCCTGCAATGCAAGGGTGTGAAGGCAAGAGCTGGCAGCTCTTCTGCAAAGCAGTGCTTGGCCTCAGCCTGCTTGAGAAAAGCAGCCACTTGCCCCCACCTTTCTCCCCCCCTCTTCTTTTCCAGACAATCAGCCATAGTTTTGAAGAGAATCTGCCTCATTAGTGCTGGAGAATAGGAAGTGTTGGCTAATTTCTCCCACTGTTCTTTTCACTCCAGGTTGTTTCCTGTGATTTCTCTCTTTGCTTATAGATAGTGTGTGAGAGCTGTATCTGTTTTGAAGGAATAAAATCCAAGCCAAGATCGGGGTGAGAAATGGGCTGTGTGTTTTAGTGAACGGTCATGAATTTGCAGTCTGCAGAAGCACTTTAAAATAACAGTAAATTGAACCTTGTTTTGTATGCTTAAGGTGAAATGCAAACCAGTCAGGATAGGAATAAATGAAATACATGGTACTATTGATAAAATTCTGATATATCAAAAAGTTATTTAATTGCACGCAGCGATCCAATACCCTCAGATGCAACTCTTAATTACTGACATTATTAGTCTAGCATTATTGTCTTCAAAATGTAACAGAACATTTCTATTAGTTTGGGAGCAACTGGATCACTGAGGAAAAAAAGATGTTTGATAATGCACTGAGTGATCAGGTGAACACAGGGATTTGATTTTATTAATTGACTCTTGGGGCAAACTTCAACATTTTAAGTAGCAAGTGATGTCAATGCTGCATTTGTTTAAACTCCTTGCTGTTTGAACTTACAAAGCATCAATAATAAAACACTTTGTTTTTAGATAAACGTATTTTATTTCTCCTACAGGGAGCTCATTTTGTTTAACATGTGCCATGAACAAAATTCACAGTGTTGATCCTAGTAAAGCATGTCTGTTTAAATCAAGTAGATTAAATGTAATTCCTGAGATTAAGAAGGAAGCTGTATTTTCCTTTGGAGCAGCTTATTTTTTCTAGTTGATTTTGTTACAGTTTTTCAATGTTATGTAAACAAATAGTTTAATCAGGAACAATAGGGGAGGGAATCTTAACTTTCCTTTTTCCTCTACCGGCAAAAATAAATAACACATACAATAAAGATGCCATAATTAAGAAACAATACCATGCAAAAGACAACGCCGTGCATATTTTCAGTTTTAGAACTGTGGCATGAGCCACAGAGTTCAGGAGCCAGGCTGCGATGGCACAGGGACTTTGGCGTGGTGACCACCCCACTGAAGTCCGAGCAGTAATAAACACCCTCCGTGCAGAACAAGGTTGAGAAACCCCCACTGACATTACAGTCTGCTCCTCATTTTTGGGTTTCAGCTTCTCACATTCCAGCACTGGTGCACTGTGCCCAGAGCCAGTCTCCTCCGAGCACTCCTACCCCAGGCAGGAGATGATGGCAGTAGGTATGTGACCAATGTTAGTCACGTTGCTTAATCCACTGGTGGGAGGCTACAAGATGTTGCTCAGATAAATGTCGTGCCCGTGGATCTGAGCCATCCCTCCAGCTCTGCTCTCAGTGTTCCACATGAACCTTTCAAGAAGTTTTAGTCAGTGCAGTCACTTGTGACGCTGGGAGTGGAGACCGACTGTGCCGAAGCTCTTTAAAACTCTGAAGGCTGTAACCCAGTTCCTGCCTAAATTTAGCATGGTGCACTGTGTGTGACAAGCCACTGACTCAGAGGAGTTACTCATACACTTAAGTCTTTTTGAAATTGGTACCTTTCTGGTGACCTTCCAAACCGTTGCCTTAAAAGCCACCTATTGTTAATTTGTGCGTGTAGCTTTTCTGAGAAGCTCAAAGAAATTTGAATAGCAAGGGCTGTTAACATTCTCCTGCCCAGCCCCAGCACGGTAATTTCTGGGTACGCTTCATTTCCACTTAAACACTGTGGCTGACTCGTAGCTTTATCTTCAAGTTCTTGAATAAGTCAACTTTTGCATTAAGTAACCTTTTCTTACACTGCCTTGAATGGGAGGGAAAAAATGTTGTGCTTTTTAAACCTTCTACAGAAGTGCTAAACAGGGCCTGTAACTTTGCATATGCTCCAAAACAAAAGAAAACAAAACAAACAAAAAATACTCATGGAGACAGGAGTAAAGTGTTTTTTTCTCCAACTTTTCCTGTATTTTATTTAAACTTTAAAAATATCCGTGTTGATTCTTGATGTCCTGTGGCTTTTGCGCTGAGGTTTCAGAAGTTGAGCTCCAGGGTTTCTTGTCTCATAATCAAGTGAAGCGCTAATTCTCTTATGCGGATGTTTTTATGGACAAGTGTTTTCCTAACCAAGTGAAATTGTCAACAAAGGTGGAGGCTGATGAGAAATTCCTTTCCCTCTGACTCTCGTGGTGCAGCCTGTTCTGCAGCCATCCCTGGAGCCTTGCGGGAAATCAGAAAATCAGGTTTGCAAAGCAATAAAAAAGCAGCACATCCATTTTTTGGGGGTTTTTTCAAAATCTCTGAAAGAAGTACGAATTCAGATTTCCCTTAATGCGATGAGCAAGATGTTTTGTTTCCCGGATTGTTATGTTTTATTCAAGCTACAGGTCTCCCCTTTAGTGAGGTGTGATCAAACCCATCGAGAGGTAGCCCAGAGTGCCAGACCTCCCAAGCTGGAAGGCACCGCAGAGCATCTGAACACCAATTGTTTTGACTTGTATGCATTAAGCCTGCCTTTGAAAGACATGGCAGAGCTGGCACAGAGACCCCCTGAGCCAGGAGGACAAAAGCTCAGAGGGGCTGAGCGGAGCTGAGCCCCTGGCTGATGGCAGAGCAAGAGGAAATGTGCTGGGGACTGCTTGGGGCTGCCTTTTCACCACGGAGAAATGATGGGCCTGTCTCCCTCAGGACCCTGGTTGGGTGGTTTTGTTTGAAAAGAGTAAAAAGCAAAGTGCTGACAGGGTATTGTTGGCTGGAGTAATTAGGTTTAAAATATGTTTTGAATCAGCTAACAGGGCGACATAGATGCTGGGTTCGTTCCCTTCCACTTCGTGTGCCCGAGGAAGGAGGGAAAGATAAAGAGCAGAGCCAAACTTCCTGATGGATTTTAATCCTTCCTGGAGTTACTATCAGCTAGGCTCCTGCTTCTGTTTACCCAGCTGGGGGGTCTTTAAATGAGTGTCTCCATTTGCAAGGATCTCTCCCCATTGTGAGCAAGGCAATGACTAGACAATGAGGCTGTTACAGAAGAAAGATGAGCTGGCTGCAACCAACAAATCTTGCACTCTCCATTTACAGGGCTATAATTATCCAAAGTTTTAAAGCACAATGCTATCTGCTGAAAGGGACCATCTGGGTGAAGACCAAGACGTCCCAATTAAGTGATTGATAAGCAGCTCATGTACTGGAGGAGCTCACATCACCCATACAGTGCGGTTCTAAAAATGCCACTTGCGTTAACAAACATCTTCAAGGAGTTTGAATGTAGCTGCACTGCAGGAGGGAGGAGATCAAGAGCGTTTGTGTGATTCAGAGTAAGGCAGAATAAATAGGATCAACCTCTGGAGCACAGTGGAAAGTGCTCTCAGGGCACCGAGGTGCAGTGACAGAGCAGTGCCCACCTGGGCTTTGCAGTCTCCTGTGTGAGGGCCAAACCTGTGCTCATGCTTTGCTTGCCAGGCATGAGAGCAAGCTGTCCATCAGCTGCACGGGGAGTGCAATCATGAGGCTGGGACAGGACAGAAATCTGGGCTGGTTTCCTTCATCCACCACACACTTTGCCTGTGGCCTTGCCCTGCAGTTGTGTTTTCTACCTGCACCGATAGGAAGTCCATTGGTCCTCCTGTCCTTGACCCACGTGCCTTTTAAAACTTGTAACCCCAGCTCAGCTCTAGCAGAACACGTACACAGTGCCTGACTCTTTAGGGGCAGTCTCTTGTTTGGTACTTTGTCATACCACAGGAACAGAAAATGCAGTTTTCCCCCCCCATAACACCTTCCCAGTGCGTATCAATCCTCCTTTGCATCTCTGCAAAGCAGTAACTGGGGCCCCTGCTCAGCAGTCTGAGACTGCCTGCAGTAAAACTGATCTTCAGCAATTATCCAGTGTTGCCATCCCCAGGGTATAATCTAAAATGACCATGAGCCTTGCTTTGATTAGTTCTTTTAACTTGCAAAAAGGTCCACCTTGTGTGTAAAGTATCCCATATAAATACAGGGATATAAAATCTTGCCCTTGAAGCTTGGATCTCACTTTCAGTGCTGCTGTGTCAAACCACACCTTTGAGGCTTTGGTTGCTAAACTTCTCTTTAGCTATTAACTGTTCTCACCCCTCCACACATTTTAAGATAAATTTATGGAGCCACGTGTGTCTTTTAAGTAGATTTATTTTGTAATGCTTTTCTCTGAACCCATCTTGATTTATCAGCAGTTACCCATACATGAGCATCCAAATGGAATGTGGCCTTTGTTTTCTGTGCCTCAACAATGTGTGCGATGGCATTTTTTGTGATATTTAAATCCTGTTTTGCAGGAGGAACTGTCTGACTGACTCATCATCTTCATCTGTGCATCATTTTTCCCTAAATCTTTCCCTTATCTGCAGGTTTTTTAGGCAGGTTTTGTTGTCATCTTTTGCTGCCTTGCCTGTCTGACAGAGTCAAACAGAACAAGGACAGGAACGCAGCTGGGTCTCAGTGGAAGCAACCCCACTTGCTCCTTTTTTTCCCAGTGGGAAAGTTGACCTGGCTATTGGCCAACAACCAGCTGAAACATGGCCTGATGTCAGTATCAGGTGCTGAAAGATGTTTCTGAAGGACGATTGAATTTAACAGCGTTTTACAATGCATTGCACTGGCTTAATCTGCAGGTGACAAAGGCATTGATGAAGTGTCATGAGACCAGTAAAAACCAGACCATGCCTGCTCAGGAAGCCAGGTGTAAAAATGCAACCTCATCCAGAGCTGAGGTCTTCAATGTTTGACTCAGCTTTAGGAAAATCCCTGTGTCACACTCTTAAAAAACCACGTGAGATCTTCACTGAAGGAATTGCACAGGACTGCTGCAGCGTCTCCTGGAAGCTGCTTTCTCCAGCTGCAGGTAGATGCAAAGTACAGCTATTCCTGTCCTCCCACCAGTCTCTGTGAGCTGGAGGGATGTCAAGACCATGAGTTCCTCAAATGATGGAGTATGGAGGAGCTGAGTCACACCCCCTTCATCTTCATCTTCGGGTCTATGTGTCTTCATGGGAAGGATGCTGTAGCCAGGTCCTGACTTTGCTCTTGCAGAAGGTACCAGGTGGTACTCCAATGGCACTTCTGTTACAGGAAGTGAGGCTTGATTTTCTTCATCCCTTAAAACTCCTATGCCTCTCAAAGAGACAGGAGAAAAACAACTGTAAAGTCAAACAAAATGCCAGCTATACTTCACTGAAATATCAACGTCTTTGCTTCCCGCTTGATCTAAAATAAACTTAATTTTCTTAATTTAATACCAGAAGGAGTATGGTTGATCCAATTGCCTCATGCTGTTATGAAGGGAAATAGTATTTTTCATGTTGATTCAATTGTTGGACCTTTCTGTCTTCCAGTGGTGAAAAGATTTGAAAACACAGAATTTTCCTTATAGTGGGACATGGACTTAGATCACAAAATTTGAACCTGTCAAAAGTATTCCCCAAATTCAAGGTGCAGGGAGTTGATTATATCCTCCTAGGAAAACAGGAGTTTAAGGTATTTAACCATGAGTTTCATGTAGCAGTCATAGTATTTGCATCCATTCCATTTGCATCATTAAAGGCTTGGTGATGAGAAAGGGAGAAGTATTTGGGTGTCAGACTTGAGGTTTGTCTTCAGCTCAGCACGTCTGAAGTATTTTCTATGGACCCAGCTGTGATCTTCCCATTCTTTATGCATTTAAGGCAATTGCCAGGTAATTTTCTTCTCTGTGAAATATGTTTCTGTGCAGATAGAGCATCGCTGGGCTAGAACTTGTTTTTCTAGGCTGTTTCCCCAGACCTGCCTTACATCCTCTCTCTTCTGCAGGAGCCTGTGATCCAGCCTCTTTTATCTAATCTGACCTGTCTTGGCTCCTGTGCCACACTCATCCCGTGGTGCTTGAATGTCCCAACAGCCTGCCTTTGTTGCCTTCCTTGCCCTCGTGTGAATCGTTATGTGTGTGCTATTAAGAGCGTGAGCACATTTCCACTTGGGAAATCCCCTGTACTTTTGAGGCTGAGGGTCCACGTTGTTTGTGATAAATGAAAAAGCCACGCAAACATTTCTGTGAGTGAAGGGCAAGTGCTGAAACAACAGTCTTGTATTTCCGAGGTAATTTTGTCATGTAATGAAGACAAGATACTCTTTAATCTTTTAAGAAGGAGAACATCTGGCAAACTTCCCCAGCTGATCTCCTTCTCTGTGCTTTCCTACACCCTGCAGCATACATATGTGACTGGGAAGTGAGGGGCTCAGCAGCTCCTCCTTGGAAAGGGAAATACCCCCACCAGTTATTTTAAAGGCTGATCACTGTTATCAGAAATATAGGTAGGTTAAAATACTCTTATTTTACTGAGTGAAAGCAGGCACTGCTGTCCAGGCTACCCAGGGCTGTCAGAGCTGAGGTCTAGGTCGGGGATAGAACACCTTTGCTGTTTGTCACTGCTTTCAGACCCAGCCATGGCCAGAAGAAATGCCAGCTCAAGATCCTATAGAAAGGAATCCTCTTGTTGTTATTTCACCAGTTGTTGTTTCAGAGAGGGCACCGTGTAGCTGTTTCGTGTGCAGCCTGGACTGCTCTGTGCCAGAGGGCAGCGTCATCAGCTTCGCCCTCAGTGCTGGAATTCCCCAGCTCTTTGGGGAGGGGGGAAGGAGTGGTGGGCAAGCAAACAGGGATAGTAAATAAATATGACTTAGGAAAAAGGAAAAAAAAAATAAAATTCCATGAATAGCAAATTAGCCTTGCTGTTGTGCTACTGGTATTGCTCTCTTCATGAAGCCCCAAGCTGTGTAATTATTGCACACTCCTATGGGCTTTCTAGAGAGTTGTAGTGTATTGAGTGAGGCTGGGAACATCAAGAAGTTGTCCTCTTTTTTTTTTTTTTTCTTGGAGTTAAGTTTAACCACAAAAAGTCTGATCATTACACTTCTTTTTATCTGAACCCATTGATAGGTCAAAATATGTAGGTAAAACCTGAAGAGCTGGGACTTGAGTGATCACCTTGGGGATAAAAGATTTCCTACTTAGCAATTTGGCTTTGCCATTTGCTGACTTGTATAAATGCTCAGAATTCATGTGTTCCAAGTATCTGATTTTTCTAAGTCATGTTTGTAAGTATTTAGTTCTGCAACATTACAGCAAGATGTCTCTCCTGTGAGATACAGACAAATTCAACCAATTTGATCATATAGTGGTAAATAAAAAGATGATCACACCTATCTGCTCATTCACTTAGAGAAAAGTAGGTAAATTTGGGTTTCTGGTTGACTATGCCACTAACTTTTGCTTGTGAGAATGTCTCCATTAAATTTCTAACTTGGCACCTCTTCACAGGAAGACAAACCATAAGTATTTTTCTCATAAGACTCTTAATAAGTGCATCTTCCCTTTAAACTTATGTAAAAACACCAAAATAGAAGATAACCCTTTTAATAACAAGCAATTTGCTACCGAAAGAAAAATAATGAACAAAACCAAAAAGGTCCCTGCTCTGGTTTAACTGGTCCAAGTGAAAACCTGAACCTCTTCAGCAGTGGGTGGATGGAGAGATGGGTGAGGAGCTTTGTCAGCTGCAAGACCATGGGCCCATCTCATGGCAGCCCAAATCGCAAACCAGCTGAAACGTGTGTGCCATGCCCTGGGGATTGCACCACTGAAGGAGAGAACATGACACATTGAGTTGATTTTACTTTTCCTAAAGGCACTTGCTGTTGATTTGCCTTGAGAACCAGCGTGGGCATTTCTTCCCCTCTGCACCATTGGGTCCCCGGGAGTGAAGTGCCATATTTTTGCATGTTATTGGTTCCTGTGTTCCATTAAAGTAGCTCTGAATTTCCACTGTTTAGTGGCAGCACTGCTGCTGGAGATGCAGACTGGGCCTGACCTCTTCCAGCACGATGGGTTGTAGGGATCAGCATAAGCCAGAAATGCAAGGTGCTGTGGCTTCAGCTGCAACAGGCAGGTGAAGTTTTTCATGAAGTTTTTTTAAAAAGAAGGTTTTAACCTCTGAGCAGATGTGTGAGGTTTTCCAGCAGAAGGCAGGGGGAACCCACCCGAGCTTGCGCTTTGTACTGGAGCCGTCATAGCATTTATCCAGTGGTTGTCACATTTGCTTCGTTGCAAATTGAAGCTCTGGGAATTAAAGAGGGAGGGCTTCTGTCTAGACCTTGCTGTTGACAGTCTCTGTGGGACACATCCAATGTCCTAGGAAAGGAGGTCACTTTCTTGAGTGCAAATGGACTAAGGTTGTAACATCTCCTGCTGGCCACGTGCCGTTTCCCTTCTGTCCTGTATTTTTCCTAGAAATTTTCAGTGGTGGAGGTTGGAGTTTCACTGTGTGGCCACTTGAACCAGCTCTAAACATTCAGAACCAGTTTTGTAAACGTGCCCAATGCACCACATTATCTGAGTTTTGCCCTAGCAGCAAGTGTATTAGCTATTTGTCTGTAGCAAACAGTGTTGCATTTGTAGCAAAGCTCAAAGTTAGACTTAACAGAAGAGGAAGATGGTTTTATTACAAAACAAGCATATTTTACTTGCTCATTCTCCCTTACTTGCCTGTTCACAAACGTTTTGACCTCTTCAGCAGCTTACTGTGAGTAGGAGCTTTCATCTCTCTATCCTTTCCTACCTCTGTGAATCATTAGGGTTTCCTCACAATTTTTCATCCCTGTGTCTGCGTGCTGAAAGTTCCAACCTTGTTCTTCAGCTTCTTCATCACAGTCTCTTAACTGCTGTCCCTCTTTTTTGGCAGCCTATTGTTTTCCCCACCTGGGTCTCCTCAGAAGCTGCACATGGCTGTGCTGTGATTTTGATAACCTGCAGAGCTGAGGGCCAGCAAAACCTTCTGCTGCTCCTTCTGGTGCTTTCCCGCCTCACCATTCCCACTAGTTCTCCACAGGCCAATCCTAACACTTCTATTCCACCTCTCTATGCTTCTGTGCCTCTTTTGAGTTTGCTTTTTTTCTTCTTCAGTTAAAAATTGGCACATAATTTCCTTTCTTACTGTAGCACTTTTATAAAATACTTATTAATTGCTCAATTGTTTCTAGCATTTCCTTAACACAATGCTAATAACCTGGACCTCCAAATTAACTGTGTCATGGGAAGAGAGTGTCCTGGTCCTGAGAAAAGCAGTCAGAAAGCCCAGAAACCCCACAGCCTCTTACAGTAGTGGCTTTGATGTTCATCCTTCTGTAACCTGGGAGTCATTTGAATCAAGCCCTTATTTGGAGGTCCAAACCCGAGGACACGTTGTCTGAAAGGACTTTTGTCACTCAGAAGAATAATACTCCTTGGCATCTTTAATAGTTGGTCAGCAGGTGAAGTGATATTTTAGGTAGTGAAGTTGCAAATGCAGAGCTTCAGGAGCACATCCCCTGGTCCTCCTCAGGGCTGACCCCCTGCAACAGAGGGGGGCTCAGAAGGGGAAGCCTCAGGTGTTTGAAATCAAATGCAAGGAACAAAATGTTCCCTGAGCCCACTCAACTCAGGTGGCACCAGAGACCCATCTGGAAGGAGCAGAGCAAACAAAGGACCAGCTGTGTCATCTGCCAAGCACGGGGTTATATGTAAGGCTTTTTGGTGCAGAGGGAGGGGAGGTTCATCCATTATTAAAACACAGATAATAGAAACTTTATGCCCCACTGGTCTTGCATTAGACAACATGAAGTGAAAGATGAGGTCTGTGGTAATTCAGTGCCTGGTACTCCCGAGACTGGCTCCCACGTGAGGGGAAAGCTGACAGCACTTGTCTGTCTTACTCTGCCTGGTCCCAACCCCCTGAGAGGTCCTGCCCCTCCCCTGGCCATGGGCTCCTGTGACAGCTTCACTACTCTGCAAGAATAAAGCTGTCAGAAGGGAGAAGAAGAAAAGCATCTACACGAGCCAGGCCATGGACACAGGATGCCAAGCCAGGCAAAATGAAATGATCCCTCCCCATGCCAGATCGTGGGCTCACCGTGAAACTCCCCTCCAGCTCTCTCCTTCAGCAGTCACTCCAACAGCGGCACTGCTCTCCAAAGGGAAGAGCTCTGTCCTTCCCAGAGGGTTGGAAAAAGATGGATGTGTTTACACTGATTTCTTGAGGAAGGCGGTAGGATGCCATGGGCTACTCGCAGTAAATAAGAGCAAGCTGAAACCCCTCATAATTAGCCCCTCTTTCTGGTGCCCCCCTCACTTGATATGATATGGGCCTTTTTCCTATTAGAGCACGGGCTTTGAGGAACTACCCTGTGTAGAGTTGCAAACAAGTGGAGGAAAGAATGTCAGCAATCCGTGTCTGAGGCAGATGTTTGATGGGACAAAATCTTCTGACACCCCTTGTCTCCAACCAGAATGTTCTGGTCACTCTGCCTTTAAGTTTCTCAAACCAAACAAAAGGTCTGTTTGGGACACTCTGGGGGGTGTTTGCAATTCAGGGATTTATTTTTTTTTTACCATTTTGTGTAAGGAGAGACCAACAGGTTTTCTCCAATTGAGCCATTCCATTCTGTCCCATGCAGGGGTAGGTTTGTTTTGGTAAGCTGTGATTTTGGCCTTGGTCCCAAAATCACTGGCAATGCAAGCCCTGAGCAGCTGACTCTTTATGGTAGTTTTGGATACCAGGAGCTTAAATAATGAAATCCATATTCTTTTCTTCAGTAGGAAAAATAAAACCATCTGAATGGTATTTAAAATAAAAATAGATCGAGAACTTCATCTACTGCAAAACCTGAAATGTGTTTCGCTTAACTTTGAGTATTTTCAGATATGCTGGCTTCAATTATTAAGAAAATTTGAGCCTGATGTTCAAATAGCAATATTTTTCACATATTTTTAGTTTCAACATTTTATTCAGAGCGGTAGTAAGAGAATTGGAAGAAAGCAACTATGTGGTTTTATTTCTTATTCACAACTCTCTTCTAAATGGCCCAAGTCGAGCTTTGAGGCGGGATTCACTGAAGTACCACAGTAAGAGACGTTAATTATACCTGGTGTATATTCCTTTAGAAACAACTACTATTTGAAGCATTTCAGGATGTAGGAACAGATCTCTCCCATGTGATTAGACAGAGAAAGCCTCCCTTGTTCTCTTGGAGAGGTGTAAAATGAACTCCCACTGTTGTGAGAGCATCCCTGAACACACACTTTTCCTTCTCAGGGAAGTGTAATGCCAGAGTGCAGGCACTCAGGGATGTCTCTTTGTCTCCAGGAGAAGCTGAAACAAGCCCTGTTGCCCCAGTGGGTCTTTCCTCCCCTCATTCTGTATTTCCCTCGAGTTCTGAGTGATATAACGTTTTGAACAATTTGCCTAATTTCAAGCTTCCTTTCCCACCACTCCCCCACAGAAGTGGCTTGCACTTGGCACAGTGATTGTGTGAGTATTGCTGCCTCCCAGAACGCATTCGTGGCTGTTTCTCAGAGCTGAGTTCACCTGAACTTCTTCCACTAGTGCATCAAGTGTTGTGGCCACAGCCACGATGCACTCTTCCTTTCATGCTCAGCCCAGTGGGAGAGCTGCATGCACGGAGGTGGGTTTGCTCTTGGGTTACAGAGGAAAGGGGGACTAGGAAAGTTTGAACTCCGTGTCTTTTGTTTCCTTTTGTAAATATTAATTTGTAATTTTGAGAAGGCAAAGGGATGAGTGTAATGCTGGTCCTCAGTCCCTGCTGAGTTTATCCCCTCAGTGTCAGATGGCTTCTTCTAAAGCTCTGTTGCCTGAAGAGGCTGTAACTTCCAACAAATGGAAGACAGGGCAACACAGAAACTCCTGCATCTGCTCCAGGCTTGTAACACTCTCATCCCAGGACAAAGCCCTGAAAAGAACAACAGATTAAAATAGAGATTTTATGGCACGTGACTTTACAGACCAGCTGGAAGGTTTTGTCTCTGCCCTAGTCAGTGTTGGCAAGAAAATGTGCTATACTGTGGTGCCTGAGGTGTGGTTTCTGGTGGGCCAGGAGGTCTGGGGTCAGTGGCAAGTCATGGCTGTGTTTTGTGGGTTAGGTGACAACAGTGTGCTATTCATCCCACTGCCAGAGGCTGCCTGAGGGCAATGGAGTCCCCACAGACCCCAAAAATCTCCTGAATTCCCAGCTTGCTCAGCCAGCCGGGCACAGAGAGCGATGGAGGAACCAGCAGGGTGGAAGCTCTGGCTGGGGGCAGAACATGCTGCTGCTGTTCCCTGTGGTGGGTAAAGGGTTGGCTGCCCCTCAAGAGCCCTTCCACCACCCTCAGGGGTCAGCTGCAGGTGGGGGCAGTGGGCAGTGTGCTGTCCTTCATGTCTCTGGGCCGTGTTCTAATGACCATATTCAGCCTCTGTGGTTTATTTTACATGCTGTGCGTTATTTCCAGAGGAGAACAGAATGTTGGGAAGTGTTTAAAACAAGATAAAGGTTAGCCTTGAGACGTGGAGAATGCACAAAACAAGGGGAGACACATCTTGGCAGGCTTGCCAGGGTTGCCTGTGGCTTGGTGCAGAATCAGAGGCACTAGAAATAGTAACAACGTTCTCAGTCCTTGCTTCTTCTTCTCCTTCCGGAGGAAGAACGACTTGTTTTCTCCAGTTCCATCCTTTACCACTGCAGGAAGTAAACCCACAGCAGAGTATTTCCTGGTATCATTTGTCCTCTAGAGGAAAGCCCACAGTGCCTCAGGATATTCACCCCCAGCCAGGGTCTGCTGCCCACATCTTCACTCACCAGCTCTCTCTGAGGACAGCCAGGACAGGGTGACACTCATCAGTGCCACGGAAGGGGCTCATCTTCAGAGCTTCTTGTCAGCAGTTCCTCTCAGCCTGCAGTTCAGCCCAACCTGTTTTTTCATGTGTTTTTTTTTGTTTGGGTTTTTTGTTTTCATTTACGCAGGTAATGGGGAAAAGTAAAACAAATGGAGGTGACTTTTCCCCCCCAAGACTGAGGGAAGAATAACCACTACCAGCAGTTGCCAAGCAGGTGTATACATCAAAGATGATACTGGTGTAGAGAGAAGGTGCCATTGTTGCTGGTTAGTCCATATTTTTAGTGGTTTTCCATGTAATTAGTTAAGGATAGGGTCTTTTCCATGTGCATGAAATTTCCTTTCATAAACAGGTGACATTTTTCCACAGACTGAAGGCCAATTCTGATCTCACTCACACCTGTGTAAACCTGGACCAACTCCATTGGAGCCCCTCCATCGAATCTAATCTCATCTGCCCACTGTCAAGTGTGCTGGGCACGAGGGTGCCTGAGCACCCATGCTGATCCCCAGACACAAAGCCATGTCACTGGGTTCAGTCTTCCTCACCAAGTCCTGTCCTTCATCTATAATTTATCAGCCAGAGTGATGTTAGGTGATTTGCACTCTGAAGCAATCATCACTCAGGCAGCAGGATGATGGATAGGTGGAGGGAGAGCAGATGGTATGAAAGATTAATCAAAAAGAGAGAGCCCGTGCCACTGCTGGTCCACAGCTAAAGAGCCTCTTGGGTGTGAAAAATGCTGCAATAATGGGGAGGTATTTGTCTCCTGAATTTGTGCTATTACTAGGAAATCCTTCCATGCTGCACAGGGCTGAGGAGGCCAAGCCGTGGGTGTGTCAGGGCAGCCTGGTCTCTGTTGCACACTTCAGCACGTGCTGCCTTCTGCCTTTCCCCCCCTCTCACGTACCACTTGCACCAGCAAACACGACCCAGCTGGTTTGCCCTTCCTCTCTGGCCATCCTTTCCCATGAAGCAGCACTGCTGCTCTCCATGCACAGAGCCCTCTGCCCCTTGTCAGGTCACCCCTCCTGCCTGGCTGCCTCCTCCTCGGCTGGGTGCCTCCTCCTCCATCACATCAAACCTCTCACCTCTGCATAAGGGCAGCAGCCTCAGTGTCTGCTGGGGCACCTACTCTGTGTTCCCCCAAAGCAATGGCTTTTCCCAAGTCTTTCTGGAAGCCAGGCCTCCTTCTGCAAAAGATGCTTCACCTTTCCCAATTTTTTGCATTTCTTTTCTCTGGTCATTGTTTCCTACTCTAGCCTTTTCCTGATTCGTGTTTCCTTAGAACAGTTTGGGTCCTCCTTGAAGGTTGGTCATGTACCCTGTAAGAGCAGTTGAGTGGGAGCAAAAGTGAGTTTTCCTGCCCCAAATCAGGGCAGGCTGATTGCCAGGCTGCAGCTGGAGCGAGACAGAAGGGAGGAGGGGTGAGGGTGAGGAGAAGGAGTTAGGAAGGCAGCCCCACCATCAGCCTCGCTGTCCCCACCACGAAAGGCAGGGAGGAAACAGAGACTGGTGCTGTGAAATCAGACCTGGTCCCGAAGTTTAGGCAGGAGCAGAGGAGAACCACTAAGACTGGTGACAAGGAAAAGCCCATAGTGGTGTGGTTCAGTAGATCTCAGCCAGCGGTGGGGGGCTGAGCATGGAAAAACAGAGGGGAGAGCAAAGTGTGGCTCTCACAAAGTGTGGCCCTGACTGTCAACTCCTCAGCAAACACTGCAGCAGCTCCTGGACACCAGTGTCTGTTTCACTGCTCCCGTGCAGCCTCAGCACCGGGGCATGCTTGGCTGATGCCTCCAAAGGATGCCTTCACAGCACGAAGGGTGATAACCCTCAGACCATTACCTGTGTTGGGCCACTCATTCCTACTCTGCTGGAGCTCATAGGCCTTTAGTCTGAGCCAGGAACGACTGTGCCTCAAATTTATTTTAAATTAGAGCTTCTGGTTTTGCAGGAACTTTTTTATTGCCCCAGGCAAGAAGAGGGGTGGAACAGCGTTGCACCCTTCCAACATAAACCTGTGCTGGGTAAAGCCCACTGTGCAATCCTCCTGCAGCACTTCCTATTCAGCTATTTCATTGGATTGCCACTGGCCAGCTTTAAAACCTGGGGGTTTAATCTGCTGTAAATTGGTGCAGCTCTACTGAAATGTGGTTTTCAGCCCGTGGTCTGTCAATTCCCAAGGTCTCTGTGGACTGCTTCAAAAAAGTCTACAAAGGGTAACTAAGAAAAGCAAACTCTGATGTCAATAGGCTTTGAATTGTCAATGCATGGGGCTTTTTTACTCCACTGGGCCTTTCTGGGGTGCCAAAAAATGAAAATGACTGCAGATCATGAAAAGAGTGGTGTCTGGCATTAGGTGAGGGTCTGTTTCTGGCCGTTTATTGAGTTACAATTTAGTTTTGAGGAGGTGATCGGGGGAGAGCGAGCAAACAGTACAGCTTAGGCTCAAAGTTCTGTGTGTTTTTTTGAAAGCAGGCTGAAATGCTGTCACATATTCTATATATCTGTTTGTGAGCTGGCCTGGTTGAACAGTAGGAGACAGCAAAATGCAGTTGGAATCACTTGAGTACAATATTTGGGGAAACTGTGGCTCCAAATATTGCTTCAGGAGGCCTAGAGACATCTCTCCTAAATGAAAAGATGAACATTTGATGTAATGTTTTAATATATTTTCGTGTAACATAACTGAGGCTAAAAAAAAGAAAAAAAAAAGATACGTATTTAGCCTCCTACTGACTTCAAAGGAGCAAAAGAGCTTTCATTCATTTCCAGTGGTGTAACATTAATTTATCTTTTCCTGAGTTCCAAGAGTTTTGTATATTATATGAGCAGGCACTAATATGTTCTTTGCAGTATTTTATTTATTCTGCTCTTAGAAGTGGCTAGAAGTTGCATGTGCTGTTTCATGAAGCATTTTGAAACTTAGGCTGCTCCTGCAGAGCAAGAGACCCTTCAGAAAACAATTCAGGATTTCTGAAGGCACCAGTTTCCTCCAGGATGTCTATGCAGCTTCCTCAGAGACTGCCACAAATCTGCTTGTGTTTCTTCTTGACTGCACTTCCAAAATTTCAAATGTATGACTTCATTCTGTAAAGCCTTTAGATTTTATAGATCCACAGGTTCCAGGGCGTTAGGGCTCCGTGCAAACTTCTTCAAACTTGTCTCTGTGAGTCCATGTATGTTCTGGTTTTAACCTTTCCCCTCTCTGAGTACTTGCCACAAGCAAATAACATGTATTTCACACAGACCTAAAACATGCCATTTTTTATGTAGATTACCAGTGTGTAGCCAGTGCAGTCTGTGATGGAAAGCAGAGGTTTCTGTTCGTTCAGAGCAACATGTGATCCCAGCAGTATCTGAAACATGTGCCACTTACCACAGCATTTGCATGTGCATTCATATGTTTTTGTTCCACTCGAGTTATCTCAGAGCCTTAGGGCCTACCCTATTTGCACACGTTTGACTTAGATGGATGCAAAACCACCATATGAAAATATAATTGTGGAGGAGAGCAAGTGGGGCACTCCAAAAAATGTGGATTATCTTCCTCCTTTCCTGTCGGTTCTGTGTCTGCATCTGCTTTTACACACATGTGTTGCTGTCACGAGTTTACCTGGATTTGCTTTAAGGACAAATAGTCCCAAAACTTCTATTTGCAGTACCACGTAAGGCAGTTCAAGACAGGGCATCTAAAACTCTTCTTCTACTTGAAATACAAGTGGGGGTTCCTGTTTCCCTCTCCCCTTGCTTCAACATTTCCCACTGTCATATGTGCCCTCACAAGCTGTTTTCCCCATTAAGACCCAAACCATTTGTGTGTACATGAATATCGACTTTGGAGGTTATAGTGAGGCAAACTCCTGGGTTTTTTCCTCTTTATGGGGCAGATGCATTGACAGTTCATAAGTTATTCATGCTCATTGCCCTCAGGGATCCATTTATATAAGCTGGAGAGACTCACTGGGTGCCTGACTATCCCTTATGCCTGCCCATCAGATTGCCCCCATAACCATAATCCTATCCCAATTTATGCTGCATCATCATCATCATCATCATCATCATCATCATCATCACAATATGCTTTTGAGGAAGAGAATTGCCACTGCTCCCAGTTTCCTCAGGACAAAAAGCGCCCTGAGGGACTTGAGCTGGTTGCCCCATGTCTCAAGAAGTTCATCCTGGTTCTCTGAAAACCCAAACTAGCTCTGTCATCTGTTGGACCTCTGTTACCCTCTCTGCCAGGGTGTGTAAAATCTCCTGTCAAACACTTGAGGCAGAGAAATTGGCCGATCCCAGCTTGGCTGCCACAGCTCCAGCTTCAAGCATCGATCTTGGCATCAGATGCCAGCTCTTTTCTTAGGGGAAGACGCCGTGCTCAGTGCGTTCCACACGGCTTTCGCCTTCCCTCCAGCTGCCACGGCGCTTTGGCTTGCAGGGGAGGGATGGGTCACAGGGCTTAACATCTCCATCACTGGACAAGAGCTATTGATAGCAATTCCTTTAGTTCATTTGGTTTGGTTTGCATTCTGTAACAGATTGAAAGCATTATGCAAAACAAAACGCATGCTTGGGTGGCTTCCTAATAACGTGTTTCAAGTTGCATGCGTCGTTCCTTGTGCTTTGTTTACTGTCACATTTGCCTGCTTTTCTAAATCAGCTGTGGAAGTCCAGCTTCCAATTCATATAGAGCAGGAGAGGCACTAGTTATCTCTGAGCCTAATTTGGCTGCTCCTGTGGAAAAACTCCAGGGAAAGCTGTGGATGCACTGTTGAATTAATCAGGAGGAGGAAGTGTTCTTGGACGAAGCAGCACTTCCCTTCATGCAGGATAAGACATGGCCAGATGCCAAGGGTGGGGAAAGGGGGCATGATTAAAGATGTAGATAAAAGAGGAAGTGCTTTTCCCTGTAAAGATGATGCATTTTCCTAAAACTTGATTTCCTACACTGCTTGGAAATCAAGTTGTTCCACCTTTTTTTTTATTATTATTTTTTTTTGCTTTATCTTCTGCTTCAGTGGCAAATTTTCCCTCTTACTCAGCAGTCCAGCCAGTAGAAATGAAATTTCCAATTTCCTTCCTCTCTGAAGCTCGCAGATGCTGGATTCAGAAAAGGGCAAGTGAAGGAAGAGGGCAGGCCAGGCCCAGTTTTGGCTGCAATGTATCCCCCAGGTGTGGAGGACAGAAAGGAACAGCATGGCTCGTTCCAGCTGTATTATCACCACTGACCCCAGCAGAATTTGCCCCACGCTCAGTTTTAGCCTCATCACCATTATTTGCTGGAGATTATAATTCTGTCTCTGTGGGATGCTGCAGGACCAGCCCACGGGGAGTGAGGGTTCCCATAAATCTATCAGGATGAGGATTCCCATAAACCTGTCAGGATGAGGGTTCCCACTAATCTGTCAGGATGGAGCTCTCTCGCAGAGCCTCATCCATTCGCTGGCGCCCCTCGTCTTTTCCCACTTTCCAGTTCCTGGTTGAGTCAAGTTCAGGCAGGCCACTTGTTTGGCAGTGCCCTTCAAAGAAAGGTCTGGTTTAATTGTGCCTTGGCAAGCCTGGGAGCATGAGGTTTCCTCATGCATTCAGGAGAAGTGTATTTTCAGGTCGGCGTGCATCTGCTGTCCCACATACCCTGGCACACGTGGGGTAGAGCTCTCCTACATACCTCTTTTTAGCATGGGGGGCACTCAGTGCTTTCCAAAGCCAGGGATTAGATTCTTTCTTCTCTTAAGGGGTGGCCATTAGCATTTGGTGCCCTCTGTCCTGCCTGCTGCTTTTGTGCTCCATTGGTGCAGCTTCAGAAATGGCATTATCAGGAGACGGAGCAGCTCGGGGGATTGCAAACCAGAGTCTTTCCCCTGCAGGTCAGGGGTTCATCTCTGACCTGGGGCATTGCAAACCAGAGTCTTTCCCCTCCAGGTCAGGAGTTCATTGCTGACCTGGGCTGAAACTCCTTTCAGAGGTGGCATCTCGACACAGTGGCCAGGTGGGGTGAGCATAATGTGCATAATATGCAGGTGTGTCCTCCACGACTGCCCCTCTCTGTCCGTCACCAGTGCCCAGGTTAACTTGCCCAGCACTGGGCTGTGAGGGCCACGATAAAGAGTGGGATGCTGTGCCAGACTGAGGGTTGCTCATAAAGCAGAGGCATTTGCAAATAAGCGACTATGTCTGCACTCAATAAAGGCTTTAGACTTTCACCGCCCATTGCTGTGTTTCCGAGGGGAGGTTATCGCTGTGAATCAGAAGGAACTTATGCTAATTGCTTGTCACCTTTGGGGATCAGAAGATGGTGTGGTGATAAAATCAAAAAGGGGTTTTTTTTCCTTCAGCTGGAGTAAACCGCGTGAAAGAGAATTTGCTTTCCATATGATACAAGATGCTACATCGATACCACATGCCTGACCTGCTCTAAAACCATCTGTCATCGGCTCTAGGCAGCACTCATTTATCTCGGCGGAAGATCTCGGGTTGGTTTCGTGGTCTGTCTCTGTTCGCAAGGCTAACAGCGCTGCAGCTGGCTTCAACTGCTGAGTGCTGTTGTTCACTGCACGCTGTTGTTTAGTCAGAAACACTGATAAGCAACCTAAAAACTTTGCAAAGGCTTTCACGTAACAGTGGCATTGGCATGGAAGTGCAAAATCAAGTCTTGAAAGATGCAGTGGACGGCTCTGTTCTTCACTCTTCCTTTTGTATATCTATGTATATGTATATATAGGGAAGATATACATATATGTATATATAGGGAAGATATATATATCTTTGTATGTCCCCCCTCAGGAATGCAGAGCAGCCTTTGACTCCTTCAGCTGTGGTGGGTTTATTATGTGAGCTTTTTTTCATATCTAAGGAGGTTCACACATTTCATTTCTGCAAAGCATTCATATTTCAGGTTCCCCTCTCCTCTAGAAAGCATCAGGGTGTTCAAACCAGTGCCTCCTGCTGGGGCCCTTTCCTGCAGCTTTTCTTCCCTCCACTCCTGTCTCCATCCTGAGCATTGAATCTAGAAGCAAGCTTTCTTCATGGTCTGTGTTCATGGAGGTTGTGTTTGTGTGTGGGGACCTACCAAATACAGCCTGTCATGAAGCCCGTCCCTCAGTATGAATCAGCTGGTGGGAGGGCTTGAGGAGCTGCTGGACAGCCAGGTGAGCAACCACATTATTAATTCATGGCACTCAGGAGGGAAAGGGGTGGAAGAAACCCAAAGGCTTTCTGCAGGCTGTGTCACACAGAGCCACACATGGCATTGCTGCCTGGACAACACCACAGCCATTTGCCTTCTCTTGCCTTTTTCTGTAATTCTATCTCCATGTGCAGTATTTGCCTCTCTCCTTTGTTGCCATGTTACTGTTCATTCCCTTTTAATCCTTACTAAAGAGTCAGTTCTCCTGTGATTTCCTCAGGAAACGGAACAAACTTGAGTTAAAATCTTGAGTGAAATTCTTGAGTCCTCTGCCCACCCCTTCTCCTTCTGTATTCTGCACATCTGTCTATTAGATTATAAGTGACCTGTAGAGAGGCTCAGCTTTAGCTTGGAGCCTTGTATATTGTCAGCTTCATTGTGTTCATCTTCATCAGTAAATGCACACTTTACCTGGGCTTCTTGCTTTCTTCTTTTCCTTTTTAAAAATGAACTATCCCTTAAAGCTCCAAAATAAATCGACACATCCACAAAGGTTTAAATGCAGTGCCTTGAACAGGCATTTCATCCACTGTTCTGTTTGATATGTGGGTTCTGGCTTTTTTGACAATCTAACAGCCATGCTTTGTCCACTGGAGAAAGCCTAATTGCTCTCCATGATGGCAAAGATATCCATGGAGATTTTCGAGTGAAAAATTGGATTTTGGACTAGCTGCACTGTATGATGCACAGCGCTATGTCCACATCATGGATTTAAATGCACAACCAATTTCCTGGACAAAGCAAGGTGTTGCTTCTCCTTATTAGTGTTTATTTGCTCTCACTAATTGGAGCACTTGTCAAAAGAACATTTGTGAGGTCCAAAACGGAGAGCAGCTCCTCTACACTGTGAGAAGATTAGGTGGGACATCACTGTGAAAAGTTGGTGTGACCAGAGAGGAGAGGCCAGCTTATTCATCAGGACATTAACCTTGAACTTTGAAGATGTGCTCTACTTCACTTTTCCTGTTTGAATCTGTCTTTGGGCACTTCAGCAAGACTTATACTTAGTTCCTAAGAAGTCTGGAAAGGGGCCTCATCTCTCCCTGCCTAAGTTCCCCATATGAAAAGCTTTTGAAATTCTCCACGATGGCAGAACAGCTTGTGAGAGCATATTTAGACAGCCTGGGTTCATCTTGAAGTTGAACAGGTGTGAGGAAGCACAGAACCTTTAGGCTGACTGCTCAAGGCAGCCAAAGCCGAGACCTGGCAGTCTGGAGAACTGGGCTCTGCGGTGGAACTGAGATGGCAGTGGCTTCAAGTTGCATCAAGGGAGGTTTGGATTGGACATCAGGAAAAATTTCTTCACTGGAAGGTTTGTCAGTCATTGGAACAGGCTGCCCAGGGCAGTGGTTGAGTCACCATCCTTGGAGGGATTAAAAAAACAAACATGTGGATGTGGCACTTCAGGACATGGTTTTTTCTGTGCATCAGCAACTTTCCATCATCTCCAGAGAAGGTGAGAAGGTGATGATCTCTGCGGGTTCAGGGCTGACCCTGAGTCTGTGCAGAGCCCACTGAGGATTCAGCATGCTGGGAATTTCTGCATGAAGAAACCCGGGTTTATTGTAGAGTTGATGGACATCACCCACACGTCCTGTCATTGTTTGGGAGCAAATGCCCGGGCTGGCCTGCTGCAGGAATGCTGTGCCTCCAGTTTGGTGCGGGGCACGGAGGGAGCCTGCCCTGCTAATGGACCAGGATTTTTCTAGGCAGAAGGGAGATGCCATTGTCGGAGTGGTAAATCTGTAATGACAGACGTTCGTTCTATATTTGTGAATGACCTGATTTGGCATGCATGCGGCTCATTCTCCTGACAATAATGGAAACATGGTGTGAGACAGGCAGAGAAAGAAAGCTGTGGTTAGAGTGAAGCTATACATTTCTAAACGTTTTGCTTTAAAGTACTTCCCCTACTTAATTTCTCGCCTCGTTTAAATAATAATCATATAAAAAGCCTCTGTTTGAATAGTCTTTGAAAAGCTTTCAGCTCTCCTCCTCCTTGTTTTTCCTCCTCCCTCACCTCCCTCCTCCTCCTTGTTTTTCCTCCTCCCTCACCTCCCTCCTAAGCTCCAGAGATGAGTGTAAGACATCTGTCAAAGCTGTGGTAATGTATTTCTGCCGATCTGTGAGGACCCCAGGAATCTGTCAGAGCATCCCCTGCTGTCGCGGTCTTGTCTCTGTGCGATGACAGCCCCAGAAGGTGAGAGTCAGGCACTGCCAGGAGACACACCACTTTGTCCCAAAGTTCATTTGTCCCTGAGCTGGAGAGAGGGAAAGGGGAGCTTTACCTGGGAAAAGAGAGAGTTTTGAGTGGAAGACACCAGAAACTTTAGGAAATATTAGCAAACATTAGCAGAGGCTGTTGTATCCTCAAAGAAGAGCTCTTCTTTCTTTCTTTCTGCTTCACATTTCTTCCTCCCTCCTTCAGGAAAAATTCCTAAAGTGCGTTGGCTCAGTACCAACTATTCCTTTGGCCTCCCAGCCAGAAAAAGCTCACTGTGGATGGCCAAATTGCCATACACCATGGTTTTGAGAACTAGCAACACATGCGTGTGATCCAACCTTGAATTATGTGAAATATGGTGCACAGCTTTCAGTCCTGTTTTGTCAGAGGCCTTGACTGCTTAAAAGCCTTCCACAGCCCCTCCCCAAAACACAATCAAATAAATCCCACACGTTTTCTCTCAACTTCCAGCATGTGTGACCGTCATTGTGCGTCAGATGCTGGCGCAGTGCCCCGTCTGTCAGCCTCACGTGGGCATGAGGAAGGATTGCCTGCTGGATCAGCGTGGCTGGCAGGGGCTGTGGGGGCCAAGGGATGGACCACTTGATCCCAAAAGCCCTACAGAGGAGTGGGAGGGCATGGTTGTGCCAATCTCCTGGGATGCAGTCAGCAGCCTGGGCTCTGCTGCCTTCTGGGGGACCTGCTTGGGACCATAAGTGACAGCAGGTAGTTAAATCAAGGGGTCAGAGTTAAATCAAGGGGTCAGAGTTAAATCAAGGGGTCAGAATTAAATCAAGGAGCCAGCTCCAAGTGAGCTGGTTCCATCAATGCATTGTGCTCCACCAGCTTGTGGTTGTTCCACCCCGTGCTCCTGCAGATGGGTCCTCCCTTCACCCCTGTGAAGGAAGGCACTGTGTGTGTTGGTTGTGTTGCTGGCTCAAGGGAAGGGTGGTTCTGGTTTTGCAAGAGAGCTGGATGACCCTGCTCAGTACCTGGCCCTTTTTGCACAGCTCTAGCACAGCTAGTTGTATTAGTTAAAATATATAAAGGTGTGGGTCACACAGCTATCGAGTGAGGATAACTCTTGGAAGTTGTGTGATGCCTAAGGGAGCAGTTATCTGTTCTGATTATGACCCTTAGGAACTGGTGTGATGGAAAAATCAGTTTCATACTGGAAGAACTTATAAAAGACAACTTATGGAGCGTAATTGTTTGAAATAATTTGAAGTAAGCACGATTCTGGAAAAGCTATCAGAGATAGCAGGCATTTACCAGTGGGAGTAGCATCTTCCTCTACCTCTTAAGAAACTCACTTTCAGTGGATAAAGCTTTCAGGAGGCTTATGCAGTGATCAGCAATGAAATCATTAGTTGTTGTTATCATTAGGTGTTGGTACCCACGCCGCATGAGTCTGTCAAGTGAGCTGTTACTTAGAGATGCTTAAGCTAACTCCTTTGTCAGCTGGCTTGGCAAATGCATATTTCCCTCCTGATCATCCTCAAAAAGCAGGGAGAGGAACAAGGATGCAGGGTGAGGGATGCAGAGGGAGCACAATGCCGTGGCTGGAAGGGAGCGAGTGGGCAAGGACCGGGTGTGAGCATCGGGTGTGATGCTTGTGCCAAAACAGAACTAGCAGGAGAAGTGCTGGGGAGCCCTTGTTCTCACCCTCAAAATTTCCAGATGAACGAGTCTCAATCACTTTTTTTTTTTTCTGCTTTTATGAAGAGGATGAGGGCTCAGCTCCCCAGTGGAATATCTGCCACCATCACTGCGTTCTGCCTTGGTTTACTGTGGCTGCAGGAGATGCTGAGTGTGCACAAGGACAGTGGTGTGCCAAGCACTTCAAACCCCCCAATAACCCAAAGAAGCTGCATGCCGAGGGAGCCCCTTTCCCCCAGGCACTGGAAGATGGGCTATGCAGTCTCCATCTTCAGAGGTTTCCAAGGCCAAACTGGACAAAGACCTCAGCAAACTGGCTGGCCATGACTGGGCAAGTCGTTAGATTGAGGACCTCCTTAGGTTCCTTCACCCTGAATTATGATTCTGCGATGTTTTTTTCCGGGGTTGTTTTTGTTTTTGTAGAGCACACAAACACTGTGAACTAACTTGATGGCGTTTTTTCCTTTCCAGGTCCTTCTGAAGGGATTATTATGCACATGGGTGTAGGCAGTCTTTGTTTCTTCTCACCTGCATCTCAGGGATCAGGGCAGGGCAACGTTAATTGTGAATATATTTCTTAGAAATGTTATTTGTCAGCTGTTTGGCACCTTTTCCTTAAGCTCATTAAGCCCTTACTCACTGTTCTGTCACACCTCCGACAGCAGCTGAATGCAGCAAAGCATTTATATTTTTTTTTCTCTGGTGCTAAGTACGTATTTGCTCTTTTTTTTCTGTTTAACTGATGATGTTATTTTCTTTCCTCAGAGCCGGATTGTTCCTCCACTCTTCACCCTCCGTGCCCCCCGTGCCAGGATGACAACTCGAAGGCTCCTGGCAGCGTCTTGGCTGCGGCAAATCAAGCACCTTAAACCACAGCCTGATGCCATCATGTGAGCAAATATGATAGTGATGTTGTTTGCTGATTTTTTTTTTAATGAAAATGTTAAAAATTAATCTTTTAAGTGGGAGGGTTACATATTAATGTGTGGTGATTTGAATATGTGCTAATACTTTTTGCATTTGGAACGCTTAATTGATAAAGATTACATGGATAAAGATCTATAATTAACTGATAAACGTTGAAACATTAACAGATAAAGATTGGTATTGTTCCTGAGGAAAATGATAAGAGTTTTCCCTCTGAGCTGCGCCCTTTTAAGGAGCGATAAAGGAAGAAAAATGAGAATATTGTATTTAGTGTGGCTTAAATGTAACTTGCTTTCTTGTGCTGTTGCTGCATTAAGGTAATCAAACTTTGCAGAAACTTTTACAAATTATTTTTGAAAGAGGGAGAAGTTCGTTTCAGCCTAATTGTTATCCTTTAATTTTGGGAACCTAGAATTGCCATAATCAAGTATCAAAGCAGAGAGAGAGGTTTCAGGCACCGCAGCTTGCATAACAAAAGAGGAGAGATTAAAGCTGTGCTGCCTGTCTTCAGGAGACTGAAAATTCGCTCACAGATGAGGGAGCCCATCAAAGCTTGTCTGAAGGTTGCATGTGACAGGAAATACACTCATTTTACAGACACAGTGGTTAAACAGATTGTCCTACCAAATCAAAATTATATGGGGAGTTAGAGCCAAATCCCCCCACCTGTGGGAATTCCGTGGAAACACCTCCCGTGGCATCTGGGAACAGTCCATCCAACCTCAGAACCTCACCCTGGCCTCACCAGGCTTTGCTGCAGCTCCGCTGAAGAGCCTGCAAAGGGCCAAGGGGACACTGGTGGTCCACTGAACCTCCTTTATTATCATGCCAGTGCCAAATCCAGCCTACATTTCGAAATACATCTTGTAGGCGACGCTTTTCAGCCCCTGATGTTTTCCTTTTTTGAGGATGCTCCTTTAAAAGGCTGTTCGGCACAGACCCGTTGAAAGGGTGCTCCTGGTCCTAACGATGCTGCCCCTTTAGCCTCTCTGCCCTTGGTGTTTGCAGCGTAGAAGGCATCCGTGATCACTTCCCCCCAGGGAAAAGAGACAGCGATTATTAGTCATGTACGGACTGTTTAGCAGGGTTGTCCTCTCAGCTGTGTCTTTCACTGTGATACTCTGCTGCTGAGGCAAGGCTTTTGCATTGGAGGTGAATTTCAGTTTTAATTTTAGGTGAATTTCAGTTTTAATTTTAGGTGCATTAAAATTGTGCATCTAGGTGAGCACTTTGCCTTTCACTGGTTTCAACATTAAGTTTGTGCCTTCATGCTTCTGAACGCACGTCTGAGTGTTGAATCAACGACCCTGCTTGTGGAATGTCAGTGCAATCCCCAGGGCCTCAGATATTTTATGGAAGGGAGGACACCTCCCCTCCCCGACAGCATCCCTGTTTTCTGAGGAAATGGGATGGTCCTGTCAGCAGAGAACCAGGGTGGTTTCAACACTCCAGGACGTGCTGCTGCCCATCCTTCATCCTCCCAGAATGGTTGTTAAGCAGTGAAACGGGCTGCCCAGGGAGGTGGTGGCTTCCCTGTCCCTGGGAGTGTCCAAGAGATGACTGGACACTTCCTGCTGTGGTTTAGTTGAGTTGGGGGTGTTCAGTTGAGGGTTGGACTCGGTGATGTTGGAGGTCTTCTCCAGCCTTAATGATGCTGTGGTTGGCCATACCCAGTCCTTCATGTTTCAACAGCCATCCTCCTCCTCACCAGTTCCCTCTCCCATCACAGTCCTGCCTGGGAAGGCCAGCTGTGTTCAGGCAAATGCCATTGCCAGGTCCCAGCTCTTCCTGAAGGCATCTCTGGTGACTTCTACAGCATGGTGTGATACATCTGTGCCACTGGTCCCTCTGACTGCATGCTCACCTGCAAAGAGAAGGGCCCTTCCCATGGGGAATTATCACAGAGATGTGATAATTGAGTGATTATATCCAAATTAGTCAAAAAAGGAGTCTCAACATATCTGCACACACAACATGGGCACCCTTTACTGCAGAGTTTGGGCTCTCTGCTGACAAAGAACCACAACTCAAACTCCTTTCATTTTATTTCTCGAAGCCAAAGGTCCCTTTGCCTTAAACCATTATTGTGGCATGACTAATATCACCTAATTTCCCCTAGAAACATTATTTTTTTTTAAAATTGTTGGTAACTGGGTGATTAGCTTTATTAAGAAATGAAGTCCAAAGCAGGCAGGTCTGTTCCCTTTGATGTCCCTACCTGTGCTTCGAGACAACAACCTATTTGGGCACACTCAAGTTGAGCTTTCCCTGGCGCCACTGGCCAGAGCAACTTTGGTTGGAGAAATAGCTTTAGGAAAAGTTGATTAAAAAAAAAAAAAAAAAAGCAAACAAAGCTCAGTCATACTGCTCTGCTAATTACATTTGCCATATTAATGGCACAGACTGCTCATTTCCAGGCTCTGCTGGAAAGATTGTCCAGAGAGGTGTTATTCTCTCAGTGCAGTGTCAGATGTCACCCTGTGGGATATTAAAGCCAAGTCAAGATGGTGTTGAAAAGTATTTTTTTTCC
The DNA here is from genome assembly GCA_013399695.1 of Formicarius rufipectus. Lineage (NCBI taxonomy): Eukaryota > Metazoa > Chordata > Aves > Passeriformes > Formicariidae > Formicarius > Formicarius rufipectus. The sequence continues at coordinate 264,435 of VXAU01003536.1, read as the reverse complement.
CTTTCTGTACAGTAACACATCCAGCGCTAGGTTGCATTAAAAAGAAACCCCTTTGCAGAAAAAATGTTAATGTGGGCTGCCAAATGGGGGAGATTTTCCATAGTTCGCTGTTAGTGTGAGACCTCAGCTCCTGTGGAACATGCTGTCCTCTAACGAGCAGCTCCTTAATGAGAGCAGAGAATCACATCTAGATGAACGACAGCAGAGTTTGGGAGGTGTTGTTTCTGTTTTCCTTTCTTATTCTTTTTAATACAAGCACTAATTGGCCTTAAATAAACCTGAGTAGAACACAATAGATTTATGTTATTTTTCATGGAGCAAACCCAGTTCTCAGGCATTCAGAGAAACAAGCTCTCCTTTTATGAGGTAATTATGATTTAGTGTTTGCTGTCTCCCTGTTGAGTCTGTAGGTTGCCTTTAAAGTGGGGCTGGGATGAATGTGAGAAGTGGAATTTACCTTTTCAACATGTAAAATGCAGGAGACATTTATTATTTTCCTGAGTAATATTTCTTCTCTGCCTCTACATTGCCTTTCTTTTTTTTTTTTTTTTTTTCCTGAAAAACACCTCTAAATTGTCCCCAGTGGACAAGCTGCTGCATCATCTGAAAATGGCTGGTTTGGAAGGGCTTGTGAAAGTTTCTAAAAATTCAGGTATCTCTTCTAGCAGCAGCAATAGCCCTTTTCCAAGCTTCCCTTCTGCCTTCCACTTGGACATCAAGTTTTAGTAAACTTAAAAGGCTGTAAATGAAATGTAGAAGGTGACCCTATCACCACTGGGTTTGTTTCTTGTTGTTGGGGGAGAAGCCTTGGCAACAGGCTCCCTTTGGGGTTTAATTTCCCAGGATTTCACTGGGAGCTCGTTCTGCCACACAGCACCAGGTCAGCAAGATCATTGTGGAATGATCTGGAGAGCTTTGGGAAATAAGGCAGCATCTCTCCCTCTTGCACCTCCTGCTCACGGTTCATTGACTTGTCCTGCACGTTCAGCATCTCCCCTGAATGGCACACCAGAGGTGTGGGCTCAGCAGACCCAGCAACTCAAAGCTCTCACAGAAGTCCCTCCCCAAAAAAAAGGTCTCTGCAGAGCTGCTTTCACACGAATTTATTTCCATACTAAACTCAGAAACATCGAGTAGGATTTAGGAATGGTTTAGAGAGGGAAAAAAACCACCAAACAACGAAAAAGGTGGAAATTGCAAATAACAGCAGCACACACCGTGTGCTTCAGCTGCAGTGCCAGAGGGACTGGGGGCTGCCTGGGAATTTGACACCCATGCAAGGGTTTCAGTCATGCATCTGTACAGTCTGGGAGATTTCTGCTACCCTACAGTCTGGGTTGCATCAAAAACAGTGTGGCCAACGGGACAAGGGAGGTGATGTGTGACAGCACACCTGGAGTGCTGCACCCAGCTCTGGGACCCCCAACATGGGAAGGACATGGACCTGCTTCAGTGAGTCCAAAGGAGGACCACAGGGATCCTCACCTCCTGTGAAAACAGGCTGAGACAGCTGGGGTTGATCAGCCTGGAGAAGAGAAGGCTCCAAGGAGACCTTAGAGCTCATTCCAGTACCTGAAGGGGACCTGCAGGAGAGCTGGAGAGGGACTTTTTCCAAGCGTATCTAGTGGCAGGACAAGGGATAATGGCTTCAAACTTAAAGACCATGGGTTTAAATTAGATATCAGGAAAGAATTCTTCACTGTGAGAGTGGTGAGATGCTGGCACAGGCTGCCCAGAGAAGGTGTGGTTTCCCCATCCCTGGAGTGTTCAAGGCCAGGTTGGATGGGCTCTGAGCAATATGGCTTAATGAAAAGGGAGATTGGAACTGGATGATCTCTAAGGTCCCTTCCAACACATTCCATGTTTCTGTGAACACCAAAAGCACTGTGGTATTGAAAAGGTGCCTTCACCCCTAACAGAAATTACCAATAAAGAGTCCAGAAAAGCTCTTATCCTCAGAAACAAAGGCAGAGGTGCAAAGAGCACATACAAATGGTGAATCTGCATCAGGTCCTGCATGTGCATAGCAGAGAATGAACCTATTATAGATCAATAAACTGAAACACTGACTCATTAAAAAACAGCCCAAAATTCAAGTGGTTTATCCAGGAGGATAACTGACTAAAGACATTGATTAAATAAAATGTTCTCAGTGCAGATGGAGGATGAATTTTGGTGCTTCCTTCACCAATGCTCTGGTATTACTTGGCAGAAGCAATTTGAAATCTACCCAGCACTGCTGCAAACAGCAGCAGGTGGTCAGCATAGCTGAAGGAGGGCTCTTTTGGAAACCCACACCACTGGGAACCCTTATATCTTTAGGGGAGAAGTGAGTGCCAGGATTCAGGGCTGCAAAACACCAGCCCCGAGGAGTGATTGCTGACCCTGAAGGGTTCTGTTTACACCAAACAGCGATGGCAATTACTTGGACTGATGGACAAGGCAATCAGGACACCAGCAGAGCCAGCTGCAACATCTGATGTGTCATGGAAAGCATTCCTGCTGCGTGGGACTCAATAACCAGTAGTTTGGAAAGCCAGGCAGAGGGCACTTGCAGCTCTGGAGTGCCTGAGGAAGATGATGATGGCTCAAAGAGTAAGCCTTGGGTGAAAGGCTGCATTTGATGACAGAGACAGCTCTTCAAGACAGTTACCTGAGGCTGAACCCACTGGAGAAGAGCAGAAGAAGAGAGAAGGGGTTACGAACGTGGAACGACAGGGAAAAGTTAGAAATCTTTCTAAATTGGTATTAAAGGCATATAGCTGATTCTCTTAGTGTTAGAAAGAGATGTGAAGGTAAACAGGAGCTTGGAGATAAAGATTGCCAAGGTTATTGCAGTTCATCAAGCAATGTGTTAACTCAGAAAGCAAATAAAGCAATTAACTTCATGGTTTGTTGGGGTTTTTTTAAGAACCCACTAACTCCTGGGGTTGTCTTTCTTGTTTCAAGTGGAATTCAACCTGTTTCACCTGAAACTGGTTTGCTTCCTTGTTCCTGCACCATCTGTGCCTGATGGTGACCCAGATGAACCTTTATTGCCATCCTACATCAGCACCCAGTAGTTTCAATGGTATCTTTCCCATCTGTCTGCAGTATGTGTACATGCTGCATTTCCTTCAGGTACATTATTACTACCCTATATTTATTCTTGTGTCATTTCAGTGGCTTATAATTAACCATTGTGTTCATGCTATCTTTAATTTCCATGCATTTCTGTGGTGATAAGTGTGCATGGGATGCATTAGGGAGTTTGGTGAAAGGGATTGAGATGCATTTCCCTCATTTTCTCTTGAAAATACAGTTTGTAAATGCTGGCTTTGCTACTGTGGAGTTCCCTTAAAGGCATGTATGGGTACTGGGGAGGGAGTGCTGGACCTTAATCCCAGCCCAAGCCACCCTTACCCAGCACTTTCACTCACCTCTCCCTGCTAAACTTTAATTATTTGAGATTTCTGGAAATGTTCATACTGTGGGAGAAAGAAAGATAAATTTCATGTGCTTTTTCCACCTCCTTCCCTATTTGGATGTGAGGGGAGGAAACTGAAGGCTGCAGTAGTTACCTGATTTTTAAAAAAATAATATTGGATTTATTTCATTAACAGTCTGAACTGTATTGTGTGGATTTAGAGCGGTGTATAAAACTGTGCTAGGTATCTGTGTGTCGTCCATCAGTTCTTTATTCAGAATACACCAAAAATGCCTAATCTCAGAGACTGCTCTTTTGTGCACTAATGGACTTCAGGGGTACTTTTGGTCACTAAAATAGAAGGGGAAGTGAAATCCTGAAAATAGAAATTATTACAGGGTTCACATATAAACAAAAGCAAGGGTATTTTACAGAAAGCTAGCAATGTAGCTGCTGTGAACCCTCGGGTTTCTATAGAAAAATTCTGGAAAATCAGCATAACATAGATGCCTCTGAGTACTTTTGTGAGTTTTAATAGTGCAGTTAATGTAGCATCATATTAAGGATCAGCATTGAATTTCATCTGTAACAGACAGAAATTGGAACGACAATATAAAAGGATTTTGGAAAAAACCTCAATTTGATGTGCTAACCATAAAAATAATAATTGAATGTGCAACAGGAGAAGTCTCATTTCAAAGCATGCTTTTGATATNCAGGTTTTGCATTTTTTTCCTCAAATGCCACTTTACCCAAGGTACAGGTAAAGGGGGGAAAAGAGAGTGAACAGCCTTTTGCTGCTGGCTTTTATATCTATAGTCAGGGTAGGACAGATGTGACCAGGCCAGTGAAACTGGGCTGTGGCAGGAGGACAGGGAACGATATTCTCCTGAATGCTTTAGACCCAACACACATACTTTTTGGCAAAAATGTGAAAATTTAGTAAAAATAATAATAAAAAAATAAACCAAAAGATCTTAGGGGTTGTTTAAATAAAGGCAGCTCATCTATCTGGAAAAGATGGGTATCTTCACCATGTGTAGGGCCAGAGAGGTGACAGTCCCAGCTGCAGAACACAATGAGGGGCACGTGAAAAAGGCAGAAGACATAGAGAGGTCACCTAGCAAAATTCAGGGAGTCAGGAGAGCTTTGGAAAGCAGGTGGAGCATTTTGAGATGATTAGAAGGGATAGAATATAGAACCTGATAGGAATAAAAACGATAAGTGTGTGGTCTTGTGTGTGAAGGACTCTTATTGTAATTACAGCAAACTTCAGGTTTTGGAGTATCCTGTCAGAAGAACCTGAGAATATAATTGTAGCACCTGAAGAAGGAAAACAACAGCTGGCAAACAGGGTAAGTCAAGAACAGAGTTTAAAATTATATAATTTTTAAACAAAAAAAAAATGAAAAAAAAAAATTTAGAGGCCAAATTGAAGCCATGTTACATATTGTTTTCAGAACTTACATGGTCAACCTAGCCTGAAAAAATGAACCTTGCAGACAAAGTACATCAGACTGTCACTTTAACAGTGGTCTGGAAAAGGCAAGCTCTTTTTTAGAAAACCTACATGAGAACAAATACCAGAATGGCTTTGTGCATTAAGGCAGTGTGTTTCAGGAGGGACTGATAAGCATGGAGAGAAGGGGCAAAGTAAGTGTCCCCATGTAACTGGAGCCAACAATGTCATTCTTAAGAAAACAAGTGTTATTGAATTTTCAACAGCACTTTAGGAAGGCAAGACAAGACCTTGAGAATAATTACTTTTGATAGTTTTATTCCCCAAGCAAGCAAGGAATTAAAAAGGGGAAAATAACATTGAATTTGAACAACCTTTTTTTTTCCCGCTCCTTGCTAATCCGTACTCTGAAAACAAACCATGGGACAAGAGACCTTGGGTGCAACCCCAGACAGAGCTCTTCACACTTGTAAGGAGGGAAAAGGGGAATGTCAGAAGCTTGACTTCCCTTGCACCTCGGGGGAATTTGAACCCATGTCTGTCATTTTCTGGAAGAGTGCTCTAACCATCAGGCTGCGCAGCCAGGAGGGCCAGCTGTGTTCTGGGGTGCAAAAAGGACAGCACTGGCAGCTGGTCAAAGGAGGGGCTTGTCCTGCTCTGCTCTGCACTGGGACAGCCTCACTGTGAGTGCTGTGTGTGCAGTTTGGGGCACCACAATGTAAAAAAGACACAAAGAGAGGGTCCAGAGGAGGGCCCCAAGGATGGTGAAGGGTCTGGAGGGGATGCCTTGTGAGGAGCATCTGAGGGCGCTTGGTGTGTTCAGCTGGAGGAGGTGCTCTGCAGCATCCTCCTGAGCGGCAAGCACTGATCTCGTCACTCTTGTGACCAGGGACAGGACTCGAGGAAAGAGGATGGAGGTGAGCCAGGGGAGGTTTAGGTTGGGTTGCAGGAAAAGGTTTTTCCCCCAGAGGGTGGTCGGGCACTGAACAGACTCCCCAGGGAAGCGGTCACAGCACCAAGGCTGGCTGAGTTCAAGAAGTGTTTGGACAACACTCTCAGGCACATGGTGTGATTCTTGGGGGCACAAGGCCAGGAGCTGTACCAGATGATCCTTGTGGGCCCATCCCAACTCAGTGTGTTCTGTGATCCTATGGCTGTATGCTGATGGTTATGGGGTAAGGAGTTGTCCCATGTTGAGTGTGACTGATGGAGAAGAGGAGCATCCCTGTGGCTGCATGTGCTTCTTGAAGGACTGATGGAGCATCCTGCTCCTCAGAACAGTCCCAGGGTGAGCAGCACCTGTAGGTGTCCCTTGGGGCTGAACACTTCTGAGGAATGCAGGAGGATCTGCAAGGAATCAGGCACTTTTCCCAGTCTTCCTGGGTGATAGGAATGCAAGCAGCGCCTTTTAGGAAGAACAACATCCCTCATTCCCCATCAGGTTGCTTTTGAGGTGGTGGTGAGGACATGTGAGGAGAAGACAGGAGTCCCAAAGACTGTTTCCATTCAAATGAATCCAAATTTTCCCAGTCCTTTGGACGAAGCACTGCAGAGGATGAAAACATGCAGAAGCACTTGCAGAGGGAGAGAAGAAAGAGTGATGCATCACCCCAAGCAGACGATCGCCACATAATGTATGAAACTAGAGCCTAGACCAGAAGGACAGGTCTGTGCTGAAGCAGCAAATCTTCATATTCCTACTTATGAAAACAAGCAGAGCCTTCCCCATTTATTTCCTTGTGGCAGGCTTTGTACAATGGTTCCACCAAAAAGAATAGGCAAGGACAGTTCCCTCTGCTCTGGGAACGGGAGCCCATTGGAGACAGACTTTGGCATTATGCAATAAATACACTCCCTTCAGGATGATGTCAGATATGTGGAGTATTCAATCAGGCACAGCATAACCAAGGTGAGCTTGTCAATTTATCTGTGCTGCTCTCACAGGTGATTTGTTATGGAAGTTCTCAAAAACTTTTCACACTCTGACTCCAGGACTGTATGACATAAAAGCAGGAGGTTTTTATTCATTACAGATTTTCCATCAGGGATGATTAACTTTGTAACCTCTCCCAGCCTGCATGAATATATGTGTGCATGTCTTTCCTTCTCATAAGCCAACATCCCTGATACATAGATAATTTATGAAAACAGAGTAGATGCTTTTTAATAATTAAGTAATAGATAATAGGAGGGGGCTTTTTCCAACAATGTGCAGTGGCTTTGAAGTAGAACACAGCACTGAAAGGTTAGTGGCTGTGGATAAATTATATTTCAAAACAGAAAACTTGAAGAAAGCTGCTGCCCTTACACCGTATTATTAAGTAAATTGAAGCACTAAAAAGGTTCTTTCCATTTTGCAATGCGTGCACTTCATTGCAGTAGCATGTGAGCAGTAGTCCTGTGGCAAAAAGCCAATGGGCTGCCCCAGACTGAATCACAGACCATTAACATGGCCCATTCTCTCTAAATTACAGGGCAAACAATAACACAGGTAAAATTAGCCCAGCAGTAATTACACAGCAGAGTTGTGTCGAGGACACAGAATGATAAATGGCAAAAGCAGACTGTGTTGTGTCATATCATGTAATCTCTCCTGCTGCAGAGTTGAAAAACAAAGGCAGAGTTGTGCCTTGTTTGTCTAACATGCTCTATATCACAAATTAGAAATCCTTCCTAATTAAGATATTGTTAAATTTCCTTTGTTAACAATTTTTTAACTATGTTAATTAGCGATCATTGATGACATTTTAACAATGTTAATTAGTGATCATTGTTCATCTAACAAACAATTAGGGTGATTTGCACTGCAGTTCCCCGGCGCAGAAGTGCATCCCAGAGCCTTCCTGCCTTTTTACCCCCAGGCTGCTGGAGCCGAGGGAGGGCAGCTGGGAATGCTAATGCAATACGTGGCCACTCATTTAGCAGGAGCATCGCAGGGAAAACCATGTCTGGCTTAGGAACGTTTCATAGTTCCAAACAGCTGCAGCTTCACGAGCCTGTTCTCATCACACAAGGGCTCCATGAGGTCACCCAGCCTGTTTTTACACTGATGTCATAGAATACAATGCTAGACACACGCACACAGAGATGTTCATTCCCCACTGTTTCATTGATTTTCCTCCGGCTGTGTGGTTGGCAGCGGCTCTCAGAGACCTGGCATTGTGGTGCCATCTAACTCCAGTCGTTTCCTGCTCCATGTGGTAGTGAAAGCAGCAGCAGCAGCATCCAGTGCAACTCGTGTCCCTAATGCCCTTGTGAGAACTGGGGGCCAAAAACAACCTAACAAGAACCACTGGCACCTCTACAGTGCCAGCCTTGGGGGCTGCAGGAGCACTTTGGTCTGTAAGAAACGTCCCTGAGAAGGAAGGATGTCGGCATCAGGAGTCCTGGAGGGGCTTGAGAAATCAGCTTGTCAGTTGGACCACAGGGGCGTGGAAATTGGGCTGCATTTCCTGGCACAGACGAGCAGAGGGCTCCGGGCTCTGACAGATGGCAGGCTCCGTGCACACTTCCTCTCCACAGTGGTCAAAGCATTATCTCTGGCCAGAGCCACAAGACCTAGCTCCTACCCAAGAACTTCAGTTAAATGCTAGTAAAAAAAAGAAACCCAAAGGCTTGCACTGAGGAAAATGGACAGTCTGGAGGTTGAGCAGTGGGATAAAATTGCTTGAGGAAGCTCCTGCTGTTGTCCTACTGCCAGTGATGGAACACTGGGGCGCTCAGAGGTAGGGCCACCGTGCAAGCACTGGCCAGTGACACGACCAGGGTGCTGCCTTTGTGTTTCTGCTCCAGATGAGGTCAGCCAGCCTGGGTGATGAAACGTGTGCTGCGTGTCAGTGCTCCCACAGGGAGGGGTGTCAGTGGCCCAGCAGAGCAGCCACGCAGTGTGGGAAGCCCTCGGTGTGGATTTTGCTGCTGGGGGTTTGTTGCCATGCTCATCAGAGCACTGAGCAAGAGGCACAAATGCACTTCTCCGTGAGCTGTGCCTCAGCAAAGGTGCTTGGACCCTGCTGCATTACAGCTCCTTTTCTCACTTTGTGTTTCTTTATGGCCCCAATACCTGCTGTCCACCCAGGGCTCAGTCATGTGAATTTGTGTCTTCGTGTTCCCAGTTCATCCCCTCTGGGACATGAACCCTGAATGGTTTGCATGTTCCTATGCACGAATGTGGAAAACGAGTGCCAAAGCTCATGCAGCATGTTCTAAATGTTAATTGTAGATTTGGAGAGTCATTGCTTATGCAGGGCTGATGTAACAGACGTGTTCTTGCATCGTCCAGGTTAGTGGAGAGCATTGGTATGATTAGATTATAAGAGTGAGACAGTAATCCCTCCTTTTCCTGATGCTCATTGACAAAATTGGAGTGTAAACTAACACTAACCTACTCAGTTCCAGCTACATGCTCATGAATATACATGTATCAGTCCGTCAAATTTACATTTATAAACTGCCCTTCATTCAAGGACCTCAGAATGCAAGAGGCAGTCGATATTAAAATGAAATTGTTTGGGCTTGATTTGGCAAGAAAAATTCAGCTTAGGAACGTCGAGATTTTTCCACTGCCACTTTCTACACTGGAGGTGAGCAGGATATGCCCAAGTTATATCTTTCACCTCATTACTCAGACTTGTGGTTTGTGTGCAAATGTAAGCGCTGAGAGGAGTGAAGGGTCAGTAGCACTTGCTGGGACACAGCTGGGTCCTGTTCCTGCAGCAAAGCAGTGCTCTTCTGCCTCCCTCCTCCCTGGGAAGGGCTGTACCTGGGGCTTCCTCTCGCTCTGAAACAGGTGGAGTTTGGAGAGGCCACTGAATGGCTGCAGGGAAGGGCTGTGAAGCTTCTTTCCTCATTTTCTGCACTGAAATAGGATGGCAAACCTTGGAGAGGAAGCCATATGTGCTATTTGTTATGACAGCAACGTGTTCCCAGTTTTCCAAGTCGAAAACCCGTAACTGGGAACCTAAAGTCACATTTTAGAGAAGATTTAGGCGCTGCAGGGCTCGTCTGTGACAGGTTTGGGCAGAGGTGTCTAAGTATCCACATTTGGTGAGGTGAGAGAGGGAACTGAAAAAGGATTGCTTGTATTTCTGGGTACCTTTTGCATTTCTGGGAACCTCTTTGTCATAGGGAAGGGAAATTTTACTACTGTTTGTATTACAGATTATGATTGTCAGACACGAAATATATTTTGACTTCCATCGGGACAGAAGGAAATTGTAAACTGGTTTTCACCTTTAAAAAAATTACCGGTCTCGCCGTTAAATTAGTTTAATTTGTTTTGTTGTTATGACTCTGCTGTGTTCTAGATTCCCAGCAACGGCGATTTCTTTTTCCAAACCAGAAGTAGGTATCCCTAAGGGGAAGTGTAAATGTTCGGTGAAGATGATGCTGACAATATGTTAGCTGTGGGGGAGTGGGCTATAATTAGAGATCCATTTGCACCCAGTGATTTTCTGTTACCCGTCTGTAAGTGACAGTGAAGTGTGCTACATTTCCACCGTCCTGTGGTTTTACACATTTACTAATTCTTTGAGTCTTCACGCTCCTAAAGTCACGCGACTGGGTTTCTAAGCAGGATATTCCGAAGAGCCATAGCAGAAACTTAGGACACCTCAACAGTAGAGAAAGGCCAAAAATTCTCTTTCAGCTCAGACTGACACTTTGTTTGCTGGCCAGAAGTCCTCAGTCTGCATTACCTAGCCAGCACCTCTGTGCCTGCTGCCTTGTGTTGGAATATTAAACCAGGCAGTAAGCAAAGGAAGGAAGAGGCTCCTCAGCGTTTGGTCTACTTCTTTCCTATTTCCAGTATTTCACACACTCCTGCTCCCAAAATATCTGTTGGACTCTCTTCCAGCTACCCTAAGGTTTGGTGATTTCTGAGTCTGAAGGGCTTGAGGAGTAGGATGAAGGAACAGCCCTTTTTTTGCCCAGTATCTCTCTCTCCCCTGTTTATCTGATTTTACAGCAGAAAGGCAAATACCATCTATGCAGATAATGTATTTTTCCAGGTTAGACTCGAGGCCAGTCCCACTGGGAGTGAAACCATCAAAGATCTGGTGGACAGAGGTGTTTTAGTGGCTTGAGCTGCAAGGATGCTACAGTGGAGATGTAATACCAGTCACTTAAATACCAGCAGTTGCTGACAGGGTGAATTGAAGCTTCCCCTGACACTTGCAGTTCCACTGGGCATGGCTGCTAGGCACTTTCATGCCAAAAATGCAACCTAACTGGAATTAGTTACTTTCAATCAAAATTTAACAAGTCATTCAGAATGTTAATTAGAACAAAACCAAACCAAGCCCAACAAATCACAAAACCAAAAAGCAAATCCTTCAAAACCCCAACCCAAAATGTGCTGGTGCAAGTAACTTGCACAGCGCAGTATTTCATGATAGATCTTATGTTCTTGGTTGTTCTCCAGCTGGAGCATAAAGAAAGCAAGCCCAGGGAAAAGTGCAGCATTTAGATCCACATCACGGGGATAAATGATGATAAATGGTCAAGAAAATTCCAGTGGATGTGTGTATTTGTTTTCTTAAGCAGAGATAGATAAATAGTGTAATAGAAGAAATCTATTTCAACTATTTTCTATTTGGACAGAGAGCTACATCTTCCAAATTCAATTCTTTAATCATTGAAAACTGTATCTCATAACACAGTCAAAAGATGTTATTCTTTTACATTTTATGCCAGATACATAAACTCTCTGAAATATAAGGAACCAACTTGTAAGATACAGACATGTTGTCTGTTCTCCCCTGTTCTTTCTTCTCTCAGCTTTGAGGGCTGCTGCTTGGGAAAACATGTGGAGCATTCCTTCTGAATGAAATATTGCTCATATTGTATGAATTTATGAGTGGATAATTGTGTTCTAATTCCTCCCAAGTGACCCCATCCTGTTGTTCTCTCCATCAACTCTATGCTTTTCCACCCAGTCCCCACTCTTACTTTCATCACCAGTTTTTATCTCTTCAGACTCCACTGCTACTTTGTTCACCCTTCCTGATCTCTCAGTGTCTCGCCTAGTAGCCCTTCCTCCATGTGTGATGCCTCCCCTTCACCTCATCTTACCCTGGCCTGTTCCCAGTTCCCTCCTCCTCCTCCTCCTCCTCTGTTGCCCCGTGGTATTACTTTCTCTGCTAATGTCTTCTTTCTGCTCTTTAGTTGTCTTCTGCCACTTCCATGCATGAGATGTAGCTAGAGAAGACCACCTGCCTTATCAGAAAGGCAGGGACTTTAGGAAGGTCCTGGTTAGCTTTATGGTCTGTGGGCTGCCTGGCACCAAGTGAGAGAATTAAAATGTAGCATGGAAACATTCAGTCCATCATGTTATTATGCAAAGTGTCATCCAGTGGCTCATCTTATCAAGAAAATTGCCCAGCACCACCACAGTTGTCTTCAGTCTTCACAGTCCTGGTCATTGCCTCATTTCCAGACAGGAAGGATTTTCTTAGACAGTAAAACTACCCATAATGAGTCTATACTCTAAATTATACTCAGGCATGCAATCCCTCACTCTAATTCTCAAACCCGACTGTCTAAATGAAGGCACTCCGTTCTAAATTTTAATTTTCAGACAGGCATTTAGGCACCCAAATACCCGTTTTATTCTCCTAAGTGGCAATCTGAGCACTCCGAGGCAGCAGGTGAATGGGCACCCTCACCTAAGCTGATGAGTTGGAAACGTTCTGTCTCATCGAGTGCAATTGCTGTGCTGTTCATGGTGATGATGATGATGATGGTACCGTGAGCTGCTGCTCCTCCAGCAGGGCTCACAGCTGGGTGCTGGGGAATGTGTCCCTGTGCTGCATCCCAGCGTCCCTCACAGGGAGGGACCGGCTCCACTGGCAAACTTTAGGGTGTTTAACAGGAACAGGAGCAAATGAAAGATGACTCGAAGGTAATACAAGTGCCTTCCGCGTCGCGGCAAAGCTGCCTCTGAGCCCACAGCCCAGCAGAGATGATGATGATGCTCACAGCATCACCCAGGAGCATCAAGCCCCAAGAGCTGCTGCTGCTCCGGGCACCTTCTCAGCCGATTCAACCTTTCCAGCGCCGCCCCAGCTGCTCTGCAGATGGGATGTGAAAAATCCCTCCCGGTGGGGACTCCAAACAGGGATCGCGACAAGGGGCTGTCTGTGGGGCGGGTGGGCGGCAGGAGGGGCGCGGTGGAGCCGGGCACGGCAGGTGGGAGGTGATGCTGCCGCTGGTGAGTCCCACAGCCCCAAAACGACGCTGTAAATAAAGCCACATTGGTGGCACAAACGCGGGGCACTCGCACAGTGCCGCGGGAGATACGCGGGGCTGCGGTGCGGGGGGAAAAAATATCCTATTCTTTGTTCCCCCATTTAATGGGAGTCTCCTCCAAAGCGCCCGGCGGCGGATTTAAATCACAATAAAGCGCTGACTCCGGCTCACAAAAACATGAGGGGAAAGACATTTATGGCTTAAATCTGCTCCGACACCTGACCCTCACTGCGGCTGCTGTGCCGGCAAACAGCGGCAGCAGCAACGAAACAAGGCGCAGTTTAAAGCCTGTTCTTGTTAACTCGGGGGGTTAGATGTAACTGTGAAATTCCGGCTTTTGTGGGGTTAATTGCATAACTCTTTGCTGTGCTTTAACAAGATGTTTTGTAGCTGAATAGCTGTGATTTCCTTTGTTTCTTTCTGTGGGCCGAAGGTAGTTTAAGAGGGGAAATTAGCCATTTAATTATTATGAGTGCAGAAGAAGTAAAAAGACCATATGGTTTGCTGTTGAAATTAGTCACAAGAAACTTTTTTTTTCTTTTTAATAATATGTGATATTTTTAACAAGCAGATGTGAAGCCACAAGAGCTTTGCCAGGCTTATCTNGGGGGAATGTTTATTTTTAGCACAGGGGGTCGTTGCATGGAGGAAGAGGGTAAGGAGCAGGGGTTTGCAAGGCAAACCCGAGGCCCAGCTGACGGGAGGGGAAGGGCAGGGGGGCTGGCCATGATCCCAACACGGCTGCGGTTCCTCCCTGGGCTCAGGCTCTCAGATCAGCACTGGACATGATGCTGAGCCCAAAGCTCTGCTGCAGGTTGTTTGCTCTGTGCCTTGCTGCCTTGAGCACCTGAGCATCTCTTCATCTCATGTCCCTGCAACTGTCCTTCAAAACCGCCTGTGTTCCTCTGTTGCCTCCTGTGGGAATCCCCCTCCAGTTCCTCACAGGCAGGCCTGAAAGCCCTTTTTTCTGTCTTTCCACGACTGGGTCACTATTCCAGGCTAGTCACCAGCACAGCAGGCTTGTGGTGGCATTCCAAGAGGCACTTGCTTGCCCAAAGTGCAGTTCCAAAGCAGCAGTGGGAACTCTGTGAGCACTGAAAGTTCTGTGGTGGGGCCAGGACAGTCCCCCTCGGGACTTGGCATGGTGGGAGCAGCTGCCTTTTGCAGATACACATCTGCTCCTCCTTCCCTGTCCTCCTGGGGCCCATTGGGAAGCTCTGTGTGATGTCTTTGGCACCTGTGGCTGCAGCCTGTTGACCCCTGTACCTGATAACCCAGGTCCTCTTGTGGAACTCTGGGAATTCTTTCCTCCTGTGTGTTTTCTGTTTCTTAGCCAGCTTTATGGGATTTTGGTTTTGGTTTGTTTGTGTTTGGGTTTTTTTTTTTTGTTTTTTTTTTTTTTTTTTTTTTTTTTGTTTTGTTTTTGTTTGGTTTTGGGTTTTTGTTTTTGTTTGGTTTGGTTTTACTTCTCCACTTTAATCTGTTTTGCATCTCATCCTTTTCTTTGTTTGCAAGGGAACTTTCATAAATGAAAACGGAGCCACACCATTGCCTTTGTCCATTGTTTGTTATCACCTGTGTAGAGACAGAGGCCATAGATTGGAGAGGTTAGAGGTCATAGGTTAGAGAGGCATAGATTTTGCCAATTGAAGTCATGCTGTCTTTCTGCTACCTACACCAAATTTACTTTGTATTAAATTTCTGCAGAAAGCAGAGAAATAATAGAACTGAAGAATATGGAAGGTGAACATTGCTATAAGAAGAACTTTAAAACATGTGAATAACGATAACAGGCACTGGGTTACTTTTGCATTGGCTCCTGGCCAGACCAATAAAGTACCACCCAGCAAGAAATACTCTGGTTTTGCTGCTTACCCATTTTGCTGAACCCTTTTGAAGCTGGTGGGTTTGCAAAAAAAAAGAGTAAGTCAGGGCAGGATTTGAGCCCTTCAGGAAATGCTGAACAAAGTGCTCGCTCATTGCACTGCTCATGCTGCAGCGCAGGAACTCAATTAGGTTGGCATTTACTCAGTGGAGGAACACCTACACTCCTTTTCAGGCCCCTGCCACAGGAGGGCTGGAACACTGTATTGAATTGCAGGCAGCACTCCTTTTTTTTGCTTGGGAATTTCAGGGAGTTATCCCTGCTCTGATGCTTAATTTGAATCTTCTTTTCTAAGCTTGTATTCTTCTTTGCAGTCCAAGGGTTTCCAAAACTCCTTTAATACAAACAGCAAAGAGGCTTGGTTTGCTTTTCCCTGAAATTCAGGAATTATTCAAGTCCCCTTATCAAGATAATTTAATAAGCTCTTCCTGTTCAAAGTCACCCCATTGAATGGCCCACGGTATCAGTTCCTCCTCTTCCCTTTTTTCCTGCCTTCTTCTTCTCTGTTTCTCTACACCACTTCTAATTATTTGACGCTCAAATGATAAATGAGTTTCAAATAATTAGAGGCGGGAGAAAGGACCACAGCTGGGAGATTTATGCCAGCCGAACAAAGCGCCTTCTGTGGGGCTCGTTTTCCTCTCTGGACTTTGAAGGCCTGTTCTGCTGTCTCCACCTTCAAAGAGCTATATCATTTTTAACCCACATAATTTTATTCTCCTCTTTCATACCTGGGCAATGTCACAGGCCCTTATTAAGGAGCAGAACGAATGTCGAAGTTTTGTTGTAAATCAGCAGGAAGGCAGTAACAGGCCGGGGTGAGAGGGCCCAGGGGAGGCCCTGCACAAGGACCCAAGTCAGATGTGCTGCCAATTCATTAGAAAGGAGTGCTGTAAAAGATAAACCACCTCCAACTTTCTTTAGGACAACTTAGTAACAATAACAACGTTGGATTACTTTTGCATGGGCCCCTGGCCAGACTGGTGCTGTCATGTGGACATAAAGGTAAACCTGACTTGTGCAAATGCTGAGCAGGGTTCTTGTCTGGCTGCCAAATTGTTTGGGGAAAAAGTATGGTTTGGGGTTTTTTTTAAGGCAGATAAATAAATAAATGTGTGTCCAGGGCAAGAATGTGCAAAAGGCAAGAGAATCGCTAATTCTTACTCTCCTGCCAATATGAAGTTTGTGAGGGGCAAAACTTGGCCTATGGTAAAACGGCACAGCTGAAAGCCTCCCTTCTTCCCTCTGAGGCTCCAGCAAGGGCCTCGTGTTCTGGCTGTGAAGTGCTTCTGCTGAATCAGAGCAACGTTGTGCTTGCTGCTGGCTGACAATTGAAAGACAAATTACGATGCAAAGCTGAAGTGAAGACTGGCTTGGCTTTTTTTCACCCCCCTCCCTTCAGAGCAGGGCCCTCAGCGGTGCACGGGCATTCCCATGTGATGGTGTGAGGGGAGGGAGACTGCAGGGGGAGAGGTGGGTTTGGTGCAGGACTGTGGCAAGTGTTTGTTTGCCCAGAAAAGCCTCCTGGGCTCCCTGGTTCCAGTGTATGTGGTGATGGTAATGGCATAAATATCTGCAGTGTATTTTTTTCTTGTTCCCAAATCTTTGTTCGCGAAGTCTAGCCATACATACATTTTTTTCTTGTTCTTCCGTAAAAACTGAGCTGTAAGGCATCACTTAATATTTAGGGAAATGCTATATGGGCCATTCACTTAGGAGTTGGATTCAGTGATCCTTGTGAGTCCCTTCCAACTCAGAATATTGTGTGATTGTAATGTGATTTTTGATATCTTGGCTGAGAAGCAAGTGAGGATAGCTTCAGTTCCTCAGAGACAGAGCGGTAGGAAGTGTGGCCCGTGATCACACCAGCTCTTTTCCTTAAGGCTTTGCTTTTTTGTTTGGTTCTTGGCTTGGTGTTTAGGCTGTGGGCTCACTGACACACAGTGCCAGGTCCTTTAAAGTCTTTTGTAGATCTACCAGTGTGGTGCTGCAAAGTGAAGGTGGGCACTGTCTGCTGCAGCAGTACATGTCAGTGCTGTTGGTATTTTCCCAGTGGAAAGGGAATGTCTTAAATTAAAACAGTTTATTTCTCTACTGAGCTCTTCTACCATGACTTACTTTGCTTTGCCAGCTGCTGGGAAATCAGAACTGAGAGCAGTAAGAGAGAGATGCATTTTCACTTTCTCCAGGATGGAGCCACAAACTCCCTCAGTTCACTGGAAGTGCCATGTTTGTGCAGCTTAGCATGGGAACACAAGCAGAGTTTTTTCCTCTCACTTTTCAGCCAGGAAGGATGAGCAAACACACAGCAACACAGAGACAGAAACAGCATTTTGTGAATGTTGACTGAAACACGGGCACTTTGTACAACAGTTTCCATCACAGCAAAACAAGTGCCATGAAGATGTGCCATCCACATGTGATTGAGAGCATCACTCTGGATGCTTTAGGGGAACTGCCTGTCCAGGGAGACAGCTGAATGAAAGAAAGATGTACCCATATTTTCAGACACAGCAACTTTAATGGCCTATTGCTTTGGCATACAAAAATATGTAATCTGGAGAGAATGTAAGACATCACCATAAATCAGAAGATGTGCAAAAAATGAGCACAAAATAGAATAAGCATTTAAGTCTGTTGGAGAGTAGCTGTGGTAAGAAGACTGAATTAGAAAACAACAAAAGAAAAAAAAAAAAAAAAAGGAGGTAAGATCAGGGGTCTATGAGTAGTCTGTGGACTCTGCTGAAGGCAAGAATTAACTTCATACCAGGGAAGGGATGAAGCAGCCTGGCAAACTACACCTGCAAAAGCGAGGTAGTGATATTAAAAGCTGACAAGAAAGAGATGGTGAAAAAAGGAAAACTTCACATTTATTTCAGCAGGGCAATACTTCTAATGCCACACTGGTAGTAGGACTGATGTCTTGTGGATATGATCCTGAGGAAAAACATCCCATACAGGCTGACTTGCCTGGATTCTGTTGCATGGATCTGTGCCACACTTAGGTGCTCAACAATTGCCTGTTGCAGTTTATGAAGCTGAAAGAAAGGTAATTTCATTATGGTTTGAGCAGTGTTAGTTAAACCCCATTTTGAGCCTGGCTCTGTCTCCAAACCCTTTGTGGAGTTGCAGCCTGTTAGTTACCTTGAGGGGTACCTGGGGGGGTCTCTAAAGGCTCTGTGTCTGGCAAACACTGCAAACATCATCACTGAATCAGTATTTCCATGGGCTGATGGCTGGTGTACAAGCACAAGACCACCCTAGCAAGGTATGGTCTGAAAAAAATAGGAGGATACTGAGGAAATTTAGTTAGCAGAGCCGTGCAAAATGATTTAACTCAGAAGTTTTTGTAATCTTGGCCAAACACATTTACAACATCCAGCTCGTTCTCTAGTTAGGTGGTCTGGAGGCTGAATTCATCCCAGGGGCCAAAATATGAAATATTTGGGAATTCTGGCAGGCTCCACTCAACTGTTCATGCTTCTTGTTTATCTCGCAATGTTTCTTTGCATAATGAATGGGAAGGGGTGGAATAAACACAGCAATGTTTAAAACAATAGAATGTTTTGGATTGAGACGTTACTGACCCCCATTTAGATTTTCAGCAACAAGGCAAAAAAGTTGCTTTAGAGATAATAGAGCTTTTTTAGGTTGGATGTGTGTCCAAGAGCTCTCTTTCTCCTTGCAGCATCACTTTGGAGGAAGTAGAAATGCCTTCCCAGGCTTAAATCCTGCCCAAGTTTGGTTTTCTGAGCTGAGTGCCAATTCTCCTGCTCTTGCAGAAGACAGGGGGTGCCCCAGACAACACATCCACTGCAAATCCAGGCTGTGGCAAACCAGCCCATTCGAGACAAATTTTCCAAGTCCATGGAGGTGGTTTGCTTTTTACTATGGGCAGAGAGGTGTGAAAAATGCTCGGCTTGTACAAGGCACCCACAAGGCTGCACACGAAATAGCTGAGGTGCCAGTGGGCAGCACTCAGGAATACACAGCACCGCCCTGGGTGCTCCCAGGACAAATGGAATTTGTTGCTGGAACCAACAAATAGTGTCTCTCCTGCACATATTTTGCCCTCCTGTTTATGGGGTTTCCATTCCAAAGAGGCAGAAGCACAAAGAAATTACTGTTTTGGTCCCTGTCAGGGCACAGGGCTCCTCTTGTCTCTTTGGTGTCCAAGTGCTGGGGCTGTTGTTAAGAGGGGATTAGAGCACCCCTGTTTGCAGTTAGTTATCTTTAAAGTTTCAATGCTAATTTTTGCAGTCCCATGCACAAAACCGCTCAGTACGTTAATGCAAATCTGAAAGGCCAAACTTTTTTAGGACGATGTGGTCCTTCTGGCTTTGATAAGGGTGCATAAACCTGCACGACAGGTGGCTTATTCACAAGCACAGTGATGCATTTTTGCACTGAGGGAGAGAATCAACAGCTTGCATATGTGGGAGATCACTCAAGCTACGAAGACTGGAAGAAACAAATGAAGCAAGAAGACCAGGACAACAGACGCCAGAAGTTTGCTTAATTAGAGAACTTTTAGAAATTGCGTTATTTGTACGGTTTTCCTTTAATATGTATCCTGTCATGCATATACCTCCAGGCTTTAGCTGGGCACATCCCCACCTACAGACACCCGGGCTCAGGTACCCAGGGCAGGTTCCAAGTGCACAATCACTGCCATTTCTCGCCAGACCTTCCCCTGCAAGGAGATGAAAGTACTGAAATGATTGCCAAATTTGCAAACGAACAACTAATGTCCCGTCAAGGAATTAGTGTTGTCGTCAAAGTGTTCTGAGTAGCCCCTGATCCTGCAAGCAACTGTGTCTTCATGTCAAGCAGGTTGCAGGTTCAGGGCATCCTTATCATGTCAAATAATTATTAGCTTTTCAGCAATATCAGGGGAATCTTTTTTTTTTCTTTTTTCTGCTCGCTTTGCACACTGTAAAGCACTCGGATGCTCATTAACATACATGTCTCTTCTAATTCTACCCTCATTTGCACGATGTTAACAGCTACTTTTTCATCTTCGCTCAGACAAACGACGCCCTTTGTAACCAGGAATAAAATTAGTTGCAAATGGAAACCTGTCTTAATGAGGCCAAATTGTTTTTTAACTCCAAATGTGTACAATATTTTTTTTTCTCTAAATCTCCTTTAATTCCTCTCTAATATTAATTATATCTTGTCATCAACAGGCCTTGGAAATGCTCGCTCCTTCAGCAGAGTTGAAAACAGAGCCTTATTCCAGTGCACCGTATCAATAAGGTAAAATAAAAAAGGTGACGGGGTGGAGGGGAAGATATTTTTGTCTTAATTTCCCCCAAACTTCTGATTAAAATAAATGAGGTCATTGGAATTTATATAGGCAAATTTGGCAGCTCCTCCATATTTACTGAAACTGTGACATAAATCAAAACTAGAGACTCTCCAAGAATGTGTTATTTGTTATCAGGGTAATTATGTGTTAGTGAGTCACACACGAAAAAGGTACCTCTGTTACAGCTGTTTACTGGAGTTTTCTTGGCTTGCATTTCTTGCTCTGCCACTGCCTCCCTTCATCACCGGGGGGAAGTTTCTGTGTTGTGATGAATTCAAAGGATGTGCACATGTACGTGTCTATACATACATATATAACTGTATAAGTACGTGGTCATTTCCTGCTGAGAGAATGTTTCAAAATGCCGTGGGAGACAAAATGAGGATGACCTGGAGACTTTGGTTGTTGGCTTACCTGCTTTATTTCACCATACACATACACCACAGCCACCATCCATGGAGCAGCCCGGGTTTTTAAGTGAAGGTAGGTCAGAAGCAGCAACCACCTCTCACAGCCCCACCTCTCTCCCCAAAACTACTTCCTCACAGTAACAAAAAGAAGGTATTGTTTCTTCATCAACCCAGCAGTTCTTGCCCAGTGAGAGGAAGGGTTTGCAGAACTGTGTGTTGTTACAGTGCCATCTGGTGATTCCCGCATACAAGTGGGTGAAGCTCTCTCAACCGGCGCTCCAGCAGTGTTATTGCTGCCCTGCATTACTTACCATACTTCCTCAGGCGTCTTGGCACGCTCTTTTTTTTTTTTTTTTTAACCCTTTAGCATTTTAATGCATGGGAAACTTCAACAAACAGCAATCGCAACATTTTCCAAACGTACCCTCAATCGAGTTTATCGGTAAGAGTGTGATTTTAAGAAATGGAAGGTAAAGCTAAAAAAAAAAAAACAACAAAAGAGTATTTCCTTCTCATTTATAGTTCATCAGGAGCTTGATTGTGCTGGTGGTGCACCCCTGGACGAAGCAATGTGCTCTCTTTGGTACCCAGAAAGAGCTGTATGCATGTTGTTAGTACCACGTATGCATTCGAAGGGCACCTTTTTCAGGGCGGCAAGTGAACATTACCTGCTGCTTCTACTCAGAGAATTGGAGAAGCCTGGTCCCTGTGTGGGAAAAGGAACTGGAGATGCTTGTTTGAGATGAGTCTTGGACAGAGCTGGGGTTAGAGCTGTGGGTGTCTCCCTTCTCCTGCCTGAGAACAGGACACCTTGGGTTGTGCATGTGAGGGACATAACGTGGTGTGATGCTCCTTTGGAGCTTGGCAAACCTCTTTTGTCAGTCTTTTTCTGGTCACTTTGCCCATTTTCCTCTCTCTAAAAGAGGCAGAATGATTGTTTGGTTCCTCTGTGAGGGTTATTTGTGTATTGTTTTGTTCAATAGACAGTTATGAGTTTCCCCTGCAAAAGTAGAGCAGCCACAAGTACAATTTAGCACTAGCTGAGCTTTTGAAGCTTCAGGTCCCTGCCTGAGATGATCTCATAACTGCAATGAGTGTCTCCTTCACTTGAAAATGCATTAAAACAGAACAAAAAATCCTGTTGCAGGCAGAAGACCTATTTGCCTCTAAAAACATTGTGTGTGCTTTATTGATTTAGGTAGAGACATATAAAATCCCTCAAATAATTACTGAAAAGCAGTAATGAATTCCTCATTTCCTTTCCATCTTCTGGTAATCTATAGGGGAAGGAGGCCATTTCTGTCTTTTGCTTGCTCACTTATCCCAGAGGGAGTGCAGTCCCCTCATCTTCCATTCAGGTGCTCCCTTTGTCTCCTCTGAAAAGTACAAGCTCTGTTCATCTCCAATATCTGCCGTGCCAGCTCACTCTCCTCCCACTCAGCTCAGTCCCAGCCTGCTGCAAACAGGGCCTTGAGGCAAAAGGTGTTCCTGGGCTTCTCCCAAATCCTCCTGAGGAGTCAATGTCCCCTCTTTGAAGGGTCTCCACGTGAGGGTATCATGGCTCAGGGTGACAATTTCCACTGTTGCAGGGCAATGGCATATAGTTGAAAAGACTGTTCATATAGTTGCCATATGTAGGAACCAAAGGGCATTTTTAGAAACACATTCCCAAGAGCTAATAAAAATATATGGTATATATGCTTCAAAAAAATGAAGAAAGCAGTCAGAAGCAAAGAAGGTGTGATATCTGCAGGCAGGGCCAGCTCTGAGAAGAGTTTGCTGTTTAATTGGCCAAGTTAAACAAGATACAATTAGGCCCAACCTGGTCCCCTAGGATTCATAAACCCTTATTTGGAAAATCTGGGGAGATGGTGGGGAAGCAGTGGCTTTAATTGTATCTTGTTTAACTTGGCCACTTTAATCACTTACACTTCCCTGTTTTGGCTTCTTTCATAGATGTCACACCTTTGAACAGCTGACTAGCCTTTCTTTTTCCTTTAATGTAACTTTTTTCTGTATATTAGCTGCTCCAAATCAGATGGCAACCACATTTGCACAGGAGGGAGGGGGTTTCAATTTATTATATAACCAGATATGAATAATATTTTTGCTATAATGGCTCGAGTTCTCTGCAGCCCATATTCTTGAGAACAAAAGTCTCCTCTACCATTCACAGAATCATTAAACAGAATCACAGAATTGCTTAGGTGGGAAAAGACCTTTAAGATCATCAAGTCCAACCATTAACCCATCACTGCCAAGCCCACCACTGAACCATGTTCCTAAGTGCCACATCCACTCGAGTTTTAAATATCTTCAAGGACTGTGATTCTGTGGATGGCAGAGGAGATTGGCCACCAGCAGGATGTAGTGCCATTCACCACCTCTCTGGGCCTGACCATCTCATTGTCCTGCACGTGCCATGTGGTGGCACTCAAGGTGATCTGCTCCATGACCTTCCCCAGCACCAAGGTCAGGCTGACAGGCCTGTAGCTCCCCAGATCCTCCCCTTGGCCCTTCTGGTAGGTGGGTGTAACATCCACCAGTCAGCAAGGGCTTCTCCAGGTAGCCAGGACTGCTGGTCAGTGATGGAAAGTGGCTCAGTGACCACTTCTGCCAGCTCCCTCAGTACCTTTAGAGGGATCCTATCTGGTTGTATTGACCTGTGTTTGTCTGAATGGTGTAATAGCTCATTTGCCCTTGGATTATGGAGGCTTCATTCTGCCTCCCAGTCCCTGTCTTCCCACTCAGGGGACTGGGTACCTGGAAAACAACTGGTGTTAGTATTAAAGACATCAAGTACCTCCACCTTTGTCACCGTGTTTCCCTCTGCATACAAAAAAGGATGGAGATTCTCCTTACCCTTCCTCTCATTGCCAATGTCAACAGCAGCCAAGAAGCAACTGCAGTGATCATGCAGAGACTCATTGCATACTTCTGCTGTAGCCAGGGGCAAAAGCCACTTGCCATGCCTTCTGCTGTTCAGCTCAGCCAGTAACTGGAATAAATGACTGATGCATTCCCTTCTCCACCAGCAGGAGACTGTGGCAATCCATATGGGTGACATAAGGTGATCGCTGTGGGCTTCCTGCATGTGCCTACCTGTGAGATCTGAATGAGGCAGTTAACTCTGGGAAAGCAGAGTTGGGTGCCAAAATGCCAGAGTGTTTAGACTGGCTGTCCAGAGTTGCTTCACTGTGGCTGCTCTGCCACACTGGGATTGTCTCTGTGTGCCTGTGCTGCTGAAGGGCTTTGACTATCAAGAGGTACCAGTTCTCATGTGATGTTCTCTTCACAGACTTTTTCTGCTTAAACCAGCTCCTGTCTCTGCTCACAGCAACTGCTTGTATTTTGGGAGATGTGGTGTGAACAGCCTGAGCTGTGGGGGAGCATTGAAGCATGAGACTTTTGGCTAACCTCTTCCCAGAGCAACATTTTCACCACAGCAGGCCAGAGAAGTGTTTGTCAGGGAGGACTGAGCACAGCTGATCCTGCCTTGGGGCGATGCTCTGGTCAAGGGTCTCTTGAGCACTGTGAAACTCTGAAGAGTTAAGATTTCTGGGTAGAAGTATTTAGATGTGGGACTGCTCTTGTTCAGTCTTTCAGAGGGAAATTTTGATAAATTTAATTTTTCTTTATAAAGAAATCAGTCATAATTTTTCAATTTTTCTAACTGATACTGTTTTATGAGGGAATAACAAATCCCATTGCAAGACTAGGGATAGAGTTTATCAATTCCTCTTGCCACGCATGTGGTTTGGGCTCTTTAAGGCTTAGAGTGTCATTTAAGGCTATAGCTGAGCTGAACTAATCACCTATGAGCTGCTCAAAGGGACAGTGTCACTCATCCCTTACCTCTTTTGGCCCTGGCAGCCCATTCCCTCCCATCTGCTTCTGTGTGAGCCACCTCAGTGGGCTGAGCCTACCCCAAATGCCTCTCTTCTTGCAGCACGGTTGGTTTTCTCCCATCTGAGCCCCCTAAACCAGCTTGCCATGGAGTCAAAAGCAAGAGGAGCCAGCAGCCTGCAGACCCGAGGAGAAGGGAGGACAGGGAGGGGGATGAAACTCCATGGGCTGCTGTAACATAAAATAGGGCACTTGGTGAAGTCTATTGGATAAACTGGGCCCTGACCATTTGGAAAATCTGCACGTGAAGGTCTCAGTCCCTCAGGGTATAAAGCAAGGCTGGGCTACCTCCCCCTCAGCCTTGCTAAGTGCCCATATATTTATTCCTGGCTCTGGCAAAAGCTGTAGGGCAGAGGCAGTCCTGGACTGAAAAAATGTGTTGTGTTTGTTCTCCTCTGAAGAGTGGCTTTTTTTGTAACAAGTGGGGTATCAGTCATGCGAGCCAAATAGCCAAAGGTAAAAGAAATTGCCAGTGCTGCTGATGGAACTGCATTTATAAAAGCAGCGTGTCTCAGGATTTTTCTTTTTCCCTTCCTTTTTTTTTTTTCTTTTTTTTTTTTTCCTGTGGGAGTGGGGAAACAGGAGTAGAAGGAATTTAAATATAAAACCATGCAGACTGTGAAATGTAACACTCGAAAGTGCTCTCAAAGTTAAGGCCTCTCCTGCAGCGGGTAATTGGCTATGTGGTACACGGGTAGCATTTACTCTTTATTTCCTTGGGGTTTGATGAACAGGTGTGGTTTGGGGTAGATTCATCATTCCCGGCCTCTTGCTAGAGGAATGTGTATTGGCAGACAATTTGCAATGAAAAGCAAAGGCCAGTATGCTTATAGGATGTGTATTCAGTGCACACCTCTCTGCTGAGCCTCCTGGTAAAACAGGTTCATGCACTTCTCCTGCATAATTCAAACCAGTATTTTTATATCACACTAGTTCTTGAGAAGGGGAGAGCTCAGCACCAGGCCCCATTTTTGCTGGACCCAGTGCCACAGCTCCCAGCCCCTTCTATTGATCCTCTTGCCAGTGGCAAGCTTTCGGACCCCAGCTTGGAAAGGAGAAGAAAAGCACCCAGCTGAAAGCTGTGGCTCAGTGGCTGGGAAGGGACGAGGGTGGGGAGGAGAGAGCATTGAGTGGCCCCGTGGTGTTTCTCTCTGGTTTTCCCTGTTTTTGTTTGTTTGTTTTTGTTCTTGTGGTTCAGTGTAGCATGAAGCAGAGGAAGGGAGAAGAGATGGGAAGGCAGCAAGGGGTGCAGGGGTCACAGAGACATCCTTCACGTGCAGCACTGTCGCCTGCTCCGGAAGGACCTCACCTCACTGGTCCTGGATCAATCTGACTAATCTATTTTATCTCACCATCTAATCTCTCTGTTTCTGCTGAGCGATCCATCTGCCTCGTGGTATTGATCCCAACAGTTTTGTAATTGTATTTATAAAATGCCCTTTCACCCGCCTGGGAAGAGGGGTCTTGTGTAAAGGCAGATGAGGGGGGCAAAGCGTGGAAATCACACACTCCACTGCTCCTGGTGACAAAATCCCTGGCTCCTGTACAAACCCTCCAGCCTTCCATTTCTTCCTCCTGGTGCAGCCCTTCCTCATCTCCCCAGCTTCCAAGCAGTGGGGGCAAACAGGTATATGTGCTGGAGGAGCACAGGGCAGTGTGCAGTGGCAGAGGGATGACTGCCAAGAGCAAAGCCATTTCCAGAAAATGGAGCAGCGTCCCCTCTCCAGCCTGTTGGAGAGGAGCTTGTTCCAGGCTGAAGCACATCTGTTTTCAACAGTTAGAGCAGGCTGAGACAGCCAGATCATCCGAGGGAAGAAAAAGTCAGGGAAGAAGTAGGATATTTGTGATTTGGGAGGAAAAGGCTTTCCACCGCCACACTGTATCAAATTTAACCCAGAGGTGTGCAATGACACCTTCCAAGAGTAAACAGATCGTTATAGGTGCTCACAAACACCCTCTGGGTAGATACCTGCATGGCAACAGAGCCTCCTGGCTGCACCAGCTGCCACGTGAAGCCCTCAGCCTTTGCCTTGGTTGGTTTTCTTTGTCCCAATTTAATCAGACACCCATTCCCTGCCCAAGGCAGAGCACGTGTTATTTAGATATCAAAACTTATTTCAGTCTTAAGTTTACCTACATTGGCCTCCACACTTTTTAGCCATGGAAAACACTATATGCCAGCAGGATGAATATGTGTGTGTGTGTCCACGACTATGTCTTCTCATTTTCCATCCCTGGAATGTATAATGTCGCACCTCTGAGATTTGTGGGGAGAGTAAAGGACACTGAGGTCTCACTGGTCTTGTTTAGAGACTTCCTTCCAACTTTTTCAGGAGCAGAAGATAGCTTCTGATTAGCCTCATTTTTTTCATGTCAGTGTAATGCTTTTTTCATGTATTTGTTGTGCAGGAGTGATATGCTAAACTGTGGGGACCTACAGCTTCCACTCAGCAGTGTTTCCCTGTGTGGAGGGCAGTACCCTCTGGATTACACACTGGATACACACAGGGATTGCAGGGAAAGCTGCAGGCACCCCTGGGCAAAACCCAAGTGGTTCCCAGTTCAGAAGGGCTGGCTCACAGGGCTGCAAGAGCACCAGGCTGCCTTGTGCAGCAGAGCATGTGTTGCCACCCACTGCTGCTGCTGGCTTAGAGGGAGAACTTTCATTTGCTGTGTTAGGAGACAGTCTTTGAATACAGGCTGCAACCAGGCAGTGTCTGTGTGAGACTCTGCTGAGCAGTGCAACTATTGGCTCGGGATCTCAAATAACCTCAGTTATTGCAGCAAGGGGTCCCAAGCAAGCTAAAAACACTTTTCATCAGCCATAACACCTAAAAGCTCCTTTTAAATGCTGGCAAATCCCTTTGCTTGTGGAAAGATTATACTCCCCTTAAGTAGCCTGTTACCCCTCTCCCTCCTCTTGGCAGAGCCACAGAAGCTGGCAGCCAGTGCAGGACCAGCCCCTCTGCCTGTGGGGTAGGAGAGGGGGGTACTGATGCTGAAGGGGTATCTCCAGCCCCACAAAAGAGGGTCTTTTTATGACTTGGTCCATCCTCAGTTACCTGCCTTTCATTAGCAAGTGTGAAAGTGAGGTTGCAATTTAAAACATTTTTAAAATATGCCAGTTGTCTAAAACTGGCATTTATAATGCAGTTTCATAAAAGTTATATATTGACAGCACCACGCTTTAAAAGGCCCTTTGTGATTAACAAGGCTCAGAATTGCTCCCCTGATTCCCCTGGTTACGTTTTAAGAGGGAGAATAAAATGCTATGGGTCTTGAAACAGCTGAAATCATAATTTCCCACTACGACCCACAGCCTTGTTGTTGTGAGGAGGCTGAGGCTGTGATCAGCTTCCCCTGGGGAGAGGGCACAGCTCCTCTGAGCCCCAGGAAACAGGGCAGTGCCAATCCCATGTCTCACACCCCACCTCTGCTCCCTGCAAGAAGCTCAGCAGCCTCCCCAAGGTGGGCATTGGTGCTGGAATCCCAGCAGCTCAGCTCCAGGTGAGCACAAGGCTGGATGTGCTGTGTGTCCACTGCCACCTCCCCCTGCCCCACGTTCTGGTAGTTTGCTCAGGGACAGCACCGGGAGACCCTCAGGGCACCCAAGTGAAGCCCGAGCTCTCCAAACAATAAAAGTGAAACAGCAGTTTTACTTGCCAAGTGGAAGAGCCGATGCAGACAAAAAAAACCCCTCGTTATGTGGGCTGTGCAAGAGAGCTGGTGATATGGACTCTGGGCTCTTGTCAGAGCTGCTTCTGTGAGTGTGACCTGAGCTGTACCCACCCCCGTCCCAAACATACCATGGAAAAGGTGATTATTGCTAATTTTGTTGGTTAGAGGTAGATGGCATCCCTTTACCCAAGTCACACACAGTAAAAACTGGTAGGGACATGCTAAGTCCTTTCGTTGTCACAGCCATGCATTTTGATTGCAGATCTGTTTTCTGCTTTGCTGAGGTTGATTTTACTGGTTTGGTTCCCTTGCCCACCACCAGCGTCCCACGTTTCACAGGGACCAGCAGCATTTCATCACACTCAGGCTGCCTCACCTGGAGGAAAGCTCTGGGAGAAGGGCACTGAAATACATGGAGCACTGTCTGCTCTTTTACTTAGGCAATAAATCTACAGCTTTATTATTGCTGTTGGAAACCCAGAGCCAAATTCTTTGCTAGCAAAACATTGGCTTCAGTGGAGTTCAGCCAGCAGAGAGTTTAGCTTCCTGTTTTTGTTCCAAATTGAAGAGCATGCTCAGCCTAATTGTTGTTGCTGTTTTGCTTTTTAGCTGTTTTAATTTAAAATAATTATGTGTTGTGGTTTGGTTGGGGCTTTTTTTTCTTTTTCTTTTTTTTTTTTTTTTGAGTTGGTTGGGTTTGGGGTGTTTTTCGGTTTTGTTTTTGGGTTCTTTTGGTGATTTCTTCTTCACCCGTCGCTTTGTAGCAGTCAGAAACAAAGAGAAAATTATGCCATATAGCTCCATATCCCTTCCTTCATTCAGGAGATGTGAAACTCCAGCTCCCATCCAAAAGGAAGGCTTAAGCCCAGGCTGAGTGCAGCTTGGCATGACCTGCTGCCCAGGCAGGGAGCTTCTCTACCAGGGGGTGGCTTCAGCTCAGGGACCCAGGAGTAAGTCTGAGCTGAGGGACCCAGGAGTAAGTGTGCACCTGGTTCTTGCAGGAGTGCTCAGCTGGGTCCCCCAGTGACACAGCAGCCCCCCAGAAACCCTCCTCTCAGCCCCTGGAGAGTGGCAGATGTGTACCTTGCCACTTGTTGGGGCAAGTCCCACTCCTGAGGGGCCCGGCATTGAGACCGTGAGCTGTTTGCTCTGGGGGCTGTTGTTCACTCCCTCCTTGTACAGGGTCCCAGCTCAGTTGGAGCCCCGTGGCTATTCCTGCAGTACAAATGTTATTTATACAGTGCAGTTCAGCAGAGGTTTAATGTAAACTGCTGCCAGCACTGGGGTAGGTACCGAAGTTGAAAGGGTGTCTTGTCAGAGGCTTTTTTTGAGAACCAAAAGCACAAAGTTTTAAACCCCTGTTATTAAACAAAGAGACAGCTTTCTCGAGGAGGCTCAGCAAAGCAAAGAGCAGAGGACCCTGTCTCGAGAAGCAGCTCTCTCCTGAGCAAACCAAACCCAGGGCTGCAGGCTCCTCCTTCCCCAGCCTCGCGGATCAGGCTTTGAGACAAGCACACCACAATCAACACAGTCCACACCCTGCCACGTACATGTCAGAGGAGGACCAAAGACAACACACATAAGCGTCACCCCCTGTTTGTACAAGTTCTGCATCCTGCTGGGGCTGTTTTCCCCTGGGGATGGCCACATTCACTGCACACAGGGACAGGACTCCCCTGAGTGGCTTTGCCCCCTCTCAGAGGTGCTGAGCACCAGCTGAGCTGCTCCATCTGCCTGCCTTATGAAACCCACAGACATCTGCAGTCCCACATAACAGGCCACATGAAGTTGTGGAGCATGTTGTTCCTGGTACACCATTGATTTTGCTGGGATCAATAGGAATATTACTTTAGCTTGCAACTGCTAATTATATCAACATAAACTTAATTTATAGTGATGATCACAGTCCTAATGCTGTGCTGCTGTCAGCCCTCCCAACAGATGCTTGGGGACATTGTGTAAATCCAGCCATTACCAATCAAGTAAATGCTCCCATTACACATCACTGATACTGGCTGAAGAACTTTTTAATTGACTTCTTACAATTTATGGCAGATGAGGCAGACTGTGTGCTTAAATTCAGGATTCTTTTGTATGTTTTAATCTGCTGTTGCTTAGACAGATGCTGGTCTTAGACTATATAATGTAACATTATATGCTTGAAACTGAAAAGACTGAGTTTGTTTTGCTTGGAAAGAAGATAGGGCTCAAGATAAAAAGATGAAAGTCTGTGAAAGAATGAACAGTATAGAAATAGTTGAATGGGAGCATCTTTTCCCCATCTGCTAAAATAGCAGTACTGAAACAGTCATTGAAATCAAAAGGGGGTAAATTTAAAAGTGGTGAAAGACATTTTCCCTATAAGCACAAATTTAAAACTTGGCTACCTGAGAAATCACTAAGGTCAGTAATTCGGCAGTTTTCAGATAGGGATTGCACATTTCTACAGAAAAGACTATCAAGAGCGCTCAAAGCTGATGCTCCCAGGCAGGAATGTAAAGCTTTAGGATCCCATGGCTTAAAGTGCTCCCTAACAGGCCTGGTGTCAGGATGACATTTTCAGAGAGGCTGGATTAGGCAATAGGGGTTTTCTTCTTACTCTCCACTGAAGCATCTGGCAACAGCCATAAGGAGAATTAAAAATCAAAAACATACCACCAAACCAAACTAAAAAAAAAACCCAAACCAAAAAAACCCAAACAATAAAACACCAACCAAAAAACCCCAAAACAAAACCAAAACACAAAATGAATGGAGAAATGAAAACAAGCCAACCAACCAAATGGCTTTTAGTCGTGCAAGTTTGCTGGTTTGAGATAAAGTACTGAAATTTCAGATGCCCCAGTGCTGAAAGAAAGCTTACTGTATGGAGGATTTTCAGTGCCCCTGTCTGCAGAAAAACTCCCAGAGGCATCAGTGAAATAGGGTTATTGAGTTGCACAGAGACCGTGGCTGGGAGCCAGAAGGCAAATTATTGTAATAAACTCAGGATTTGAAGGCGAGGGGTCAGTAAAACAGTGTCTGGGCTACAGTGGGTTAGAGGCAGCACTGAGGAGAGGGGAGAGCAAGGGAAAGAGGCGTGGGATGAGATGAACAGCATGTTTTATTTCCCAAATAAATCACAGTGATAGTTTCACACCTTTCATCAGCACTTGGAACACAAAGTACCTGCATAGTCATGCACCAAACTGATAGGGCTTTTTGTTTGTTTTTAATAGGAAGTTATTTAGAAAATTCATTTATTTCTTTTTATGTATGCATAAGTATCTATATTAATTATGTGTATGTGTTGTTTATATGGCATTGCTTCTATGACGTATATTCATCATGTCCAAAAGTAACTTATTCTGCCTAGAATAGAAGTTTCAAATGGTACTTAAGTACCTTTTTTTTTTGAAAGCACACTATACTAGCCGAGATATATATATCCAGAGTTGTCAGCACAGAGGCAGTTTTCAAAGGACAAATCTCCGAATAAACAAGAGGCTTAAACTCAGCAGCTTTCGGTGTCTGCAGGTGACATTTCTGAATATTGTGTAACCCTGAAGTACTGCAGCAGAGCTGGGAATCATCTTCCTGTGGGGTGGGAGCAGGGGAAGGACTCTGCCCCCAACAGGGATCTGGGCTTTCCATAAAGGGGTGTTATAGAACGTACCCTTAGAAAAGGAGCAATGAATATGAAAGCATCCTTGCTGAGCCTTTTCAGAAGAACATAAATCTTGGTTCCCTGCTAAGATGTTTATCACCGTTTTGTGGGATGTTTCTTGACCTGTACTTATCTTTGCTGAGGACTCTGCTAACCATGGTTTCACCTACGCTGAGGATTCAGATGAATTGATTAGTAATGAAGCCATTCTCTTCGAGACGGGCACATTTGAGTACATAAACACGTGGCCAGCTTTTAACTCAGTGTTTGCTCCAGATTTCACTGTACTTGCACTGGCATTCAGCTACCCTTCTGTGCTCGGGTATAGAGCTGGAGATTGCTGCCAGGGGTGGGAAAGGCTCACAAAAAATTCTAGGTGGCAGGATGAAACTCATGCTTCAGTTACCTGACTTCCAGGTTCCGTCACCTGTTAGATTTTAGGTTTAAATCCCCTCACCTGGGGAAAAAAAACCAACCAAACAAACAACACAAACCCACACAAAAAACACAACAACAACAACCAACCAACCAAAAAAAAAACAACAAACAAACCAAAACAAAACAAAAAAGAAAAAACCACAAAACCAAACAAGAACAAAACCAAAGCAAAACACTCAAAGAAGATGGAATTAATCCTTGCAGCGAATCATAGTGAGCATCGTAGGGGTTTAACCTCTTTCCGAGGAAGTTGAGCAGCGTTTAGCAGCCCATTTAATGGCACAAGGCGCTTGCCTTTATGGTGGATTTGCTGTTCCGCAGACACAAACCTCTGCTCGCATGCGAAGCGACGAGGTTAAACAGCTCTCCAGGTCACTTCGCATTAAAGCATAGGCTGGATTAGAGGTGTGGTGAGCAGAGACTGAGACAGTGGCGCTGGAAGGAAACAGTGTTGACCTACGAACCACCTGGGTTTGTGCAGCTCGTGGTTGTCCCCTGCCAAAAACAGCGGCAGCCCTATTTTTGATAAGCTTGAAAGGGGTCCAACACTCACCTCGTCCTCGTCTTGGTGCTCCTGGATCAGTCTAATGTCCTTCCCGAAAGCTGAAGCGACAAAATTGTGTCTCATCCCCAGCTTAGCCATCGCTTGGGGAGGGAAGTGTAATGGGCATAAATGTCCCTCCTGCCAGGCAGCCACTCCAGAGCAATTTGGGCCACGGATTTACTCCGTGCAGCTGGATGATTAGATGATGAGGGAGGCATTGTCTTGCAAGAAAGAGCAGCACCCTCAAGGCTTCAGGCTGATGCCTTTACCACAGAAACGTGAAGAGAGGGAAAATATTTGTTTAATTAAAATTAAGACTGTTTTTCACCGTGACATAACCTTAAAATGGAGAAATTGGCTCGTTAAAATAGAACAATTTAAGAACGGTTAGCTCCACAGCATGATGCACCCCACAATATTATGCCAAATTATAGGTTAAGAAATGTTGCAACTGAAACGGCATGAGAAAGCTTTAGCATAGAGATTAATGCCTGACTTTCCTTGTCTTCATTCAGAAGCTCTGAAAGGTTACAGTTTGGTCTAACAAAGCCCTTAGATGCAGGATAATACAAATGAAATCTCATAGCTAAGATGGTGTGACAAGAAGAGATCATCTCAAAACTGGCTTATTAATTTTTCTTTTTTTAAAAAAAAGATTTTTAATAACCTACAAAAATTGAATTCAACTTCATTTGAATTGATCTGGGAATTAAAAAGATAAATTTGAAAGTGATGAGTGGACCTGTAGCCCAGTGTGAAAGAGGAGTATTTTAATACAAAATACTCGCACCACTTTGGGGAATTCAGTGTCCTGTGGCTCTAGTTAAACCAGTACAAACATCTCAATTAGATGTACATAAACTAATGTAATCCTTTGCTTAAATCAGTTTACAGTCATTTATCAATGCTAGCTAAAAAGAGTGTGTGTAAGGATTACACTGGTTTAAATGTCTACATTATAGGCATGCACCGATTTAGCTACATTGATTTTAAATAGATTTGATTATGTAAATGAAGCTTTCTGTCATTTCATTGGCTTATTGATACAGAAGTTAATTCAGCAGGAAAAGCATGTACAAAGAAGGATCTTGTTTTAGGGTAGAGGGTTAAAAATAACTTAATATATTTATTCTGTTTATAGATATTTGATGAAAATAACTATTTTGATTTTATATCCTCTTTTCTTTACAAATCTAATGAAATTATTTTCATGCCAATGAGATGTTATACTAAGGGCAGACTTTGTTCTTCTGTATCAGGGTGGCTAATTGCAAGGGTACATGAGATGGATGGAGGGGATAGAAGGCAGATGAAACACTCCTGTATTTTAGGACAAGAAGATACAGAGGAAGGGGTAGAAGGGAAGGTCAGATAGTCGAAGAGCTGCTCTGTTTGCACCTCCAAGAAGACTGGAGTGAGATGCTGAAATGCAAGAGGAAGGGAGGCTTTGAGAGGTGGATCAAGGAGTGAGGTGAAGAAGCAGCTGGCACTGTGCACCATCCAGTCAGGTTAAATAGGAGACTGACCTCGTTGGGAAGGTCACTGACATTCAGAGGTGGGAGGCTTTGGGACAGGAGTGTGCCAGAGTCACCTTGAAGGGGATTTGGGGAAGGCGGCAAGGCAAGAATACCAGCGGTATCCAAGAGTGGCAGGTGACCAAGGTGTGGGGGGTGTTAGATCTGAGGTTAACACAAATGGGGGAAGGAAGGCACACACAGACACTGAATTTATAGTGGTGGGAGGAAAGGGAGAGAATGTCTGGGGAAAAGCACACGGCAGATTTGTGGGAACTACCTATGGGTCAGGACTTTGGCAAAATGAGGACTGGCACACGGACAGGGTTGCAAGAAAAGCATTAACAAATGTGAAGCTCATGTCTGCAGCCGTGGGTCTTTCCTCTCCTCTGCCTGTATGGACATGCTAACCCTGTGTGATTAAATTATTTCGTATTTCCTTGATTTGGAGGCAGTTTCCTCTTCCTCAGCAACAGCGTGCACAGTCATCCCTCTAATTGCAGCAGGAGGGATGTGAGCTTGCGAGCTTTCAAAACATGACGGTAGTCCAGGATCAAAGCTTCAGAAGGGTTCTTTTTAATTAGTACAACTCCGTATTTTGAGGGTCTGTCTCCACACCTCGAGCTTTAGCCACTTTTAAGAAAACACCTTGGAAACCTGAATTAGGTGTAAACATGGTTATTATGTGAAACAAAAGACCGGGGAGGTGCGAACTGCTTTATGTGCCCCCAGGGGTGGCTACGCGTGACGCTTAAAATAGCGATTTCAAAGTCAGCGCTTGGTTCAAAGGTGACCTCGGCGAAGGCTCCGGGCAGAGCAGGTACCCCACAGCTTCACCATCCCAGGGGATGAAGCCCCACATTTAAACGCCTCCAGCCCCGATACCGCAACCTCCATCAGCATTTCGTGGGTCTCCCGGAGAGGTTCTTCTCGGGCGCTTTTGGTCTTATTTTAAGCGTGTGGGTACCTTTAAAGGGGTGAATATCCGGCCTGATCGGAATGCCTAAACAGTCACTTCCCAAACTGCCAAGATGTTAAAATCTGGTGATGTGTGCAGTCCCGGGGTTGCCATGGCAACCACATCCATTGCCAGGGAGACGCGCTGCATCCCCCTCGGTTTGTGCAGGGCATCCCTCGGCCCCAAACTTTGGGAAGCGTGCTTATCTCCACCTCCTGAGGCAACTTGTTGGGCTATCGCTGCATCCTGGCGGGAAATGGGAAGGGGGGGAGCTCTGGTTGCTCCCAGGTGCTCGTGGGGACTCCCATCCCCAGGTCTTGCTGCACAGGAGGCTCAGTCTAAGCAGCCCAAGGGTGGCATCACTGTCCATCACACTGCTGGAGGCAGGACACAAGCAGGAGTCTCATGGAAAATAGACACATATATATGTAATATATATCTATAATGAGATATATCTGAATTTCAGTGACAAATGGATGAGAACTACCTCGAGTAAATGAGAACGGGTGTTAGTGGGTGCTGGACAACAATGGGAGGGTCTCTAATCGCTGCCCAGGAGGTGCTGGGCCTGTCACCTTCAGGCCGAAGGGCTGATTCTCTGAAAAACATGAGTACATTGTGGGAGAGACACAGTCAATGCCTCTTTATCACCTTTTTATCCTTCAGTTTGTTCTCCAAGGCAACTTCCTCTAGAGCATTTTCCACAAGCTGGTTTTTTTCTTTGCCCCACCAACTATAGTTATGTATTACAGTAAGGGTGAACATGTGGAGTTTGCATTTTCTTCCTTTTGTGGTAAAGCACCGTGTGAGTGAGATGAAGTTTGCCGTTCCTTTTCCATATCCTTTGGTCCTTCTTTAGCCTCAGGGTTTCCACCCCCAAAGGGTCCACAAATCTATTGCAAGAAGACATTTGGAAAGGGTCTCAAGCACATGCTGAGAGTTTCCTGGACTGAGGCTTCCATCAAAAACACACAGGGATGGACTCAGAGTTGACATCCACAGTTCGTAGCAGCTTCCTGGGTATGGGAACTTGTTTTCATTTTACATTTGAACTAAATCCAAGAAAAGCACTGTGGCTATGCAGAAAGGTTTGCCTTTTGTCTTGCTGCTTCTGTGAAACTTGCCTGGGATTTCCATTGGGAGTGAACAGTTTTTATGGTTATTACAGTGTCTAACATCAGACAAAATGTTTAGGAACTTTTTGCTTTTAATAGCTTTGGTATTCCCACCATCTCTGACAACTGCAATCCCTGTAATCATTAGGTTTATTTTTGTATCTATGGATATTTATTTATATATGTGTGCATATGGCACTTCATTTTCACAGCTGGACTGATATAGTATCGGTCATCATGAAAGGATGCTCTAGCAACAGCCACTCTGTGCTCCTGTTTTGTAACCTCTCGGGATCAATTTTACTAACATCAGCATTTTCAAAAACCTTGTCAAAAATCCTCCCTGCAAACTCCTGATTTGCTTAAATTTCACAAATACATGCTTAGAAGATAAACAACAGCCTGGTTTTGAAGTCTTTCGAATCGGAACTTTCCCGATTTTTGATGTGCATGAGTTAAGTTTAACTCTGCAAGAATGAGGATTAGGACTTTCAAAATCACTGATGTTCTTGTGAAAAAGAATGACTCCAGCTACAAGAGTCAGAAGCCATTTGTTCCTGTTCATTATAGGCAACTCCTGACAAAATGCTGGGGTGCCAGTGCCACTTATCACAGGATTGTCTTCTCAGGTCCTGTAGCCTTAACAAGCATTAAGCAGCATTTAGCAAATATTTTGTTCCAAATTCACTAAAGATGCTGTGACAGTTGGGAAATGTTGTGCACTTGTTTTCTTAAGGGGATCCCAAAAATTCCACCTGCCCCCTTGGATGAGATGATGCTTCCAGAGTAACAAGGCAGGACATGGGATGTGCTTTATTCCCCCCTAGTCCCAAACACCTGTTCTTACTTTATTCAGGGCCAGGCCTGCAGTTCCTGGCTGTTGCAAAACTGGATATTTTGGAAGTTTTTCAGCTAATGAAGGAGAAAATCAGTTGTACTCCAATTACAGAAGAAAGTGAGGAAAAGAGCAAAGATGTTTCCTGCCCCCTTCACTAGGAATGATAATTTTACCTATACTCAACACACTGCTGACTCCTCCCCATGCCTGTTAGTTTATTGCCTGCAAAGCCACACAAAACATCCCTCTCTGAAGTGGATGTCTCTGTTTTAGAAGGAGCTATTCTTTGCCCTCTCTTTTTAGACTTGATCTCCCTGACATAGGCAGCCTGGGAAAAGGAGAGTTTATTGCCAGCTGTCTCACTTTTATGAAAAGAGAGAGACACGGCTTCTCCATTCCAAAGGTATTCTCCTTGAGCTCCAAAAGCAAGAGGGGTTGCACAGCTGTCTTAGCCCAAACAAGACTTCAGGTAGTTTGTCCACTGATCACCAGTCACCCATCATGGATTAACACAGGAAAGGATGAGCAAGTTTTTTTTTCTCTTCCAGCCCTCTCACTTCTCAGAAGATTTTTACTCTGGGGAGAGGAGAAGTGTGTTTTTCTCTGGACACAAGTTTCAAAGAAAAAAGGAGTAGAGAGTGCCCTCTAAAACCATGGGGACACATGTCAGAGACGTTTTGCAGTGATGATACATCCTTTTAATCCCATGTGGGTGCCACAGCCCAGAGTCCCTGCAGCCCCAGCTTAGCCCCAGCCTGGCACAGCTCCTGGGAGCAGAGCTGTGCTTGTGCCTGTCTGCCACATAAAGGTAAAGCTCTGCCCCAGGCTGATGTGCTGGCACATGCCAGGCAATGATGTTCTGGGTGAGCTTGGTTGACCTGAGGTTCAGCCCTGCACTTTTCTTATCCTGCCCTTTGGCTTTCTTCCTCCACCTCTTTGGGCTCTGAGTTCCCCAAGGCAGAGGCTCCTCTCTGGAGCACATGGAGTGCTGAGTATTGCAAGGAAAAATTATTAGAGTGAAGGAGCATCTGCAAGCCTAGTCAGAAAGGATACTGCTTATTTTCCTCTGAAAAAAAAAAAAAAAAAAGAAAACCCAACATCAAAGGGTTTTAATAGTGTTTAAGTAATGCTTTTTTAAATGTGGAGTTACTTGTTTTCTCAGTCATTTGTAACAAAACCTATTACATGTACGACAGAGCAATCAATCATAAACACAATGAAACATGTAAGGTGGGAGGAGGAACTCATGACATGTTTTTAATAGACATTTCTTCCCTTCCCCCTCCAAACTGGAGGTATTTGTTATGACTTTTACTCAAAATGGAGAAAGGGAGGGGAATATGTTCTGAATTCACTGGAGAAGAAGAAAGATTTGTTTTATTTTATTTTAGTAGCTCCAGGCTGCCTTTGAGTAACTGGGTATTACAGTCCTGGTGCATCTCTAATTAAAAAGATCAACTGCCCCGGAATTTTCTTTTACAAACTAATTTAGATATGTCAAGGCTGCAATTATTTTGAGAAAGATCTGACTCTTTGCTTATTCATCTTTCCTCCTACTCCATGAGAAAATAAAACTGTCAGCTTAAATGCCCTTTGAAGTCTTTTCGAGGTACTTGATTGAAAATTAAATACTGCCGTGCTGCTGTTAAAAGTGGTCAGGGTTCCTGTTCTTTTCTTTTTTATTTTATTTTATTTTTCCTCCCTGCCACCCTGCCATTTGCAAAGGATAATGAACCCTGGGATCTGGCTTATTTCCAGATACAACCTCGCATTGCTTTGGTCACCTGGGCCTCTGCCACAGGCTGTGATGGATGTCACGGTGAGACAGCAGCACCACCACCACTGGGGTCAAAGGCAAATCTGCCGTGCCTAACATGGGAAGACTCTGACCCTACAAGGTGCCCAGTGTCCTCTGCCTCCAGCTGACTTCTCTAACCTCGTGCAATCTAGCTTTCCCTTAGTCCCAGAGAGCCCTTAGGTTTAAGGGGAATGGCTCTGAGAACTCATAAAGATCAAACTGTTTATTGGGGTGGAGTGGTTTGCTTTCATTTGGCGGTGCTTGTGGAGCCCGGGCAGTGCAGGACTGCTGCTTGGCAGCCCAGGCTTGTGTCACACAAGTTATTGTATGTCAGGTGCCTCCCCAAATCCTACTCCACTAATCCCTTCTTGCTGGAAGCCTCCAGAAGGAAATAAAGGAGGGAGGGGAGAGGAGAAGGAGGGAGAATTTGGGCTCCCACTTGTTAAATCCTATGGGTCAAGCTTTCATCTCCTGGCTGAGGCTGTGCATCTGGAATAGTCCCCTCGGGGGGATGAAACAACAGGCTGAGCCTCAGAGCCTCGTAGGAATGGAGTGACAAAAAGGAGTATCAGTTCCCTAACCAACACAAGAACTCCATCAGCCAGCAGAGAGAAAAGCTACCCATGCCTGAATGGTACAGGAGGATCTATTTCTTGTCACAGGAGAAGTTGAACCCCTTTAAATGAGGAAAAGCTGCCTGACCGTGGGTTTGTTTTGCTCAGGCTGTGTTTCCTGTACAAGCAGCATGTCTTTGCAGTGCCCTGGCTGCCCCAGAGGAGAAATGTTTTCCCCCTTCCTCCCTGCCCCTCCCCTCCCAAATTCAAGCAGGATCAGCAAAAAGCCTGGCAGAAAGGACCCAGCAGGCAGGCAATTCTCTGACACCCCATTGAGCGTCCTCCACCCTAAGCCATGCCTGATGTTGCTTATGATTTAGATTTTATTATCTGTTGACAAACAAAGACTTTTCTGGAAAGCAAGGGTTTTTTTACCCCAGCAGCTGACAGAGCCTGACTGGAGCATAGCAAGCTCTCAGCAGAGCTTTAGCCATGCCAATTCATTTATTCCAAGGGCTCAAGCTGATATTACATCCAAGGTGATCACAAAGGCCATCTGTCTGGAGTGGTGAGATGGGAATTTCTAGCCCAGGCCTGTCTAGACCAGGGTTTGTTACAGAGAGAAGGTCACAAAGGTAAGACCATGGAAGTACTCTACATGGTGTGCCATTGTGGGGGTGCTCTGGACACATCTGAAGTGCAAACCTGGCATCTGGCCCCTTCTAGAGCTGCTGGAAATAAGTGGAGAGCTGTCTTTCTGTGGGCTCTGAGAAGTTGTAACCTGAGTGCATATGGGATGCTGGTAGCCAGGTACTAAAACACATTAGATTTTGGTGTTTCTCTTCAGACCCAAAAGTTTCAAGGCTGCATTGTGGTGAAGAGCAAGGACACAACTATAAGAAAAACTCCTTTCTCTTCGAGCCCAGCCTGATGTTTTACCTGTGTCCAGCTCCACATAACAAAGTGAGAGACATAGATAAGAAATTCTTATGATATACATGTGTATTTGCATAGCCAGGCATACAGTATGTTACCTGTGTAACATCCCAGCCCATACCAAACAGAGTTAAATGGAAGATGTGCTGTAAAAGGTGCTACTGGTGCTGATGGCACAGTGAGCCATATTCTGATATTCTGATATTCTGATTTATTCTGTATTCTGATTCCTATATTCTGATTGAAGCAACCATGTGGAGAAACTGAATATTTTAACTCTGGAAGACCAGGCAGTGAAGGCCTTGTAGGATGCTGTTGCACTTTTAGCTGTCAGGTCTGTCTGTCATATTCATCAGCATTTACTTTTGCTTGAAATTTTATCCCTTCATGCTCCGTATTGGAACAAACAGCAGGAGGGTATCAGTTGTGTTTTGTCATGATCACATTTCATAGCTGGAGCTATATTTTAAATACAGAAGGGGTCAGAGAAGGAAAATGTTAGTATGGAATGTGTGGAGACCACCTTCAGGCAGCTCTGCCCTCCCATTTCACTCTTTAGTCTGGCCCTTTGCAAAGTGCTACAATATCACGTTTCATCAAAGTCAAAACTTTGCCAAATGAAACACAAACCTCTTTAGATCCATTTTCACCAGTATTTGTTTCCAATTATAACAACATAGCTACTCTAGTCAACATACCCCCATCATTGTTTCTCAGTGAAGCTAGTATTTTCAGCTCTCAGTGTGAATAAAATCACTTATTTATAAACAGTTTTCAGTGGGAAAAGTATTGCAACTTCCTGGTAGATTGAAATGTTATTTTTTTCCCCCCTTTCTGACGATGATTTCAGGAAGTTAAACCTTAGTGATGTGGCATTTTCCTATCCTTGCATGTGGAAGTCTGCCTGTCAGATGGTTATAGAGCAGGACCTCTTTCAAGGACAGGTTGCTGACACAGACCTGCCCCAGGCTAGAATGAAAGTGGCCTTGCAGTTTATGTTACGGGACACAGTTTGAAGCTTTCAGTAAATATTTTCAATTTTTACAGAAACTTCTCTGTTTTGATCCAAAACATTCTGGTTTTTGCCACGACAGGGTGAGGAAAATGTTACAATTGGGATGAAAATGTTCTTCTCTAACCTATTGTGTCCTTTGTTCACCCTCCTCCTCATTTCTCGTAGTGGACTGATTTTTGTGCACTGACATGCACACCTTAACAGCCACACTGTGAACAGTGCAAGGAAGAAGAAACTGTTAGGAGAATCTTAGCTTGTTCATATCCTGGAGTGTTCTTAATTTTGGGGTGCTTTTGCATTTAATGTGTCTGTTTGGAATCCAAAGGGGCATCCAAACCTTTTGCTCTGTAAAACAGTGCAGAGAGTCACAAGTATGTACACACACACACACACACACATGCACAGCCCTTTTAACTTTCCATTTAGGCCCGCTGTGGTTGAAGGTGAATCATCTAAAGTGAAAGTCTTTAAAGACCTTTAGATCTCAGCAAGTGCCATAGGAACAGGGAGCTGCCACAAAGAGGAGAGTTTCTGACTGTGGGTGCCTTTTTAGGCTTGGAGGAAGAAGGGACATGCTTTGCTCGGGGATAGATCTTGAAACGAGCTGAGCCACCACCCAGCCAAGTGTTGTAAAACCTATGCTTGATTCTCCTTCAGGAAAAAAAGGGAGTGTTCCAAGCCCTGTGCAAAGGGTCCTCAGGAACACCACTTTTATTTTTATTGAAGTTGGGTAGGCCACTCCTGTGCACTGTTACTCCCCTGCTGGGAGAGGCAAGCTCTCCATATTTCTTATGCATCTAAAAATAATACATAATGAAATATATATTTGTGTGTTCCTCTAATCTGTGTCTTAGGCTGTCATGTATATTATCTTTGTACATCAGACCACGCAAGTTATTTTTAAGTCCAAATTTTCTTCTCTTTATCCCATTCCAAAAACAATAAACAAAGCATATGAGGAAAAGGAATAATAACATATAACCTCCCTTTAAACACATGGGTATCATTCCTCCAGAATTCCTCTACTGGCTAGCAGCCACCCCAAAGCTCACCTCCCTTCACAGCTCCAAGCACTTCCACTAGATTTGGGCTTTGTCTTTCACTGGGTGCTTATATATGTTGGTTTGCCCTCTCTTGTACAAGGCTCTGCTTGTCTGAAAGCCCACCTAAGCCTGCAGGGACACCTTCCACCCATGAGGTCCACCTAAGGTCACAGCCAGGCCACACAGGGTGCCCATACAGTGGATGGCTGCCAGCTCTCAGAGCTGGTACTGGAAAGCCCCCACTTGGAGGGTTGTCAGACAACTGTTTCACCCTAAGAAACAGAAAATAAATTCTATCCCTTGCTGGTACTGGAAAGCCCCTGGTTGGAGGGTTGTCAGACAACTGTTTCACCCTAAGAAATAGAAAATAAATTCTATCCCTTGCAGTGTTAGGGAAAAAAAAAAAAGGGGGACACCCCCCAGCCCCAGTGCCTTGGAGGAGCCAAGCACCAAGTAAGAGCCCAGCAGGTTCCATCACCTTCCTGTCTCCTCCAGGAAAGGTGCATTTTGAGGCTGTATTTAGCAGATGTTGGGCACAGCGTCGCCAGGAGATGCACACAGGACAAAAATAGCTGTGATCCTATTTCCTCCTGTTGGCCTTGTAGGTGGGGAGATGTGGGAAGATTTCTCCCTCTGCTGGGGTCACTACAGGGCAATGTTTGTTGTCTTCTGCCTACTGTCATGTGCCCCATAAAACCCCAAAGAGGCCTTCTCTCCATTGAAAGGAGTACTTGGCATATTTGGAGCACATGCTGACACCAGTTGCTTTTCAAAGGCTCTGTAAATTCCAGCTCACTCTTCGATCCCATTTTCCATTCAGAGACACAGCAAGGGGCATTTGGCAGACCATGAAATAAAACTGCACGTGCTGTAATCCTTTGCAGGGGGAGAGCTCTCGCTCCCTCTCCTCCCTCCCTCTCCTCCTTTTCATTCCCAGTCTCTTTCTGTACAAGTGTGACCAGCTATAGGAGCACCTTACTTGGATTAGACAAGGTCATGGAAAATGCTTGGAAAATCTAGGGCTTGTTATGAGCTCAAGGAGTAGTGCTACTGACCTTACCAATTTCAATAGCAGAGGAATTTAATTCCACCCTGTGAGCTGCCTTTTGCTTTCTCCCCCTCCTTCTGTTGCTGGCCAAAGTTAACTCTTTGTAGACTCGGGAAAGGTTGGCTACTTTGTGAGATGTAAGAGAATAGTGCACACTGTCTAAATCACTGGTACTGTGCTTGTGGACTGGCCAAACAGGCAGCTCTCTGATTTGTGCCTGAGTTCAGCCAGGTCTGCAGTAGATGTGCCAGCAGCTTCGGTGCATTCCTGGATTAATGTGATATTCTCTCTTTGGCACTGAAAGAGCTCAGTGCCCCACTTGGAAGATAAACTGTGAGAGCAAAAAGAGTGTTTTTTGCCTCAGAGTCTGTCAGGTTTTACTCTGCAAGGGGACCTTTGGAGGGAACCAGTGCAAAAGTGATGCAGAACAAGGCAGTGGAAGTGATCCTGAGGAAAATCTAAAGGACGAGGAGAGAGACTTCATGTCAATAACTTGTGAGCTTTAGGGACCAAACCTACTTAGTTGTTTTAAATTGGCTTTGTTCCATTGACTTGGTTTCTCACTTATGCGTAGCCTTGTGTGTTTCCATATCCTTTAATTTTAGGCCTCTGAGAAAAAAAAAAAATTATCTGATTTCCCAATGTCTATTTTCCTATGCAAGGTTACCACTCCAGCCATCTCATGGGTTAGTGCTGCTGGCTGCCAGCTTGCTCTCTTCTCTCCTCCTCTCCAGCCACTGCTTCCATTCCACTTCTCACCCAAAACACAGAGCAAAGGGGTGCTGGAGGCACCAGCCAAGCAGTGGGAGCAGGGATGGAGAGGAGAGGTGGGAGAAGGGGACAGGCTTCCCCATGTGGTACCTGTGAGGTGCTGTGTTGGGTCATCCCACTGGAGCCTCCTCCTGTGATGTGACTGATTTATCACTGGACAGTTGTTTTGTTTG
Organism: Formicarius rufipectus; assembly: GCA_013399695.1. NCBI lineage: Eukaryota > Metazoa > Chordata > Aves > Passeriformes > Formicariidae > Formicarius > Formicarius rufipectus. The sequence goes on along the minus strand of VXAU01003536.1, from coordinate 219,745 downwards.
TGAGCCTGCACATGAACAAAGTCATGGCTGTGCAGGGGGATGAGGGTGGTCCTTGTCTCAGAGAGCTGACACCGGGAAGGTGAGAGGTGGCCACGGGCTCGCTGATGGGTGGGAATCACCCATGGGAGAAGCAGCTGCCCAGGAAGGCACTGCAACAATATTGTGGTAGCCAGAAGGGCAAAAGCAAAAGGAGAGATGCCTGTGAGGAAGCAGAAGGCTTAGGAGGGGAAGGATGATTTAATTACCTTAATACCAGCCAAGTTGGATTCAAAGGGGCACTTTTATTGTGAATAAGTAGCTTTCCAGCACATGACCCTGGCAAGAATTCCTGGCCTTATTTCTCTAAATTGAGTTTTAAAAAGCCCATTCTTGATTCGCTCTCAGCAACTTGGAGAGAATTCATATCAAGATGCAAACCTCATGGCTCAGTCCAGTCCTTTATGCTTCCCCTCATTTATTTAGTTTCCAATTAAGAGCTTTCAGATGTGGGTAAGGGATAAAGCAAAGTTGTTTTGTTAACTCAGGCCCACTTTAGCTGCCTTCCAGTAGATTAGTCTTCAAATACATATTTGTACATACTTGTTTTGGTTTAGGAACTTTTAGGAATAAGTTAGGAAACATGAATAAATTAATGAAAATAAGCTGTATTTCTCCACACACCTCTAAATCAGTTTCTTTGTACCCAGCAGAGATATGGTTTTAGTTGCCCTGGTTTTTAACCCAGTGGCATTAGAGAAACACAGTGATGAACCCCAAGATGTGTTTCCTATCTGTCTTGGTTGCTGCTGGAAATCTGCCTACTCTAGTTCAGAGGATCTGCATGGAAAGGGGAGGCAATAATGCTGATCTCAGCAAATTTCATAAAAATTTGGGCATAGGATCAAAGATTCTGTGTTTATGGAAGTCAGTTCATCAATCCTTATCTTTGATGAAGCAGATTGTTTTTTCTTCCTTTTTTATTTTTTTCTTTCTTTTGGGTAGTTTTTGCTAGAAACATGAAATGGAAAATAAATGCTTTATCACTAGCCAGAACATGATTTCCACCAGCACATGAGGGTTTCTTCCCTCAGTCTTTTCTAACAACCAGTAAATATGTGAGCACGTTGTTATGCCAGATAAAAGAAGAAAGTAATAATGCTGTATGAAATCAGTCTGGGCAGCTGGCTAATGAGTTGGCTTTCTTTTCTTTCAGAACTAAAGGAATCAGATTCAGTTCTGCACTGGTATTTACTGTCAAGTGGCCCACTTCAGGTTTTAATGATCTCTTGAGACCCTGGCCTGACCCAAAATGTTGTTACAGCTTGGGCCACCCTTGTATAATAAACTAGAAGCCTGTCACAAGTTGCCCCTCATTCAGTAATTAAACATCCTAAGTACATTAAGTACTGTGCCTGGAAACAGCCTGAGCAAATGCCAGTTTAGGAGGGATTCATGGTCAAGGTGCTGACTGAATTGCTGGCCTCAAAAAAAAAACCCCCAAGAAATGAAAAGAAACCTTGCTAAGCTCCCTTTGGGAAAATTGTAGCAGCCTCCCCTCTGCATAATCAACAGCTGCAGAAGCAAAAGCATTGCTCATCTGTTTTCCTACCAAGTGGAAAATATAGACTGTATTCATCATGGAAATTGAGAAGATATATAGGGTTATAACAATCCTATAGATAGAAAACATTTATAAATGGCTAGTTGGATGTTACTTTTCAGGCAAAGAGCCAGAAAACTAAGACATTGTTGCAGGAAAATGCCAAAATATGCTTAAAAAATGGAGGAGTAAGGAATACACTCTCTTGTGTCTCTGCATTATGAATGCAGAATTAATTTATATTGCATTTCAGCAATGTTATACTCTACTCCACACTTAATTATACCAGATAAATACCTGGAGTGAGGAACGCGTTGCTGACACTTGCAGCTGAGGAAGTCTTTTGTCAGAAAAATAAGGATTAAATTTTTGCAAGGTGGAGGTGGCTTTAAGTATTTTCACAGTTAACCCGATCCCTTCTGCTACTTTTAAATAGACTCTTAACATCCCACAGCCCCAGAGACTTTTCTGCTTGAAGACCTTGATGCTCACAGCCCAACCTCACACCAGTGACGCCAACCTCCCTTAGTGGTGCTGCCCCAGTTTTACCCTGGGCAGCTGAGCCAGCTCCATATGCTTTTGTCAGACTAGATGATGTGGGGTTTTTTTTTCCCTTTCTCTCCCTTTTCAACACCTGCTCAAGCCACCAAGGAGTCCCTCTGTACTGCAGTGGTGGCGTGTGAGACAAGGTGGCCTTTGGGGGGAAGCTGCTGCCCCGTCTCATGGGCACGAGCTTCCAGCATGTGCTCTGGTATAAAAGCAGTCCCAAAACCTGGCACAGTTTGAGTAGAACTGCTTTTGCCCTTTATGTCCTCATTTCAGCAGGTTTCCTCCTCTCCCAGGTAATGGGAAACCTCCAGTGCCATCAACAGTACAGCTCTTGACCAGGAAATTGGGCAGGTGCTTTCACTGAGTCTCTCCAAGCCCTCGTGTCCTCTGACAGTAGAGAGTTAACTGTGTTTGCAGTGTCATTAACCCCACTAATCCTCCAACAAAAAAAATAACCCCGACCAAACACCAAAATGCCCTCACCCAGCTCAGAAGACACTGGTTCAAAATCTGTTTATTAAATCTTCACAGATCAGGAACAAATCCTTTGATGTGTCTTTATACCTTACAAAGACTCACAAGTATAATGCACATACAATTTATTACTCCTCTCTAGGTCACCCCAGGGAGCCAGATTTAGGCATGAAGTAGAGGGAAACCAGCTCTCAGACTAGGGGTGGAAATAATTTTGTTGTGTTCTTGGGCTTGTTGTGTATCTGCCATTCTGGCCTTGGTGGGATGGGTTTGATCCCACAGATGTGCGCTCAGACACCTGGCTTTCTTGAGTCTCTTGGTGACAATTTTCTGTGAATAGTCTCACTGAAGAGCTCCCAAACTGATGCAAAAGTGAGCTGGTGGGTGCCCCTGGCAGGATTCCCTGCTGTAGAAATGTGGAGCTCAGTTTTTTATGCCATTTGGTATATAACATGCCTCTTGATTTGGAACTGCTATCTTTTATATGCTGCAATTGCACTTATTTTCTGACAACTCTATGAATACTGTTAGAATGAATATCCATCAGGTTGGTAACTGCCCAGGATAATGCTTAATCCACTTTTAATTGGAATGGGAGGATTTAAAGATCTCCAGGTAGGTTGCTCTCTGGGTTTGGTCCCTTTCCCAAGGATGTCATCCTGAGTGGTATCAGAGACTAAGCAGGTCTCTGGTAGGCCAGTTCTTGTCTGTTGGATGACACTGAGTTGGCACACTCAGGTGACACACTCAGGGCTGCCAAGTTTTAGCTGACTGAAAAGAGGGCAGACACTGTGATGGAGAAAAAGAATGAACACATGGAAATCAGCCCAGTCCAGCCTGTGGTTGGCACCTCTCTAAAGCAGCCAGCCTCAGGGGGTTGTGTGTAGCTCTGTCCAGACACCCCACTTGAGAAGCCCACAAACTCAGGAGTCCCTTCCTGGGGCATCAATCTCAGGTGTGTGATTTTGGAGGATGAGCACACAAGGGGAGCACAGGTTTCCTCATTTTTCCACACTGCTTGTGTCTCCAGCAGCTGCTTGCAAATAGCAATGTGTGTCTCCAACTGTGTGCCACCCTTCCCAGGCAGAAGTCGTTTGCACCAAGACTGTGTAAGAGGAGCACTGGGTCATTCCTTGTGTTTGGGTGCTCCAGAAGTGGAAATAGGTGCTCTAGCATCAAGTAGGCCAGAGGTGTCCCCAGCTCATGGATCCAGATGATAAGGTGGACAGGAGAAGGAAGCAGAGGGTTGCACAATGCGTGGGTTTCATGGATGTTTACATTGGCTGTAGAAGTGCGAGCGCATGTTTGTTTAGAGTTACCAGGATATGAATCAAGGAAATAAAAATAGCAATGCATTAAGGCTCAGAGAACCTCTTGGGAAGAAGCAAATTAATAATTTTAAATGTAAATATTTTGACCCAGCCAATTAATCACGTTCTTGTGCTGCAGTGTGAGAGAGTTGAGTCTGGTGTGGTAACTTGTCTCCTGTTTTCTGCAGGAACAGCACACTGTGCTTCATCCACTAGCACCTTGTCTGACTGAGTAAATAGTGCCATTTTCTTCAAACTTTCCAATATTACACCACACATAATCTCTCCTTGGGTTATTGTGTATTTGTGTAACAAAAAAAGTAAAATCAAAACTCTTTCCCCCAGGTTTTCTGTTCTTAATGTGTGGCACAGCCAGCAAGTTCAAAGTCTTGGCATTTCTTTTAATACCTTTACTACTATGAGAAATTGCTGAAGACATTAAGAATACTAAATTAAATCAGTGAGTTTCCTCATCCCTTTCTCTCTATTCCCTCTAATACCCATGGTCTTGTTTAACTCAGATTTTTAAACAGGGTGATGTTTGAAAGGTTTAATAAATGATTATCAGATGTAGGATATTACAGGCATAAGAAGAATGTTATAGATTGTTAAGAAACATTGTCATTCAAAGATGTCAACATAGTCTTCTGACAATCTTTGAGATACTGTATCATTTTATAACAATTCATTCTTTTTACTTCAACATCCTCCGATGCTATTTACAAATATAAAACTAACACTAAATATGAAACCTATCCGTGATGATTTATCACAGTGTTAGAAACAATGATAACTGGCACAATTATCTCTGCTCCCTGTCACACATCAAGAGGGACAATAGCAACCACTTGGCTTCTTTGCCTTTGGGCTAGTTTTTCTCAAGAGTGCTGCTGAGACAGAGGAGTTTATGCAGGGGAAGTTCCTTGTCCATGGTATTCAAACACAGCTGGGGGAGGGTGGGCTTAGCAGTTTCACTCCTACCTCTGGTTCCCCAGGTGGAATTACACTCTAGTTGAGTGTTGTTCCTTCCTGCTTCACCCTCTCCTTGTGACTTACTGCTCGTGGTGCCTCCAGCTCACTTTGGGCAGCACGAGCCCTGAGGCACACTCTTGGGTTTGCTTTGCACTGCTAATTAAAGAAGGTCTGTAAAAGGAACACATCAGTGCCTGCCCTGGGCTCCAGGGGCAGTCCAGGCTGTGGATGGTGTCTCTCTCAGCCACATTGCGTGATGGTGACAGCCAGAAGTACCTACACAAAATTATTATCATCGTTAGCATTGCAACTTTAGCCTTAAAGTCTTGGGCAATGAAAGAGGCACTGCTGGAGTGTGGTGGACCCAATTGTTGGAATTTCCTTTTTCCATGGGTCTGAAAGAAAGTACAAGCCCACAACACAAAGCCTTTCTGCTTCCTCCATTTCTGTCTTACAGAACAGCTATTGTGAGGACTGTAAGGAGTTTTCTCCCAAGGAAGTAGGCTAATGAGGTTTATAATACTTGTAGATTTACATTTTTTGTAAGTCCCCAGATATATGTAAAGAATACATTTCATAAATGCTAGAACAAATAATGGAATTGTGAACAAAAAAAGCCAGCCCTGCATGTCGTGGTTGCATGCTTTGCCAACCTTTGTCTTGAGTGACCCATTCAAGGAGAAATGAAGCAAAGACTACTTTTCCTGGGCTCACTTCCAGTCATTTGGCATTTTAACTATATTTAGGCCAACCCTCTTTCTGAAATTTTTGATTCTTAAGGATTTATAGACAAAGAACAGTAATAAGGAGGAGAATAACACAGCTATATCTGGCAATACAGTGTTAGCAATATTTTGCCTCTGTAATGCCTTCAAGTGCTCTCTAATCTATTTTTTAAGACTTTGTTGGGTGTCTGTCAAAGAGGGAAACTTTCTGCATTTATGGAATATATTAATGCAGTGTAAAAAGTACTTTATTTCCCTTGTCTGTGTCTGACTGGCTGTTAGTTGACTGAGTTAACAGTAGACAACTCTGCCTCTTTCTGCCTCTTTTTTAATCATTATCAGAGATGCACAAAAGATCTTATCTCACTTACTTTGTGCAAACTTAGTTTTTCAGCTGAGGTTAGTGAATTGTACAAGAAAAGTATGGGTACTGAAAATTAGGGTGGAGATTCTCATGAGATAAAGGATGAGACAGTTGGAGGTCAGGCCACACCACACGAGAAGACAAGAAAAAACTCAGAAAGTTTTGAAATTGGGCTCCTAAAGGTCATTATTGACCAGTGCAGGTAGCAAAATGTGTCCCTCAGCTCGAGTCACTGTATCAGATGACACCAATTTTACCACAGCTCTGAACTCTCCTTCCCAGATTGCCTCTCTCTTATATTGTCCCCTGAAGACTTTGTCTGACTTTGAGGTGACACGACGATTTCCCACCGGAGTCATAATTCAAAATGAAATCATGTCACAGTGACATCAGCACAATTAAATCATAAATAAAGGCCAGGACAAGTATTTCTAAAAGCTGTTATGAAATATATATATAGACATATAATCAGCATTAGATTGTTATTTAAAAGGGCTTTTTTATGGGTTCAATTTAAATCAAAGTAGATTGACCATGTTTACTACCCTTCCTTTCTGTATTACACTGTCTGTTATTTAGGTAGGAAGATGGAGATTTTAAAGGTGATTTTCTCCTGGTCAGGAAGCTGGGGACATGGGAATGTTTTGAATCTCAAGCCCCTCCACTCCTCTGTCCCCTCTGATGCATTGACCTGTCTCCATACTTCCTTTCTTAGCTATAGGCTAGAAGTGATCTGGGCAATCCTTTATTAAGTGTAGACTTCTAGAACTTCTATTCCCACTAGGGCTGTTCTCCAGCTTCCACAAGGATCCTTACTGTTCATTACCTTCCCAAAAGTATCTGGGTTAATTGAGGTTTTACTGTATCTGAAGCACATTCTATTAGCGATAGACATGAAATAGGGTTTGTAGGAACACAATTGCTGGCATTAACAGGCACTAATTTTGAGGGGCAAGAGGCAGCCAAACCATGCCCTGTTCCCATCTCAGCAAAGAGCAGCACATGACAGAAAAAGAAAGGGGAAAAGCACTTGCACAGATCTTCCCTGGGGAATTGGGAGCTGGCAAAAGGCATCAGCTTGTCCCATATCCTCAGGAAATGACTCGACTTTCATTATTGGCATCCAGATAGTGGAGGACAGTCCCCCATGCCAGATGCCACCTTTTCATGGTACATTTTGAAGAGGGGATGGACTGCACTGCTGCCATTTGAGAATGGATGTCTCTGAAGTGAAAACCAACATTTGCACCAGAGCACAGGCTCGGGGCAAGCAGCAGATGCGGTGTCTCCTGATGATGCATGTGACAATGACACCATGGGAGGGGAGGGCTAGCTGATGTCAGCGCGTGAAACTTTGGCCTCTAGACTTACTCTTTTGAAGCTTGTCTTTGTTTCCTAATCCATCTGATGATCTTTTCAAGAGTATTTAATTCCTGGGCAAATGTCATCATGTTTTTTCTCTGTCTCTGGGTAGTGAATGGTCAGCAATCAACCAGACTAAAGTTATTGCAAAAATAAGGACAAAAACCAGCCTACCCAACTGGAGATGACCTGGAGATTCAATTCCTACCTGGCAAAGGTCTAGAGGGGTTGAGACTCTGAGTCCAGAGGATCTTACCAAGGGGGCACATGGGGATCTGGAGAACAGCTGAGCCTACATGTGCTCACATGAACCGTTGTGTGTCAGTGACACCAACCGATGGCACAAGAACTCATTTTGGCCCCATTCCTGCAGGGCTTAGTCCTGCACTCAGGATCCACACAGGAAGGGTGATCAAGCTTGGAGAATGCCAAAGGGAGGCATTTTTTTTTTCCATCCAGAAAGAGCCTTTTCTGCACAAATTTTTGTGCCTCTGAATATCAAGCAGCGGCAGAGTTAAATGGAACCATATTAATAAGCGTGGATAATCCCATCATGTGGGGCTGGGCTGACAGCAACGCAGCTCCAAACACACACAGCTGAGTGAAATGTGCCTGCAATTAATTGGATTTGATTAAATTTCTCATTTAGTGGCAGGAGGAAAAGAAACAGAGTGAAGGCAGTGAGCAACTTTCTAACCTGGAGCTCTGAGTAGCGGCTGTGTGTGTAGGAGCTGGGTTCCCAATGCATTACACAGGGCAAGTGCTGCTCTCAACACAGAAGCACAAGAACCCAGATTCTCATGACATTTCCCTTTGTCCTGACCTTCTCCTTTTCTGAAAGAGAAGACAAAAATTTTGACCCCCAAACAGCTGCTCTGATGCTGTTACGTTTCCATTAGAAAAAGTTAAAGCCATTTAATTTTTGTTCCCAGGAAGGGGAAAAACCAACTTCAAGGCCTTGATAGGGAAATGGAGCTGTCAATCTCCAGCCAGTTTTTATGACCTGTGGACTCAGACAGGGGCACAGAGCTACTGATACCATCCTTGTCCTTGCTTATGTGGCATTTTGCTTTACTCAGAATCATTGAATCTTGATTAAACTCTTTTCCAAGGAAGGTCCTTAAAAATCCCTAAGCAAAACAAGCAGTTGCTTTTTTACCATCTTGCCAAAACTGTGCATGACACGTGGAGGCTGACATGGATACAAACTGGGCCTGGCTCCAGCTTAATTTCACATCTGTCTCACCAACCTGTGTCACCTGTTGAAAACTTGATTTATTTTACACCAGTGACTCGAGTCCTTTTTAGTGTTACTTTGAATGAAGAACTGAAAAGAGCAAAGGAGTTTTCCGTGGAAGCCCCACAGCATGTCACAAAGTGCAACAAGTAAAATGGCTTTTTCAAAACCCACTGGGAGTCTCAGTGACTCTGTCTTGCCTAGTTTTCCATCAGAGTGATGCAGAAACAGTGGGAGCTGACATGTGCTGGATCCCCTAGTTTAGGTCAGATTTTCACACTGTAGTGGTCCATGCAAGCCCCTTGTCACGGGGATCCTGTTGTCTCCAAGAAGCGGCAGTTTCCTCTGCGTGAGGACAGGGAGGCCAAGTCTCATGAGCAGCTCCTGGTGGCTCAGGCATCAGCAGCTCAGAGAAAAAGCCCTATTGCTGTTAAGAAAGTGATGATGTTGAGGAAGTGGGGTGGGGTGTGCCCTTGTGTGTCTGTGCAGACGTGGGGACACGTACTTGGCTCTGTTTGTATGTGCACACGAGACTGAGCTGGAGTGCTGCTTCTCTGAGACTCACAGAACCATCTAGTTTGGAAAAGATCTTTCAGATCATTGAGTCCAACCATTAACTCAGCACTGCCACGTCCCTAAAGGCTCACTCTGTAATCCAGGCTGTTCCCAGCACTGCCACACGGAGTGCCCACACCCAGCACAGCACATTTCAGGTCCCTGCTCCATTTTCTGACTTTCCTGCCTGGCTGCTTTAATTCTTGGCCAACAACTTGCAGAGTTCACCTCTTGGCCATCAGCTGGGCAGCCAGGCAAGGTGCAGCAACTCCCTTCTAGACCACCATCTGGCCACATGGGCTGCTGGCACACAATGGGGACTGCTCCTGGTGGATCTGCAGTGAAAGGAACACCTTCTCTGAAAGGAACACCTCTTGGCAGTAGGTGAGGGCACTTCAGCAGTGTGAAGATGGGCTTTATTCCACCACTGAAATGCTCACAGACTGGGAAGAGTTGTGCTGGCAAGGCGAGGATGGGCCTTTTTCCCCCTGTACCATTATGGGCAATACCAGACCATGCAGGCAATAGAAGCTGAAACCACAGTTTAGTGCTCATCTGTTTGTATTTTTAATTGCTGCATTGCAGCCCCCTGTCCATTCCAGAAGGTACCATTATCCTCTCTTCACAGCCAGGGATTTACAATGCACGGATTTAGGGAGGAATTCAGGGCATGCTGAAATGCACAGATGAATTCCCAGGGCTTGACCTTGGCAGGGCTGGGATTTCACCTGCAATGACTTTTTGTTATGTATCGTGCAGAAAGGCTGTGGGGTTAAACAGTGGGTTTGGTAAAAGAACCTGTTTAAAACATTTGTCTCTTTGGAACAAAACCCAGATCATTGAGTCCCAAACAAAAACAAACAAACAAAAACCCACAAAAAACAAACAAACAAAACCACAGAACCCAAACCAAAACAAACAAAAAACCACCAAAACAAAAACAACAAAAAAACAACCAACCAAAAAAACCCAAGTAAACAAACAAAACCCAAACCACTTTGCAGCAATAAAAATCTGTTTGGTCTCAATTTTGGTAGTGATTTGTCAACGTGTTTCTTCAGGAACAACTCAGTATAAAGTGGATTTTTTTTTTACATTTTGCCATGAGATTGTTATATTTTGTTTGAATATGTTTTTCTGAGATCTGTGCCACAGTGTTATTGTGAGAAACACCTGAACTCTCTTTCCTGAGTGAATGTAAGGACAATTGAGTTGAAAAGGTCAGCACAAAAATATGTTGCCTCAGCTTTCCAGCATGAAATCCTCAACTTTACTACATCCAAAATGAAATCATTCAGACTTTCTGCACCACAAGGACTTATCAGCGTTTCTGTGCTCTTAACTTGGAGGCAACGAAGTTCCCAATCAGGCAGCTGACCCTGGCAGAGAGGTGAAAATCTCTCCATCTCATTACACACCCCCTGAGACACCCAGGCCCCATCGACTTTGTTTTCTCTGCTCCTTGGCATTTATTTTCATCTCTCCTTTTAATCTTCTTAGCATGCCCTGTGTGCCCGTCAAAGAGATGCTTTCTGTGCAAGGACATTAATGTGGTTTGTTCCTCTCAGTGTTTGGGTATCAGCGGTGCATTTTGGCTGTTTGTCAAGCATGTCCATAAAGATTATCTTTCAGGGCTTCACATAATCTTGTTAACGGGGCAGACATTAAATAGAAGTGGGGGAAAGGTGCTGAGAGGGACTAGGGGAAGAGAGAAGGTCTAGGAAATGGTTCAGTTCTTTCATTGCAAGAAAAAAGTGACCAGGGGCAGAAGGTTGCTGGATTTGTTTTCACACCAAGGTTGAGAAATAAATAGACCAAGCTAAGGATGAGTGACTTTAGCCCTGTTAGAGCTGGGATGCAAATATTCTGCAGAAACGGCCCAGAAATTGTATTTTGCAGGTAAATTGGGGTGGGGTAGGAGGGAACCCTCAGGGTTATGGTGCAAGAACACAGAGCAGCTGGGATGAATAAACCTTGTCAGTATAAAAAGCTTCAGTCATGAGGAAAGAATGACCTTCATTTTTGTAGGGGAGACCTTTGTGAGGGTTTTCTGGGCTACTGTGGTTCCCCAAGTGAGGCTTCTGTCTGCAGCTGGCATGTCCCTGAAGCCAGCAAGGTGCTCCTGAGGCTGGCAGAGGCAGAAGGGGGGGCTTGCAGGGCTCAGCTAAGGGGCTCTTCTGTTTGTTTGCTGTGCCTGAAGGGATCAGCTCCGTTCCAGGTGGGGAATGTCAGCTCTGATTTCTCTTGCATCAATCTGTCCACAACCCATTAGCTTGTATGTAAACTCTGGGGTTTAAATAAACAGCAGTATACCCTGATTTCATATCATATCATATCATGTGTCTGAATGTATTTATGTTTTTGTTCTGAACTGGAATTCAGGACATGTTGAAGGCAAACTCTTGTGTGTTTTTACACTTACAGCTGCCTTCTATCTTTGGTTAAGGCTCCAGATGTTTTCTTTTCATGAAGGAAGACTTGCATCTGGAACCCCTACTTCTCCACCTACTTATCTGCTTCTGTTCCTTATGCTAGGAATGAGCTTTGCAGGGTCTTGCTGCTGTCTCTTAATACTCTGAGAGGCAGTTGTACACTTTGATGCTCTATTCCAAATAATCAAAGTAGATGAAAAAAAAAAATCAAAGTAGATGAATGCCAGTAAGAACAATGTTACTGCTGTTCTCCTTGCTCAGCTGAGGAGAGGTAAAAAAAAAAAAAAAGACAATCTGAGATTTAAAAAAATGAAGTGAGGATTTAATATGTTTTTGGTTGTTTTTTTTTTTTTTTTCTGTTTGTGCTGTCTAATTTTGCTGCAAGTGGCTGATGGTGGTACAGAATTTGTCATCTCTCTTCCCTGTTTCACAAGTTTCTGATTTGGGAGAGTGTTAACTCAAGGTGGTGTTTGGTGATGACCATTAGGGGCTGAGTTTGAGATGAGCTGGCAGACGATCAGGATGAGGAGGGGGCTGTTAGCAGGGGCCTGGTAGGAGCAGAACTTTGTGCCCTGGGTGGGGGCAGAGAAAAGCACCTGAAAAGACAGGAAACGTATAAAATGCTGAAGGAAATTGGTACTGATTATTCTGCCTAGAAAAGATGTTTTTCCCACCTAAGCAGGGTTTTTTTTCATATTGTCTCTCCTGGTGCCAAAGATATCACAGGATGAATGCACTTTCATGTACAGAAAGAATCAGGATGGTCAAGAAGGCAAGGAAATACTGAGCAGTCCTGAATCCTGGTTACTCTTCTGCATCATTTCCAAGTGGGAAGGCCAGATTTGCCCTTGGCCTCAGTCTATGAAATCTAGATTAAAAAAAAAATTCTTATATGAATCTAAAAACTGTTTTGCAGACTTTCTTACTAATGTGGTAGGTTTTTGTTTGTTGCTTTGGGTTTTTGATTGTTGGTTTGTTGTTTGTTTGTTTTTTTGTTTGTTTTGGGTTGTTTTGTTTTTTAATGTGGCCAGCTTTGGGAATGTTACATGCCTGAGTACAAAAATCACATGAGTCAAAGGCAGGATAAATAATGAAAGCCACACTTTCACCAAGCTGCTGAAGTAAGGAGGAGCTTGTTAATGCAGTCACAGGAGTTTTGCCTTGGATAGCCCCTCAGTCACCTGCATCTGGCAAGTCTGAATTTCAGAATGAGTGTGGAGACTAAATATGGACAAGCACAGAAGTCTTTTAACTCAGGTTTAATACAAAGCCCAGGAAGACGGTTTAGCTCTGGAAAGAGGGTAATAAGCAGCACTTCAGTTGAAATAGGTTGGTCCATAGCTGAAAAAAAGCATGCACAAAACCTGTTTAATTATGTTAGGAGGAACATTAGAATAATGGATGTTGTGGTTTTTATATTGTGCATTTAGGTCGGTGCTGAAGAAAGTACCTAAATAACTTTAGATTACTTGCAATAAGGAAAGCACTTTTGCACATTATAGAACTTTCCGCAGGTGTTAAAAACATCTCTGATCTCTAGTGCATTTAGTGAACCAAATTCAGTATTTATTAGTAAATTGTAGGAAAAACTCCTTTCATATACACACAGCTTGAGTTCCCTAAAACCTAATGTGAACTAGAAATATTTCCATGACTCTTGCTTTTAATTGCATGATAGAGGGGGGGAAAAAAAAGAACAGTTGGAAAGAGAATAAAAGCAGTTCCCTGTAGCATATTTATTAGCTTTTGTGCCCAGAAAAGGAGATCATGGGTAATAAATAGAACAGGACAGTATTTACTACAAGAAACAGCAAACCCATATGAAAGGGAAAAATATGGGGGGTGTAAACCTTTGTCTTGGGAAGCTTTAGTTGGTTATCCAGTTAGTTACCTGAAAAATGTCTTAGGCTTCTGTTCAATTTTCAGTGTGCCTTTGTGCAGCTTGAAGGAACGCTTGGGGTGGAGCAGCATCAGGTACAACAATAATGGACCACTAAGCCTGGCACTTCAGGAACTTGGGTGTCTCTCCCTCCCTCCTGAGCACTTCTCAGTCTTGAATAACAACCCATTAAGTGTCATTTGCAACGTTGAGTCGAGGCATTCCTACCTAGCCCTTGATTTCCATCTTTGCAGCTTCTACTGCAGTTTTCAGGGGAAAATTTTCATGCAAAAAGGTGCCCTTTGACAGATTCAGGGCGTGATTCTCCTGCATTCCTTGAATCAGGCAGAGTAATCCCTGTTACGGTGCTGTTTTCAAGAATATGAACGTCACTATCAGCACCGACTGGCCTGGAGAAAAGCCCTGGGGATATAGGAAGATGTTCTAAGAAAAGGCAAATAACTGGATTTGGTGCTATTTACAAAGCAGAGAGCTCTCACAGCCCTTGCTATAAAGCCACCATTGGGGTCAGTTGGCCCAGACTTTCTTGGTTCCTCCTAAATTATTTTCCAATTTTGGCAACGTGTGTGTGTGTACACATACCAACCTTCTAAGTTGAAAACAGGACATTTTCTCTGCCTTTCTGGTTAAAATCCCCAAACCAAACCCAAAACTCACCCCCAACTTCCCAGGTAAGCACAGAAGCAGGTCACCCCTTGTGTTTGTGTGGCCCTGAGCACAGGGAGGGGTCCCGATTCTGACTGAGGCAAGAGCAACACAAAGCACAGCCAGAAGAGAATAGTCGAGCAAAGCTACCCCTGCTTTGCCTGTGTGCTCATGTAGTTGTTGCAAAGTCCATGGCCTGATTCTTTTCTTGTGCCTCTATAGGTCTGAAAAGTCCCTCTAGTGAACAGAACAATACCAGAGGAAGCCAGGAAACAAGCTGGGCTATTTATAATTGCTCTGTTACCAATATACTCCTTCCACAGCTTGCCCAGATTAGGCATAATTGTGTGTACTGTCTGGGAGAGTGGTTCTGAATCCTGTGCCTATAATTTTGTCTCTTTTCAGAAAATGCTTTTATAATGCAATCTATATTTATAAACTGGATTCTACACATCGTGTTAAGTGGATACTTTAATATTAATTTGACCTCTGTTTGCTGGGTAAAGGGGGCTTTCTCCAGGAACACAGTCCTTCTCATTTTGCAGGAGAAGTTAATTTTGGTTTAATTTTATTTCTCTCCAATTACTGTAACACTTCTCTTGGTCCCAGGGTCCTTTTATGAGAGGAAATGGTCTTTTCTGTGTGAGCTTTTCCCCCTGAAGATCTCCCCTCAGGCTTCCTCTCTACCAGCAGGCAGAGCAGAAACTCTGAACACCAGCAGAAAACTCGGGTTCCTGCACGTCCCTGCCAGGCTGTGGTCAGCTGCCAAGCTCCACAGCTGCCTCTTCCTCGGGCCAGAAGGCAGGCAGGGGAGGGAAGGCTGCAGGATGCCCCTCTCTGCAGAGGGAGGATTTCACTTCTTCCAGAGTTTAATGTGGAGCAGCAGCCACACCTAAGTTGGGACCACAGAGCAGGCCAGGTCACACTGTAAGAAATATAGGCTTAATTCGTGTCAAAAATCTAACGAAGTATACTGTATGGCTTGCCAAATTAGTCAGTGGGATTCCAAAACCACTGAATATTGTACATCTGGGCGGTGCGGGCTGTGCCGTAACGATTTAGCAACTAAAAGCAAGGCATGAACTTAGTTTAACAAATAAAAAGGGGGTAAAAGAAGAAAGCCAAAGTTAATGACTAAGCAGCCTTTTGATACAAGATAGATACACTGTAAACGAAGATTAAGCCAGGTACCTCAACACAATGGGGAAACAGACCAGTCAAGATAAGGAGGGAAGTACCCCCAGACGAGAGAGATAGAACTTAAGCAACAGAGTCTCTCTAGTAAAAATTGAAGCTAAGAATATCACAGTCCTTCCTGACCCATGATTACCAAGAAGCACCATGCAGAGTCAGATGACAAGATTTAAAAGGCAGTCATTTAACCAGAAATAAAGAATATGTATGTTTTTACTGTATCTAAGCAGAGCCTGCGAGCTCTGACGGGCTGTTACTGACAGGACCGTGACTCTGTGGGACACCCAGCGCTGCCTTTTTTTTACTCTGTAATTTTCATTACCTATACAACTAAAACTACCCTTTTTTTTGCTGAGTGACTTGGTCGTTCTGGGTGGTCATTTATAACAACACTGTGCCAGGAGACCCACTCCCTGCTTCTTCTGCAGAAGGTGAGAGAGGAGGCACC
Source organism: Formicarius rufipectus (assembly GCA_013399695.1). Classification (NCBI taxonomy): domain Eukaryota; kingdom Metazoa; phylum Chordata; class Aves; order Passeriformes; family Formicariidae; genus Formicarius; species Formicarius rufipectus. The sequence continues at coordinate 203,999 of VXAU01003536.1, read as the reverse complement.
TTGCTGAGAGCCCAGGCTTCCCCTGCATTGCAGTCCCCTCTGCCCCCTTCGTTCTGCCTTGCCTAATTACTGTGGCAGCTCTTCGGGGCAGGCTCCACCACCATGTGCCCAGCACTGGAGGGCTCTGATGTAGGTTAGGGCCCTGGGGCACTAAATGCAGGAGAAGTCATTAATAGGGCAAGAGAAAAATTTTGAAGCGTGTGGTAAGGCTAGAGAATGAGCAAACCCCTGAAAATTCCCAAATGTTTGCTGACCTGAGCTCAGAGCAAAGTCTTTGAAATCTAAGATCTTGGCTTAGCACTTTGATGTTTCTGCTTTTTCCTGACTGAGGATCAGTGGGTTTGGCCAGTCATTCTGCTTCCCTTCTCTTCTTTCCCTGTGCCCTGACAAATCCTCTGAATGGTATAGGGTTTTGGCTTGCAGGAGAGGGTATGTCCCCTTCCCCACTGCAATGCTCCAGGCTCTCCCAGCCCAGGGGATTGCAGCGAAGCAAAAGCTTTCTTTGGCAATAAAGTAAATGTTTTATCAGCAATGTCAGTGATTCCCAAATTGAATGCAGCCATTTACAGAAATGAAAACAAAACCAAAACAAAACCAAACAAAAACAAACAAACAAACAAAACCCCAACAAACCTATCAAACAAAAATCCCTGTAGCCAAAACCTTTACAATGGTGGCATCAGGGCAGAGGCTTCTCTCACCTCACTGGAAGGGGGGCCAGGGGAGGTGCTGCATTGCAATGAGTGTGTTATGTGCTGCATAAGCAGGCACTCATCTGCTGGTACCCAGGGGGGAACTGATGTTCCCTTATTTCCCCGTCCCTCCAGCACCAGCTAACCTGTGCCTGCCCTTCTCATTTCCTGGCAACTGTTCTAATGTCCAGGCTAATAATGTTTGCAGCAGTCCTGGGAGACATCAGTGTGCAGGCTGGCCATGGGGCTGTGGGTCCAAAGGAGGATTCATTAGGGGAATTGTGGCATCTGGAAGGGGGGAGCTTTTGGGAAGCCCTTCATCCAGCTGGTGTGAGCAGGAGTTCAGAAAAGCACCCAAATATTTCTATGGAGAACTGGGTTGCCATCCCTAATTGAACCGCTCCTAAGTCCCCTTGATGATTTTCCGCTCTTTTCTTCCTCAGACTCTCCTTTTTGTTGTTGTTTCCAACTACAACTTAATGAAAACACATTTGAAAGTAAAATGATGAGTTTCTCGGGGACTATGACCCTTAGGGGCAGCCATGGAAATGCTGCAGAAGGAGCTGAGTACACAGGCTCCTGTTAATTAGAGCAGAGTGAATGATTCATAGGAAATAATTTATTCAATTAATTTAGCCTCTCTCTCTCTCTTTTGCAAATTATCTATGAAAAGTTTGCAGTTTTATTGCATTCAGCAGCTAGACAGCAAATGATTTCTCTGCATGTAGTTGACCCCTGTGTGGCTCAAAACATGAGCTCTGGCTTTTGGTTTTAGTGGACAGAGGCACTGATGTCAGTGTTCTTCCTTGATTAAACAGCTGCCTTTTAATATGTGCCTTGAAAAACTGACGTTCATTGTTACAAAAATGTAGAGGTGACCTTCCCCAGATGTTATGAACCATGGCATAGAAATATCTCTGCCAGAGAACCCATTTACTAGAACAATGATCTGGAAAGTCTGTCCAGCACTTGCCCTCCTGTGAGCCTTCCCCTCTGGCATGCTCAGGCAATTTTCACCCTTTCTCCTTCCCCAGTCCTGGGCAGAGTCCTTTGCTTAAGCTTATCTCCACGTGGAGGCAACCTCTCCAGAATATCAATTGTGTGATCGAAGCAGCCATGAAGCACAGTTGTTAAAGTCAAAGTCGTAAAACCCATTGCCAGCCATCTGATGCCTGCTTGCTGAAGTCCTTGTCAGCAAGGTGGATATTTCCTCACCAAGAAGCATTCCTGATGCTTACCATTTATGACAACAAAGATTACAGCTCACTTCATGAGCAGCACAAAATCCTGCATCTTACCTGCAGTGACCCTCCACCATCAAACATCTCCCTAACCTTGCAGCATTTGCCTGACCTCCAGGATAAATTAAATTCACAGAGACCATGGGGTGGGATCAACTGACTGTGCATATCTGCCTGTCTGGGTTTAGGGCAGGATCCTTGTCCCCAGTGGACATGAAGATGCTGAGTTGAAAGGGGCCCACAAGGATCGTTGAGTCCAACTCTTAGCACAGGAGAAGAGGGACATGTGAAGAGCCTAACCCATGGCAGGCAGTCTTGTCTTGAGATGCATCCAAGCCTGGGGGTTGTAACTCTGAGCTCAGGGTTAGTTTCAGTAACAGCTTTTCACACCCCATCAACAAGCATTTTTAAGGAGAACATGAAAATTAATGCAGGGCAGCATTCTCCTCACAGGTGCATTTCAGTAAGAGGCTTGTGGGATGTTTATTCACTTGCCAAATCCATTTATCAGGTATTGCATTCAAAGGATTTCCCAACAGGATCTCCGCAGAGATTAGTGAGCTGGGCAAATGTGCTTTGAGCAAATGCATCCTTTCATCAGGCAGTGCTTTGGACGGTTCCAGCAGCAGCACGCTGGGAGGGGTCAGCTGGGGTTTGCATTAACCCTTTTTCCAGTGGTCCCATGTAGGAACTGCCTTTAGATCCTACAAGGGCAGAGTTTGGCCTGCAGCCTGTTAGTCAGGAGGCACCTGCCCATCCTTGTCTGCACACATGCAGTTTTAGCTTGCCCAGTGTTGCCCAAAGTAACATTTCTTCAAAAAACCTCCCCAAAAAGACTTTTTTCAGCACAGATTGACAATACTTTTTTTTACTAATTGAAGAAAAATTGCCTTGAAGATTTAAGAACATTTTATTTCAAAGTATTTTAGAATAAAGTAGTCCTCATTTTCATTTTTGTGTTCTTTAGAAGAGCTTTGATTTTGTTTTTAAGGTTGAAGTTAGAATTGAACATAGTTTTACAAGGAGAAATGTCCCAACTGATTTGAACTTTTTTGTCCCCTTGAAATTTTTCTTAGGAGAAATTTTGAATAGATTGGCATTTTGGTGGAAGAGGGAAATCAATACTGAAACAAGAGGAATTGTAAACTTCAGAAATTTAGCTTTTAGAAGTCATGGTTTATTATCAGATTAATGAAGAAATAGCAGAAGTTTTGGTAGTCTTGTTCCAAAAACTAAAGTGGCTCATTTCTTACCTGCTTTATCCTTCTATATTTCTGGTCTTAAATGTTGCAGTGGCTGATCATGGAAAAACTAACCTGCTTGGCTTATTAAATGACCACTTAACTCTTAAGAAATTTAATTTTTTTTTCTTTTTAGCTGCCTGAGCTAAGAAAATGAGCCTCTATTTGAGATACCTGAAGTGGAGAACCATCATTCTTTAACCAAATGTTGGACCTATGGATCATCATGTACAAGGTACAAAGCTTAAAGCCTGTAATGACTTTAATGTGGTTATTCTGTGCCTTGAGCTGCAGAAGTACAAACAAAAGCAAGGACTTAGAGCTTAGCATATGGCTTTTCCACTTACTGTTTGCTTTTTTTGTCATCTTTTTTGAGCCTTTTAAATTTTGGAGGGCTGAAAGAACATTCAGTACATTAATTTTGAAGTATACCAATGCTTACCTACTTTATGAAATCAAATCTTACCAGGGCTTCAGTGCGGAGGAACCCAGGGCCATGGAGACAGAGAAGGAGGGCTTTGTGAGAAACAGAAAAGCACTAAGGTGGGTGAAAGTGTTTGCAAAATTGGGAAAGTAGTCTTTCTTTCTTTCTTTCTTTCTTTCTTTCTTTCTTTCTTTCTTTCTTTCTTTCTTTCTTTCTTTCTTTCTTTCTTTCTCT
>VXAU01003536.1:148541-199312 GCA_013399695.1 Formicarius rufipectus | reverse complement strand
CCTTCCTTCCCTTCCTTCCTTCCCTTTCTTCCTTCCCTTTCTTCCTTCCCTTTCTTCCTTCCCTTCCTTTCTTCCCTTTCTTTCTTTCTCTTCCTCTCTTTTGGGGTATTTTTTGTGTTATTTGTAGAGCAGTGGTCCTCTCCCAGCAAGCCCTTCCCTTGTTTGCATCCCTTGGAGGTCACTAAGCTGCTCACACACACTGTTGGGTGTAGGACAGACATTTGCTCCCAAGCAGAGCTGAGAAGCCAAATTGCTTTCTCGTGTTCATTATAACAACACAAGAGCAGATGGCAGCTGCAAACCTCAAGTTGTGTTCTGCAGGCCGCAGGAACAGTGAGGTATGATAGAGATCTGTGTTTGGGGCTTGGCCTGCTCCACTGTGTGCTCTACATCTGGATTCAAGTCCACATTCCCCAAAAAGCTCTACTCAGAGCTCAGGGTCACTCCCAACTGCAGGCTTTGCCTGTGCCCATCCCAACGTCCCAGAACTGGTGTGGGAGAGGGATGACAGGCTTCTGCAGGCACTTCTGCCATGGTGATGGCACAAACAGGTAGGACACCTCCTCCCTCCCTGCCACACAGAGGGCTCATCCCACCACAGTCTGCCCAGGCATCCCTGGGCTGGGCTCTCCTGGGGGACCAGGACCTTGCACCCTGCATGCCCAGCTGGTAGGAGGCAGGAGGGAAGGGTGCAGGCAGTTGTCCTGCCTGCCACCACGAGCAGGCTCTTCTGGATGCTCTGCTGTGGAAGGAAGTGTGTGCAGGAGCCCTTCAGTGGTGAGGGGAGCAAAGCCAGAGCTCACTGCTGCTTTCCATCAGGGAGAGATTGAAAGCAGCTTGGCCAACTGGCAGAAGCAACAGCTGCAAGGAAATTTCTCCATCATCTCCCCCTACCCCCCCTCTTATTTATTTATTTATTTAATGGCAACAACATTTTAATCAGCTTGAGCTGAACATGAAAGTCTGAGTGGGAGGTGGGAGGAATTTGCTGGGGAAGGGAGGAGTGGAGGGCTGGCTGGCTGCTGGCACATGTCTGAGATGAGGGACACTCTGTGCCTAGGAGGACACTTACCCTACACCAAAATGTGCTGGCTCCTTGCCTGTGTCAGCCACATGATGCTGCTCCTGCCTTTAGTGCCAGACCCCTGAGATGGTGACTGTCACTCTGATAGAGGTAGAGAGGAGGAAAAAAAGACAGAAAAGATGAGGGAGGGGGGACAAAAAGCAAAATCCAATCACAGAAACACCAAATCAAACACTCCTCCCCAGCAATAAGTTTGCTGTCAAGCCCAGGTGGAGCAGCTTTGTTTCTCAGGTGTGAGCACCAGTGGAGAAGCAGCCAGCCAGCTGTGTGTGCTCCTGCAGAAGAAATCAGGGCTGAATAAAAGGCCTTGGGGAGTAAAGCCACCAGAGCTCCACAGAAATGGCTGTGAGTGTGTGGTGTTTAACAGGGAGCCTGAACTCACACAGGCTGGTGTGTGGTCTCTTCCACCTGGAGTTCAAAACACTGATTTCTAGAGAAGAAAAGGTCATTGTCAGAAATATCTTGGTAACACCTTGGTTTTTATCACAGGCTTTGGAAAACACCAAATGCAAGATTCATGTCAGAATAGCACATTCTTCTGTGATGTCTGAAGATGGAGGAGGATACCTGAGGTCATTCTGATGAAGGTAGGAAGGCTTGAGCATAATGTAATTTATTTCACTTACACTCATCACAGACAAGTGAAAAGCATCCGGGGACCATTAATGTGATTTTTAAATCTGACTAAGCCACAAAACAAGAAACTTGTTGGAAATCAATAGGCAGGCAGTTGATTCCAAGTACACATTGGGTGCGTACAGACCCACAGCTGCTCTTATTCCAACCACCACACAAGGTGAGGGTCTCTCTGTGAGCCAGCGTGTCCCACAAGGACTATTCCAGATGCATCATATGGGATGTAAAAGTTGGAGAGGAAAAAAGTAATTTCTGTGATTTTGCCACTTGTTTGAGGTTTAGGTGTAAAGAATTGTGAAAGATGTTTTTTCAGGGCCATATTTCCTTCCCACCTCTACTGGTTGACAATACTACCTGTGTCAATTTTGTTGTTCAGCTGTCTGTGGTGGAAAACTTCTTGCAGGCATCAACAGTAAAAGTCCTTCAGGGTTTCTCTGTGTGTTTTAGCTCTTGAAGCTCTTGTTTTAGCTCCTTTCTCTCATATCTGTTAATAAAAAAATACTTCCCAACCCCCCGAGGCTTTTAATAACTGTATAGATATTAGAATAGGTGAAATCCCCACAAGTTGCCACTCTGGGTATTTTGCCAGTCTAACCAGCTGACTCTGACTTGCTTCTTCAATTTAAGATGGAAAAATCTTTAGACAGCAGTATAAATGTCATCTCTGGTTTCTGAACAACCAAATCAATAATCAGTTGTTAAGTAATGAGTGTTTTGTCACACTGGCTTTCTAGCAAAGACAAGTCAAGACAGACCCCAGCAATTAGATTCCCTCAGTCTCCCTGACAAAAAAAAATTAGTCTGTATCTCATCATTTAATGGTTAACAAAATGAGCTTTGGTTAAATCCTAACTGGGTTCAGAACTCAGCAAGTTAATATTAGACATTGCAACAATCTGCATTTTGAGCAGGATGCATTTCATAAATGTGAATAGCCCCTAAAAGGTGGTGCACCTCATTCAGTTGATGAAGGATATAAAATCAGAATTACCCTCAGGAGTGTCTGTAACCATCCACAGAGCAGCTTTCAGACAAACATCACTTGGGGGTGTGTTTCATTGAGGCATTGGGGGTGTCTGAAGGAGGATACAGCATCCCTGTAAAGCAGAGCAGAGCATGACACTGCCCTCCTTCTGGGTGAGAACTTCTCTCCTGATCCCCTGGCAGCTTCAGCAGGATTCCTGGGAAATGCTGCTGTTCCACAGCTGGTAATGTCAGTCCTACACAGAGATCCTTTCTGCAGTGGGGAAGAAGGAATGATATATGTACTTTTCAGCTTAAATAGGGGAAAAATGATGAGCTCAATTTTACCTGCACAAATTATTTGAGAACCAGGGTACACAGGTGCCCTCACTGGTACTGGGAGGGCAAGATTTTATTTTTTCCTATGTCCCTAAAGAATTACAGTGCCTTCCTCTAGAAGGATCCCAGAGCATGAATGTATGTCTGCTGAGCACGTGTTGGGGCTCAGTCATGACAAGAGGACCTCTGTGTCTGAGGGTGGATTTGGACCACGTTCAGGGGCTTTATAGAGAAAGCAGGAGCTTGTTATGAAACAGAAGTGTGGCAGCTATGACGTTTTATTTGTGATTTCATGGTCATATTAAAGGCCTGTTTCTTGGCAGTCATTACAAAAGGCACTGAAGTCTGAGTTCCCTTCTGAGCCCTGAACCCCACCAGTGACCAGATGAGTAACCTCCTCTCAGGTCTCACTGGTTGTTCCTCCCACCAGAGAGGAAGGATGTTTTCAGCATCCCTCCTTCAGTCTTCAGCAAGAAAGGACAAAACAAGCATCAAGATCTTTGGCTCATCCCTTTCAGGTCCACACTGTGGATGTTCTTGAGAGGGTCATGTATTCCCTTTGGGTTCTTGATAGGCAGGAGGAACGTTTGCAAATGCTTTCTGATGGGCCTGTCCCCGAGCTCACCACTTACAAGCCATTTGCATGGAAATGACACTACAATTGTTACCCTAGAGCTGCACCCAACCTCAGCTTCTGCCAGCAGAAGAGACAGGGCACCAGATGGCAGACATCCTACCCGAGCTCCAAGTTGTTTAAGCTGTTCTTTTTACTAGGAATTTAACTAGTCCATATGCTGAAAGCATAATGCTTGGCTGCACCCTGGCTGCCTGCTGGAGCTCTCTGCTGTGGGAGCTGGAGGAGATGAGCTATTAGCTTGGAGCTTGTGTCCCCCTCAGGTGCCACCATTATGTTTTCTGGAATAAAACCCCTCTAACCCAGTGAGGTTCTAGGGAGGTCCATTTATTCCAGGCCCGGGCACAGGGGGGATCGCTCCTCCAAAAACATGTGCCCCTGGTTGAGTTAACAAAGGGTTTATATGCAAGTAAGTGATACATATTCATTTTTCTTTGATGCATAAACATTATTTCCGTGGAGAAGGCGGGGTTATTATAATGAGCCTCAGGAACTGATCTCCATTTTCTCTGCCCCGTGCCACTTCCTCCTGTGTGTGCTCTGTTCCTCCTGGGAATTCAGGGCGGGGGTCCCTGGGGATCTTTAGGGATGAAGTAAAGGGTCTTCCTCCTGTGAACTTTTTACATTTTGCTCAAAACTGGTCCAAACCAGTGTTGGTGGCAACTGTAACTGGTCTAATTGGACTTATCTTGTTCTTCTGACATGTTTTCTGATTTATCATTGGGTATCCTGGCTGGTTTAATTGGGCCAAGAAGCTTTGGGCCTCTTGGTGTGGCCCTTTCAAGGACACTGTGTGAGTTTTGCTGCAGTGAATTTCATACTACTAAGCAAAGTCTATGATAAGTATAAAAGCATAGAAAATAAGCATCATCATCAGTCCTAGGTAAATAAGCATAAACAAAATAGGCATAAACAAAATGAGCATAAGTAGAATAAGCATAAACAAAATAAGCATCATAAGCCCTAAGTAAAATAAACATAGGCTGCCCCTTCCCCTCCCCCTCATCAATCAGATTGTGCTACAGTCACACACGTGTGAAAATGTCTGACTGTGCATCTGGAGGAGGATGGGGGTCCCTGAATTGTCACGCTGAGGGTGTTGAGTCAAGCACTCGAGAGAAACGCAGAGACAGGGAGTGCTCTCGATGTCAGGTCTCCTCTTTTTCTCAGCTATTTGCTTCTGGAGTCACCTGGGGAGACCCCTGGTCCTTCAAAGGGTGGTCTGTAGTGGATTTCAGAGGAACATAAACTCTTCTGTCTGGGGTATCTGCAGTCTGAGATTTTCAGGGTCTGATGAGACACTGGAGCAGCAGCTTCTCAGCTCTGGTCACAGGTTGCTCTCCAATGTGCAGCCAGGACAGCCCCGTTCGCTGATCATTTGGGTGGTTTCCTTTGGTTGCTGGAAAGGGCTTGCTTCTCCTTAGGCATCTCCCCTGCTTTGTAAGTCATCTTCCAAGACTCTGCTTTCAGTCTGGCTGGCCGAGGCTGTTCCTGCTCCGGGGTAGTCATGTCCATTCTTTTGTGTTGGGAAGGTGACCAAGCACAGCACTTCAAACGAAGGAGTGTCCTGCCTCCTGCAGAAATTGTATCCCTTCTCCTGATTTGTAGTCTCTTCTCTGTTTCATCCAGTCTCCCCTCATGCTGGAGTTGAACTCCGTCTGGGTGGCTCAGAAGGCTTTGCTAAAGTAACCCCTGGAGAAAATGTCTTTCCTGGTCAGCTCCCTCTGAATTACTCCTCTGCTTAAAATGTACTCTCACTGTCCTGACTCACTGCCTCTAGATTCATTATGTAACATTTTTCTAATTTAAATGGTGTTTTTTGTTTACTGTCCCTGTTGCCTCAAAGGTCTGCTCCATCCTGACTGTGGTTACATCCTTCATTATTCCCTTTCCCCCTCTCCAGCCCTGGCACTATCAGCTGGCACTGGTATCTCCCATCTGACATCCTTATCTAAACCAGGTGCATACATTCATTTAAACTATGGGGAGGTCAAGGGTTTCCCAATCTTGCAAGGTCACTGAAAATGAAGCTAAGATGTCATTTGCTTTTGCTTGTCCGTTTGATCTGGAAATTTGTGTTTTGATATTCACAAGGAGACTTTTATTAGCAAATGTAAGAGTGCCTTGAAATGAATATTTTAATTATGCATGTAATTTTTTATAATTGTGACTGTTAGTATTTAGCGAGCTTGTTATCCTTGATATTTCTTTTCCCCCAGAGTGTCTCCAGATGAACAAAGCACAACATACTTCAGTAAATTATTCTCTCTGTATCTGTGAGTTACTGACCCTTTTAGAAAGACTTTTTGTGCTAATATATATATATATTAGCTGGCTCTTCAGGAATCACCTGGGTGCTCCTCATCTGTGCACCCTCCTGTGTCAGAATTGGGAGGACGTGGTTCCCAGGTTCAATCCAGCCCTAAAACCTCACCAATTCTCCCCCAAGGCAGTTCAGAGAAGTCACAAAACCTTGAGCTCAGGAGGCTCAACCCCTCCTGTTACATATGAGCTTCTCTGCAATGTTTCACTGGGTTCCAGGGCAGGCTTGTTTGCTCCAACAACACTTATTTCTCTTCCCAACTACAGGAAATTGCAGGCAAGCCTTAGCAGGAGGTAGGAATCCATTTTCATGGCTAGCAGGTCTTATATTTCAGCAAGTAGACTCCATTTTCACAGAAGGGATGGAGGGTCAGAAATCTCCAAGAGAAGTATCACATGAGGGGGTGAGGAGAGACTTTCTCACATACAGGGTGCACTGAAGTGGTATCTCCACACTTTGCTTTACTGTACCTCTCACATTCATTGCATCTCTGAAGTGAGGAAGTGCTGTTATTCTTATTGTTTGATGATGGGAAATCTGTAAGAAAGCTGGGAAACAACCTAGATTTCCCAAGTTCTGGACCAGGAAAAGCAAAGCAGGGGGTTTAAAAGTGCTGTGGATTAGAGACCAAGTCACCAGACTAGGGGACTGCAGTGTGTTTTATCAGGGATTTATTGCATTTACTCTATCTCAGCTTACAGTGGTGAAATAAAAATGTCACCAATTGACCAAGAAACTAAACTGATCCAATAGCTATTGACATTTTATACTCTTCAGGTGGCACTAGTCACAAAATAACCCTTGATTAATACATGTGCTAAATATCAACAGTAAGTTTCAGTATTTATCATCAAATGGGCTTTAAAACTGAAGGTACCCATGCACAGAAGAAGAAAGATTAGAGATACCATAATAAATACGAAAATAACCCTTCAGAAATCCACTCTGGTTATTACTAAAGGAGAACCATTATAGCTAAAACAAGCATTAAAATGAGAAACTAGAAACAACAAATTTTTGCATGCAAAATGTAAAACTAAATTAAGCAGGAAAAACAGATTTTCAGGAGATCTGAAAACATACAAAGGAGGTGGAAATGGCAGCAGGATCAGCAATAACAAATGCAACCCCCTCTGGTACAGGAAAAGAGTCAACAAAACCAGCAGATGAGCAAGAAGCAAAAGACATATTCAGGAGAGACAAAGTCATTATGGCAAATGAAATTAATTATGGGTCTCTCTACTCAGTGCCTGTGAGACAGTGCTGAGTAGCCTGAGGAACTTTCTAAAGCAGGAGCACCAACTGAAGGGATTGCTGGACAAATCTCAAGAACCAGACAGAGGTCAGGGAAGAGTTATGAGGGAATTCCACCATGAAATTATTCCACAACTAATTGTGGTCTGTGAGCTGTCATTTCCCCCAGAATACTGTACAGAGGTGATGACTGCAGGCACTGCTGGGAACTGAATATCAGGAAATCCCATCAGACTGGGAGAAACAATCATAAACAGAATTCTGAGGCACAAAAGGACATGCACGTTGTTCAGAAAGAACTGCACAGATTTTGTGAAGTCTAACCTTAAAAACATATCAGAGAGACTTGGTGGAGCCAGCAACCACCTGAAGAATTGTGATCCAGCTGGGAAGGAATGAACTTGTGTTGCACAAGGCTTTGGATGTGATGGCTCAGCACAAGATTTGGAGGAAGGGATATTCTTGTGTGGTCCACAGCACAAGGAGCATGGCAGGGAGGGGAGTCACCAGGCAGCAAAGTTCTTGCTCTTGTTCTTGGTGTGATTTTCAGTAAAGTTAGTGAATCATGAAGTGGCAAATTATGCAAAAAGGATAAAATTGCTCAAGATAATAAAATATGAGACAACGTTTGAGGGAGAAAATCAAAGTTTACAGATTGGAGAGTGATGTGGAGCAGGAAAATGGGGAATGGTGATTCATTATTTCTGTCAGGGCCGGACCTGTGAGGTACCCAATGAAAATTATGAAGCAGCAAGACTAGAATAAATAAAAGCATTTTTTGGTCACTATATATATAAACTCTGAAGCTGTGGTGCTCATTACCACTGAACATTGCAGATGTCCACTGAAAGTAAGTTCAAAAACAGATCAGACAGCTCAGGTCTATCAGTGCCTAAGACTTCTGGCCTGAATGAATTTCAGGTCAGGCCCAGCATGGCAGTTTCAAATACCCTGTGGAAAAAAAAAAGTCATGTTGCTGAAGGCACAAAGTGGTACCTCTTGTAGCAGAGTATTCTTATATTTAAAACGTCATTTCTTTGATGGACAAGGGAGCTGTGAGAGTTTTGGGCAGAAAAACTCTATTGCCACCAGGAATCAAAGCAGTTTGCAAAAGGGGACTGCTTTCAGTAGGCTCCTGGAAGAAAATCACTGAAAAAAGTGCTGGCAGTGTAGTGTTGAAACATGTCAACCTATTTTTTATTTTGAAACAATTTTCTACCTTTTTTTTTTTACTTTGTATTAGCTTTTTTTTGCTACAACATAATATTAACTTTAAAAAGTAAAAGTCAAAACAGACTATTTCAGCTTCCATTACAACAAAACCTGTCAATCAACTTGAAATTCATTGAGGGGCTTTTAAAAATTCCCCTTAGCTGAGAATGTCAGGCTTTGGTGGTTTTGTTGCAGTTCAGAGCAAGGATGACTGGAAGATCAGGACTCTTACGCTTTAAATCTTGGGCCAAGTCACTCTCTTCTCTTTCTCCCTTGGTTTGTTTATGTGAGAGGAGCCCAAGTTCCACCACGTGGAACTGTGTGGGACTCCTTTTCCCCCCCTCCCTGTCTTAATGTCTTTGCTTTGCCTCCCGATTTGTGCAAACTGGGAATTGTTCCCTGCTGGGATGGGAGGAGGAGGAGTTGCTTTCCTGAGGGCTACAGGAGTTGCCCTTGCCCAAGATGTCTTTTTGGCTGCTGGTTTATTGAGTGGACCATGACAGCCCAAGAAGGGTTGCCAGCTTTGGCAGGGCACTGAGGAATCTCACAGCACCTCTGCTTGTGCTGTAAATCCCAAAATGAAAGGAAGAGCTCATCCCCTAAACTGTGCCCATGACATCCTCAGATTTGGGACTCAGGCATGCTTTGTGCTGGGCATGAGCCATCTGCAGGGGGAATGTCCTCCTTGGGCTGTTCCCAGGATGGAGGCATCAGGAGTGCTCTGAGCTAGCGTGAGGCAGGAAGGGTGTTCTGGGTCTTGGAATGCCAATAAGCACTTCAAACATCTTTCTTGGCTTCTGGAGTCCCTGCATCCAGCACCCTGGAGCGTGAGTTCTTTTTATAAAAAGAAAGTCTGTGCTATTTTTCATACCAATCACATGCTGTTCTAAATGGCTTAAAAGTTTCAAGGACTCCAAATGCTGAGAAACAGCTGTATGCTGATGTGAGCAGCATGTGTAAGGATGATTTAAATCTAGTTTTTATCCTATTTAACTCCCAGTGGCTTTTATGTTTTCCATAAATGGATGAGAAAAGTTCTTGGCTGGAAAGAGCCATAAAAACATGCAATAAATTCTATATAGTCTCAACATGAGCAATTCATCATGTTTTTGTTTGTTTGTTTTCTGGGATTTTGTTTGCTTTCTGTGACTTTGACATGTCTTGGATCTCTGATGAGTCTCTCGTTGCTCCCTACGTGCTGATCCACACTGATAAACTGTTCTTGAAGCTTTGGTTACGTGGCAGTGGTCCACATCCAGGGCAGAACATCCATGGCCTGGGATGGCCACAGGGACAAGGACTACTTCTGTCCTGATGAAATGCATCTTCCTAAAAATCTCTCCTGTAGGATGATTCCTCTCTGCAACCCAGAGGCCACAAGAGGCAGCAGGACTCCTTAGCAGGAGTTTAGCAGATTGCAAAGAGAAGTTTTGGGGTTTGACTGTCCCCTGTTGCTCATTTGGGAAAGTGCTTTGTGGCACCCAAGCCAGCCCTGCAGGACTGCTGACAGAGCCTTCCAGGTCCTCCTGCACAGACTGTAGTGCACGGATTCACATCACATCTCCAGGGTCAGATTTAGTGATAATTTGACTCAAACTAATATCTACATAAGGGGATTTTGCAAATTTATAATTTCCAAAGGGCACATCTGCTAATATTCTATTATAATTTCTGAACTCCATTTCTTTCATTAAGGAGCTAATTTTGTTCCCAAGAGGATCATTAGCTTTTACCCATTTTGATTAATTTAATTCATATTACCAATAGCTACCTAAGGCTTTATGAACTCGATGGGAACTTTTAGCTCTTGCTTTAACGCAGTCTCTCACCATGAGAAATCTTGTCACCTCTAATTGCATTTAGAGGAATTTAAATTCATTTCCTTTGACATTTTTTTTTCAGATCTATACTAAGTGCATGTTACGCTCTTCACAATGCTCTTATTCTGCCTTCATAAAAATGTTAAGCATGGAAGGCTCTTTGTCCAAGATTATCCCAAAATGATTCTCAGGAGACTTGATCCCAAGAGGTATGGGATTTCCTCAGCTCCCACTGAGCTACAGAGCAGCAGGATAGGTTTTCTTCTCCTTGTATCTGTTGCAGTGGAGTTCAGCCTTGGGCTCTTCTCCTCCACAAATCTCCCTGGGGTTCTTGCATCCAACTTCACAGCTATCTGGGAAGATTTGTGCATGGGACAGAAGTGGCCAAGGGAATTATTCTTTAGCTGTCATGGACAGGGGGAATGGGGTAACAACAACAAAGTGAGGACTGAAAGTTGCTTGGTGTATGGCACTTGGGACAACACCCACACTTTGAGACATAGGAGCAGGTGCTGTTGGTGAATGGGCCAAGCAGGGCTACTCAGACATCAGTGGTGGCTACCACTCTCTCTGCAGCCCCTGTCAAGCAAAAGCCAGCGTGCTTTCTCTTTTCCCACTGTCACATTCAGGATCCAGGCACTGGCTGTGACCATAAACATGTGCATTACCAGCAATTCCTTCTCAAATCCTGATGGCAACTTGCTGGCAAAATGCATGTTCTTGCAGTGCCCATTTCTTTCCACGTGTGTTGGTTGGCAGGGGCTACAGTGCTGTTCCGTAGCGGGCGGGCACGGTCCCCGTTTGTGGGGGGGGCAAACAGGAACGTTTATTGAAGATACAGGATACAATATATAAGTTCAACAAGTAAATATTCATCTCGGGGGCTGGTTTTATGCTAAATATGGGAGGAGAAATTACAACTAGGAGATTACATTATGGTTGCTATGGAGGGTGCTCAGGAATGTGAGGTCAGAAGAAACAAAGGCACTTTATACATGAAAGTTCATTTGGCCTAGGAGGAGTACACAGAAGCCCACAAATCTTGTCAGCTGTAGGCAGTTTGGAGATATTGAGGAAGTAGATGTCAGCCGACGTGGTTGACTTTTATCAGGCTTGGTATACTCCTAGTACACTTTCCCAGGGCCTCTTTGACTTTCCAGTCAGTTTTCTTGAAGCCAAGATATTTTCGAATCCTACACTGTTCAATTTTCATATCTATTGGCTGTCGATGGGAATTCATCCTAGCTGGATGAAAAGAATCACCCTCCTCAGGCCTGAAATGCCACTCTGCATGTTCCTAATTGCCTGGTTATTTTTGGATGTGTGGCCCCAGCTGTGGAGATTGTAGTGGGTCCTTCAAATCCCTGGTGTTGCCATTAAAACTGGTGGGTTGTGATGGCAGGTAGAACCATGGGACATGGGCCACAGGCTTTCAAAGCCCTTCACAGTGGCACCTGTGTGTGGCAGAAAGGTGGTAAATGTTTTGCATGGGCAAAGCAGAGGCAGAGGCTGCATTCTCCAAATGACACATCCTTGGAGCCCACACAGCTGCTATTCAGAGACCTTGAGCGTCCCCTAAATGCAGCAGGAGCTGTGGGCACCCTAAATAGACCACACGGGGACTGACACAGAGAAACCTCTGGGAGAAAAGTGGAGATGTGAAAAAGAAGGTCTAGATGCAGAGCCTGCCCCATAGCTTTGGAGCTAAGGTAGTTAAACCCACTGCTTATGAGAATGCCCTTGCTGAGTGTGCCTTTTGAAGAGCACAAGCAGCAGGCAGCGTGCAGAGCCTTACCTTGTGGCTTGTGAGCTGGAGACAACACAGACAGGGCCTCCTGGAACAACCAGCTGCCCTGTGCATGCAGCACAAAGGCAGTAAACTCCTTATCTCACCAGTCTGTAAATCTTTGTTGACCATCTCTGGGCATGGCTATAGAAGAATATTTGATCTAGTAGCCTTTTTTAAAATTTCCCTTCGTTTCCCAGTATAACCCCCCAGTGAATCATTAATGTAACAAGATAAAGATCTCTAGCTAAGGAATTATTCTTATTATAAAGTTCCCAAGTTCTACTAGCAAACCTCTCTAGGGTATATATTAAACCAAAAAGGTCCCACACAATCATTTAAATCTACAAAATTCAATTCATTTCTGACTCCCTCCAGGCACTTGTTTTATAGTGATCTAATAAAGGGGAGTTGTGGCTGTTAAATGATAAAGTCTCCAAAGGGGACGTGGGAACTGTGCACACGAGTCCCCAACATTTGCTGGCAAGTTTTATTCCCCCACCTTGCCTACATACATCCCTTCTGACAACAGAACCTTTCAAAGTCTTGCAAAACAAATAGATCACTCTGTTTCTAAAGGAAAGCAAAGTCCACAAGATTTCCTTACAGGAATGTGCCACTCAAGGGTGTAGGTTACCAAAAGATTAAGCACTTAATTGTTCCAGAAATGATATGCATGTCTTCAGCAAACCCCTGAAGCTGGAGCAGATGCACAGCTGCTCTATTTCCTTGCTGGTGCATCCCTGAGATGCTTTTCCTGATGCTTCCTCCAGCCTAGTTCTAAAATTACCTGTGAAATTATCACTGGGGCAGTTCTTTGTGTGATAATGCAGAGATTTCCTGGCAGAGAGTGCCTGATGGTTTGGGGGTTCTTTCCCCATAGTCTTGAAAACCCAGAGGTAGAGGTAGGGATAACACAATCCCAGCTCTCCCAATTGCATCTAAAGCACAACTGCAGGTATATCAGTGTGGTCCACCAAACTGCACTCAAGGGGCACGAGATACTGTTTTTGTGGTTGGAAAATACATTTACACGAGGTATTAGAAAAAAAGAGTTACTTAGACAACTTCCCACTTGATGCAGACACGGGGCTAGGTCGGGCTTCAAAGCACCACAGTGCAGCCGGGAATCCCCAGGGCTGAGCAGCAGCAGCTGATGCAGCTTTTGCAGTACCCATTTCTGCCCCTGCTAAGAGGCTGTTCGTGTTCATTTTTAGCTGGGTGCTAATTACTGTGTTTTGCAACACACAGTGTTTTCTGTGCAAAGCTGAGGCACAAGAGAGAAAAAACTGGAGCTTCCTTCCAAATTGCAAAAAAAACCCACTCAAAACCTTTCTGAGGTGGATGCACAGAGAGCAGCAGAGACCCAGCTTTATTTCCAGGGAAGCCAATTCAATTTGTCCTCCAGTGCCCACACCTTAATGCATTAAGTGTTTTTTGGGGTTGCCACTGGGACCAAATGTTGGTTTTTTCAGCCAGAGGCAGGCTTTGTGAGAATGTTTGAAGGAATCAATACGTGAGGTTTGTCTAAGGTTACATGTTTGTTAATGTTTTATTGATTACACTATTGGTTGTAAATTATGTAACTTAATAAAGCTGTGGACTCTTTCTAATAAAGACAAAGAGGTTATTCCATTAGCTGGCAACTTAAGGCAAAAGAAACTTAATAATATAGCACATTATAAGACCACAGCCCAGAAACTGCCACATCCAATTCATCTTGGAGGTGGCTGTGATGCTGCAGATGCTGGGCTGTGTCCTCATGCAATGAGGCTCTGCAGGTCGAGTTGAAAAGAGGGGGAAGTCTGTTTTCTGAAGCTGTGTCGTGGCCATGGAAAGCAGAAACAGTGAGGTGGCCTGAAAGGACCCCCAGAGCTGTGCTGGGCACCCTGCACAGGGTCGAGATGGCATGTGCTCCATCACCATGCTGGCACCTGCTCGCGTTGTCAGCTGAGACTTCTGTCGAGCTTCAGTTCTCCCCAGACCTGCTTCCCACATGGGGAATGGCAAAACAAAACTGATTCTATATATTTGGGCTTTTTAAGAGTCCGATTTGTCCTGCCCTGCAGTATCCACTTTTAGAAACCTACTAAGCTTGTAACCAGCACCCTAAACTAAAGTCCATCCCCAGAACTAATACCTTTCCCTTTCACTACAATCACTAGCCTCTCCACCCTGGAAAATGAAAAAAAACCTCACAGCCCAAGTATTAACTCAGAAAAAAACCCCCCAAAATTTAAAGAAAAGGTCAAAATAAATAAGCAAATAAATCAATCCTTAATGATTAACTCTTAATTAATATGGATGTGTCTGGTTGGAAGTTAAATTTTGTAGGGGGGTGCAAATACTGGTGGAAAAGAATGATTAGACACAGATTTAAGGCAGATTACAGGTGAGCTGTACTCAATCATCACATCTCCCCACCTCTCTTTTGTCTTGCAGTGTGTCATGTTCACATCTAATTCCTGCCTGAGAGTGCCAATACTGGGTGTTATTTTAGTGTTTATTCTTGTGCATAACCCCTCTGAAATGAAAGGATTCGTTTTTGCACGATCAAAGCCCCTGTAAACTCTGTGTTCTCTGAGGTGGCAAGTGTGTTTTGTATTTGCTTCCCAAGCTGCTCTCAACACCGTGGCCACTGCAAAAATAGTGCACAACAATGAGTTTCAACAGCAATACTCAACAGTCCTTCACTGGTGGGAAGGGAAAATCAGACTTTTTTTTTACCGTGGTGTGGCTTTTATTTTTTTCTTTCTTTATGAGCTTGTTAAATAAGCATGAATGAGGTACGGTACCCTGTGTTTTATTGGAGGCATAAGCATCAGAGTCATTCACAAAATGGTCCCCATTATCACATGTAATCGAAAAACAAACCAAAATAGTCTCTCTGGGAGTTTAACGTATATGATTTCTTTTAAAGAGCTAATGCTGTGGGAGATAGGCAGCATTAATCCCTGTGCATGCTCTCCATAACTTGCATTATTTTTTTAATGCTTTCAATGACTAAAGACCCATTGTTCCTAGTTAAAAGTGCCTTTTTCCCCCCTTCTCTTTAATTAGTGTTCACAGTCCAATGTCAGTTGGCTTTCTCTAGGCATGATTTGGATACTTAACTTGATTGCTCATTGATTTTTGTTATGGTGGGACCTGGCATTGTCCTTCACTGAGCTACTCTACAGACTTCTGACAAAGATGATGGCCAAGTCAACATGATCAGAAACAATGTTTGGGCAAAAGCAACAAGCAGCAGCTCCCAAGCATGGGGATGGTGGGGAGATGTGGGAGGGAAGACAAGAACAAGCTCAGATGTTGTTGTGGATGGACTTCAGCTGCTACCCCACTTTCCCAACACACCTTCTCCTCGCCTGTTGCATGCAGCTTCTTAAAAATGCAAGTTGCCATAAAGTGACAGAGAAGCAAACCTTACACTGGAAAAGCCGGATCTTGATGGGAATTGTATTTTATTAACTGGCCTGTGGTAGGAAAACATTTGGAAGTTCAAAAGTGCCTTTTTCCCCTGCTTCTGTTTTTCTGTCCCTGGGAGAGGTTGTCTCACTGCCTTTCCTTATCCTACTGACTCAGAGGACAAATATGTGCTGACAAAGCAAGTGGGCATTGGAGGGATGGCACAGTGCAAGGGGTGGATGCAAAAGTACAGAGAAGGTCTTTCCTGTGTCCACAGGAGCTGTTGCTGCTGACAATTCTTTCATACCTTGGGGAGAGAAGCAAGTGTGGGGCCAGGGAAGTGTCTCCTTGCCACCCTCGCAGCACCTGGGAATGGCACAGAGCAGCAAGAGGTGGGAGGAGAGGAAAGATGTTGTTGAGGACCAGAGTTCAGGTTCTGGGAAACTCTTCAAACTTACCCTGATTTTGTCTGTTTAGCATTTCATCAAAATGCATCAATGCTTTAAGCAGGCCTCTGAAGCCTCTCTCTCCAGTGAAGCCCATTACATTTTGTGCTGCACAACTTTGATCTCACAGAACAGTCTCTTTATATTAAGTAATAAGGCATCATTTGGTTTGCATTTCATCCATTCTTTATCACATCTACATTCAGGTAATTGCTTCCACATGCTCTTTAGCAAAAGAAAAGCTCAACTGCAGTTCAAGCATGTTTACGTTTATGGATGGATTGAGAATGTCAAGTGTCGATGCTTTATTTTAGGTTTTTTTTTCCTCCAAGGCGACCAATCCCCACAGACCATTTGAAGTGGGGAGGAGGAAAAAAAAAAGGCAGTAATTCATGTTTCAAAATTTTCCAAAATTGTTCCCAACTGAGATGTTTTTCAAAGCCTCAGTTTAGCACACACAGAGCTTTAACACTTGTCATGCCATTGTGTTTATGTCAGGGTAGGCCTCCCATGCCTTTGGTTGTGTGCTATTTGATGTGGCAAAAGCTTTAACTCTTTCTGTGCTACAGGATGTTGCTAAGATGACCTGGGAGTATTTCTTCAAAGTGGAACAAAGCTGCATTTTGTCTTTCCTAGGAATTTGGAGGGAGTAACTCCACTTGTCTCCTGTGCTGCTAGCAGAAGGAGAAATAGTTTGCCAACTAGAGCATGAACTGTGAAGTCTGAGAGAAGAGCAGCATGAACATATTAATGCTAAAATACAGTGATTTTTTTTTAAAATGAAAGCTGTTGTTGAGAAGGAGTAGAAACAATGTTCAGGCTGCTCTGGAAGATGTAGAACAGATCAGTGTTCTGCATGCTATATAAAGATTAATGCTCCTACACTGACAGCTGTTGTCAGCAGAGTGGGCTCTCCTTGCCTTTTGCTCATGTTAGTGGAAGTGTCTGAGCACCATTTACCAGACACACTCACAGCTGTTAGGATGGAGTGACAGGGGAAGAAGCTGTATGAAGACAAACCCAGGAGATCTGGCACCTGCTTAGGTGGCAGGAGGCCTGAACTAAGGGGACAACCTCTTATTCTGGGGTCATTGCAGACCTTGCCAGATTTGGTTGTTCAGGAGCTGGGGTGGGTTGCTTGTCTTGTTTCACTGATGTTGGGGGGATTTTGGGGGGAGTAAGTAGATTTATTTGGTTTTTCCAAGGGAAGGAGCACTTTAAGTAGTCCTTTATTGGCAGAGGGCAAGTGTCTTAGACTGCTCCATTCATAGTGTTATGGATATCCTGAAGAGTAGTGATAAATAATTGTTCTCTGACCATGAAAAGTGTAGATTCATAGGATTATTAAGGTGAGAAGGGACCTCAGGAAGGCTCTAGTTCAACCTCCGGGTGAGCTATGGGATCAGACCAAGTTTATCAGGACTTTATCCAGTTAGGTCTTGAAAAGCTTTAAGGATGGAGACTCCACAGACTCTGGGAACACCCTGTTCCTCTGCTTGCCTGTCCTCACAGGGAAAATTACATTCTTTTCTGAACTACTCTTGTTCATTTTATGCTCATTGCCTTTCACTCACTTGTTAACTTCCTCATAGGTACTGAGGCACTGCTTTAAGGTCTCCCCAAACCCATCTCTTCTCCAGGCTGAGCAATCCTCTCCTCACTCCAGTCCCCAAGTACCTTGGGGGACAGTCGTGGGGGTACAGGACTGGGTGCTGGAGCTCAGTGTGGTCTAAGAGGCTGAGCTGAGTAGGTGGACCTACTTCTGGTCTTCCAGACCTCTTGTCTGTATCAACAAGACAATTTTGGCAGTGATGTTCTCAGCACACTCCCCATCTGTGGAGCTGATTCAGACCCACTGGCCCTGCTGCCCACACAACCAGCAGCAGCCACCCCGCAGGAGAGGCATTAGCTGGTGCTAATGAAGGGAAAGGGTTAATTGTACTCAGCCCTACACTTCCAGCTCACTAGAAGGAATGTGATTAGATCAGTGTTGATACCAGGTCTGATAACAGATGTGAGAGTGAATTGGCAGAGCTGGAATTCTGATGTGATGAAAATAGCAAAAGGGAGTGGGTGGGGACTGTGACACAGTTTGTGTTACAGGTGCTTGGTCTAGACCTCAGCATTTGCAGAGATTCCTGATGTTTTCTTCCTGCTAATTCTTATTAATCCAGTTTCTCTCGTTGGCAGGGCCTTTTCCCCTTAACATTAATGTCCAGCAGCTCAAGCCTCCTCTTCTCTCCCCTGAAGGACAGCTTGGGCAAAAAGTTCCTTTCACCTCCAAGTAGAAAAGTTGGAGATACTGCCAGTTTCCCTCCCTCTCACACGAGGCAACACTCGAACCCAGTCACTCCCATTTACTGATAGGAAAACTGAGGCATGTACTGCAAATGTCTTTTAAAACTAACACACAACAAACCCCAACCACTACAGGCTGTTTTATTCCCTTCACAGAAGCTGCTGAGAGACTCTCCAGGGAGCAAAGCCCATGTCGGTGCTGGGCTTGTGCAAACTGTGTTCCCCCTAGGACCTGTCTCTGCTCTCAGTTGTTGCCCCTTGCCTTCAATCTGTCCATGGGGTTGGTTTGTGGGTTTGCTCGGGGTTTTTTGACACCAGCTGTGGTGCCTGTCCCATAACAGAGCAAACACTTCAGCCCAGGCTGTCCATTTGCAGTGTAGCAGATGCACTTGCAACTCAGCCACAAGGACACAGCAAGGTTTCCATCAACGGGTGGGAAGACTCCCATGAAGCCTTCAAAGAGCCACCACTCCTTGCAGTGATCCATCTCTTGGGGGATTTTTCAGGGTTTACATCACCACCCCAGAGAGTTAACAGCACTCTTCTAGCAGCTTGATGCAGAATATCAGCTCTAGCCAGTGAAAAGCAGAGTATTGCAAACACAGGTCTTGGCAGCAAAGTGAAGGGAGAACAGACCATCAACTAAAACATTTGGTAGTGCATTGGTTTTTAACTCTCTAATATCCCCAGCGATTTGTGCCACAAACCAAGCACCAGAGCTTCACTAATACCTAAAAAGGAGCTGTGGGGAAAGCATTGACAATTTACCTGTCTATGTAGCTGTAACATCGTGTAGAAGGGTTGTCTTCACAAACAGAGATGAAGGAAATGAACTGTAGCTCCCACAGGGCAGGCATATTGGTTGGGAAGGTCACTCAATCCTTGCAGTTGCTCAATGGACTTGAAACCAGATCCCCTCTGCACTGAGAGGGGGAAGAAAGGGGACACATGCTCCAGGGAAAAGCCCTTTATGCTCTCCAAAAGGGTCTTACCAAGGGCAGAAGAAAGAAGGGAGGGAGGAATTTCAGCAGGCCCCAAGAGCCACATTGTGTTTGTGCCACTGAGGGGCACATCCTGAGGGTTCCTTTGGCCCACACTGTTGAATTCATGCATGTTTGTGGCTCCCAGGCAGGAGAAATGGGTTGAAAACTGTTCAGGAAAGATTCCTGTTGCAGTGCTGTCAAGGTCACTGTCAGCCTGGGCTGTCTGCTGTGTGAGTGCCAGCCTCACAAATCAGGCTGAGCTGGGGGCTGTAATTCAGACACTTTATTTCCTTTAGCTTCCCCTCATTGTCATTTTGGATATTCATTTAGCTCCAGGGGGTGACTTGCAGTTTCTCTTTGGGGTGATTTCCCCATGTGATGCAGTGTTTCCCTGTATATTGCTTAATCACAGGTGCCACACTCACTCTATAGGAGTAATTTTATCTACAATGCTTATCGTTATCTTTGAATGCAGATGGTTCACTGTTGGATAGAGCAATAAGGAAATGCAGGTCACAGGGGGAAAAAATCAATTAAAAAGTTAGGAAACTCACAAGAAATAATAGCAAGAAAGCTCCTGTAGTGAAGGCATCCACAGGAAAGTCAGGGAAACTCATCTCCCCAATTCTGATCCAGAAGCTTTCTGATTTCCAGGTGTCCAGGCTTTTATTTATAAAACAAAGATTATGGTATTTCCCACCTCATGGATTTATTAACATTGACTCAATTCCTCATTCTAAAAGGTACCGTAAGAAAGTATTATGAAGAGCAGCTCTAGCACACATGTTTGCTCTTATCTTACAAAACTGAGGACATTGATAGTAAGAAGAGTGGTAGAAAATAAAACAATTTTTTTCTGCTCAACAAAGGAATTATTCTGTGTAATCAAAACAGGCTTTAGATTGTGCAACCCAAAAACACATTTTCTTCACTAATGAAGTGTTAAAGTCTAAGGAATGTGTGGATGTGCTCATCTTCTGTACACTGGGCAGTGTTTTTGAATCAGTTTCCTGACATCCAGAGATCCACATTGCAAGGAAAGGTCTCTTCTGAGACACTAGGCTGAGAAACTCCTGTATCTCATTCTGTAATGGTTTTTTTCCCCCAATTTTTTCCTGTCAGTGCTGGAGTCACTGTCGTAGAGGAACTTTCATCCTTCACTTGTCCGGGTTTGACTTGTAATATTTCTAGCTGATGTTAGTTTTTGTCCTACAGTGCCTCCAGAGTTTCTTTCTATCCTTTCCACTCCAGATGTGCAGGCACCTTCATCACATCCAGGAGGTTGCCTGTTTCTCTCCAGCTCAGTGAACCATCTTGGCATAAGATTCTCTCTCTGCTTTCTTTCTTCTCAACAATTTAATGCACTGAAGTGGCCTTGAACGTGATCTCTTCTCCTGCACAGCTGGGCCTACAGCAAAGCCCCAGAATCAACCAGCCTGAAACTTCTAAGCCTGAAATTTGACTCACAGTGCTGTTGCCTCAGGCCCAATCTCCTGTGTTGCAGTTTGTCTCAGGAAAAGAGTAATGGGTATAGTTGTTTGCACAAAGTCGCTTCTTTTTCATTCTCTCCTATCTGATTTGATCCTATTTATCCTTCTGAAGAGATGATTTTAAAAGTGTTTCAGCCTTTGCTGCTGATTGATTATAAACTCCTTTCAAGTGAATTTTCCCTTCTTTCCTCTTGCCTGCTCTCCTAAAAAAACATATTTAAAGATACTTGGCCAGGAATGTGGGGAACAATAAAAAGAGTTTTTTTCAAGTATGTTAATGGCAATAGGCAGTAGAGAAGGTCCTTAAAAATGCATGAAATTATCCATTGCTTTATTAATTATAGACACATGGATGCCCTCCTCTCCCTCAGAAGAGCCTGGCTCAGGCTTCTACCTTATTTGATGTAATTACACTGGTTGTAAAATAGAATACATTTGACACAGAGTATTTCTGGGTTTATTTGCCACATGTGACACACAGAACCAAATGGTAGGTTGCCTCTGAGTTTTTATTTTAAGTATGCTACACACACCTCTATGTAAAAACTGCAAAAAAGCAAATGTGGCATTAATTTACTATGTTCTAAGTAAAATGTATATCCCTTTTAGCTAGAAGTCATTCTACTGGCCAGGAGTCTCTTAGAGTCCAGCAATGTGGGCATCTGCCCTGCTCACAGAGGCAATACCAAGTCAGGTACAGCTTTCTTCCCATCAGCACTTCCAAATTAGTCAAGGGATTACAGAGAGGGCCTCCTTGTCAACAGCCTGGAATTCCAAACTGCATTAAAAACCCTGCTGTTGTTGCTCAGTTCTTGAATTATTTTTTTGAATATTGTGTTCATAAGGGCATGCAAATTCCCATGTCTGGGCTCAGATTCTGGCATTGTGCCATGAGCACCCACAGTCACTCTAGACTCTGCTTCCCTCACCTTCAGCACCAGCAGTCCAATGAAGGCTTCAGCCTGCAGGATATATCTCTTCTGCTTTGCTCCAGAAGGACAAGTCTTCTCTCCCTTTTATCATGTGCCTGAATTCAGCTTTTCTCATGTGCTTGTTGCACATATATACTCACTGTCAGCACCAAAAGAAGGTCTCATATGCCCCATGTTCCATTGCTATATCTCATGCCTAACTTAATACATCCCAAAGACATGGTTGGTTCATTTCTTCCAAGCCATAGCTTTGGTCATCACTTGTGTAACTCGACTGGTGTAAATGTTGCATACATTTGGCTTTATGTTTTGTAAACCACAAGATAAGTCATCTTTACATGTCCTGAGTATCACAGGCTTCCTCAGTCTTATTTAACACACTCATTGAAGCTTCCTATGGATTAACTTGCAGATGCCTTTCTCCTGCAGAGATGGAAAGTTCATCTCAGTCCAGAAAGATTTTGAGAAAAATCTTCTCCTTTCTTACATTTCAGCCTGTCTGTCACTCCAAGATTTGAAAGTGGATGTTCCCTCGATCCATCGAGGACGAGCTCACCAAGTTACCTCTCCAGCTTACTTGAACATCGTGTGCTAAGTCACATCCCAGCTGCACAAAAGGAACCCCATCCAGAATCAGGTTCAGAGCAGAGACAGCCCTGCACACTGAACTCTTCATACCTGCTGTGTTTGCTTTGGAAAGGTGAGAGCTCCCAGCTCAGTGATGAGCTTAATCCCCCAGCCTTGTGCCACCGTGGCCTCCCTGTAACTCGGTCTTCCCACCAGAAGGGTGTTCTTGCTCAGGGACAGGGTGAAATAAGTTGATGCCAACCTCAGGAGAGTGCTGCCCACATCGTGTCACTGCCATGGTGTGTCTTAGGCAGCTCTCAGAGGTTACTGTAGTGCATACCAGCGCTGGTTGAGGGCTTGTCCAGTGCAAACAGATCCTCTGGGAGGTACCTGCACCTTCAGGCTGTTCTGAAGGGGTCATGTGTTATCACTTGTTTGCCCTCCATACCCCTCAGCCATCCAGCTGGTGTTCACTGGTGAGCCCACAGTGGCATCAAGGTCAGCTCAGACGGAACTCGAAGTGAGCTCGTTTTTGCCAATTCTGTTGCTGTTTAAATCCTGGAAAGTTGTCATTTCATGTAGGTTGATGAGGGTGAAGGTGTGTTTCATATCTGGGCTGCGTTTCTGGTGATTGGGAGACATACTCTCTTTTCTTAGACATGTCTAAAAGGGAAGACACAAAGGAAAGCTTAAAACTGAGAATTCCTATGAGAGGCAATTTAAAAAAAACCCAAAACCAAACAAACCACAAAAGAAAAAAAACCAAACCAAAACCAAACCAAAAACCCACACAAAACCACAAAAAACCCACAAACAAACAAACAAAAAGCTTTGGAAGTTTTGCTTTTTCTCCTTGCTAACCATAGCTCATTACACCTTTTCTATTTGTTGCCAGAAGCACCCAGTACAAAAACAAGCTGCTGTTTCTTCCTGAAATGCTGAATTTTATAGGACAAAAGCCTTAGAGACAAAGGGAAATTTATATTTTATTTACATTTTCATTTGAACAGGCCTTGCATCAAGCTCTTGCAAGTGTGCTTCCACCTTCCTTCAATGCGAGCCAGTGCCCAAAATACTTTCAGCAAGTTGTCAGAGTAAAACCCCAGCCCTGCCAACCAGTTCTAAAATGAAGTGTTCAGTTTAGTGGAGATAAGGCACAATTCTCACTAAAGGAGAGGACAAGGCAGGGTGTAAGAGCTCAACAGGTGTTTTACATGGTGGAGCTCACTCATGAGATCAGGACAACATTAAATGTTGATGAAAGCTCGGGTTGATACCTGAGACTGGACCTCACCCAAGAGTAAGACACACATAATTCCACCAGAGGGGTTCTCTTCACTGTGTAGCTCTGCTTTTTACAACTGCATTAAAATAGGGACTTTTAATGTAAGGTAGAGAGAGGTTCTTTCAAGACACTGAGAAGAGTGGGAGCATCTGTCTGTTCTGAGTGATATCCTTGCTTTCGTACTTCTCTCCTAACAAATTCCTACAAGATTTGTCTTGTCAAACTTTAGTCTGAACAGCACGAATTACTGGCAGAATTGTCAATCTAAAAAAGAGACAGGCATAAATTTAATTGCTCCCTGAAGATACATGGAAAGCTACTTTTAGTCGCAGCTAATTAGATATTCTCCAATCAGCAGTTATGATTCATCTGCTGAGAAGAAAAACAAGATGGCAAATATGAAACAGGCAGCAGAAGTTAAACCTGAGCTCCCAAAACACTGGGGTTGGTTTTGTTTCAGGTTTAATTACAAATGCACCATATCAACACCCAAAACTCACACTGCCCCTGCCACAGGAGGCACAGACCTCTGTCCAGCAGACTAAATGTGGTGCTGCTCCTGTGGAGTGGGGCGCCCAAACACCTCCTCTCCCCTCCTTTCCCAGAATTGCCAGCCAGAGATAAAGGCAGCCATAAACCCAACAAGGAGAGCCTTTTACCTAAGTCTTCTGTGTAACAAGGAAGACTGGGCTTCACAAAAATGCCTGCCTGAAATGGGATTGCCAGCACTTCAGAGGTGTGAAAACTGAGGCAAAACACAGGTGGACTTGAAGGTGTCTGTCATGCCACCACGGGTGGGAAGGGGATCCTATGGGCTTGTGCCTCCACCTCGGGCGAAATGCCAGTCCCAGGCACCAAACAGAAGAGCTGTGGCTGTGCCCTTAAACTGCTGAGTGGTTTGCACTGAGAGTCACTGGAAGCAGCAGTGGGCAGTGGGGTGCAGGAAGGTAACAGGTGGTTTGAATTGGAGCAGTGAAATGTTCTGGCTCTTTGGAAGTCCAACCTGTGCTCCTCACACACCTGAATCTGATCATCAATTAAGTATGAACACCAACTTCAGACCAGCTGTGCTAAAGCAGGGCTAGCAGAGAAAATTGGGGGGGTTGTTGGTTTTATTGCTTTGCTTGTGAGAAAGGGGATTACTTACACAAGTGAAGAAGATGAGCAGCAAGTAGAAGATCCCAAGGCAAGTCAACATGAAGAGCTCGCTTTTGTGTTGTTTTAATTTCTTGTCTTCTGTGCCAGGGCAGCCTAAAATGTCAAGAAAGGTGTTACCTTAATCTGGTGTTGGTACAACACTTTTAAACTGTTACTCTCATGAAATGCCACGTGGAGCAAGAGCAGTCAAACCTCTCTCCTGTACCTGTGACTTTTAATGTGACTGTGCTGCTCGCGTTGTGTTCTCCACTGTGGTCCCTCAAAGTGCACTTATACGTCCCGCTGCTTCGGCTGGTAACGTTTGTGATCCTCAGTGAAAAGAAGGTGTCGTTGGAGAGCTCCAAGGACCCCCCAAGTTCTTTTGGATGATGAGATTCCACATCAAGGACTTCCCACGCCATTCCTTGGCCAACTCCAGCCATCTGGAAAACATAAATATATTTCTTTTCTTGGGCAACAGTGTCATCCTCCATTGCAGGGGAGAGGAGATTTTAAAGCCAGCTGATGGCAGGAAGTGCAGAGGCTGAAGAGAGGTGAGGGGACACAACCTCAATGTAATCCATTTAATACATTCATGCTTACAATCCAAAAGTATATGGGTTTTTTTGCTTAAATGGACCCTATACTTATAAATAGGCACAATTGAGCTATTCTGTAAGCTGTCTCACCTGGAGACCAGCCTGGCAGAGATGATAAAAGGCAGCTGTGGAGTCTGTGCAGATGCCCCAGAAGGATTCAGACAGAGCAAGGCAGTCCGTGGGAATGGAGCTGAGGCAGCACTACCCCGCTGCTCAGCTGTGGCTCTGGGGACCAGAAGTGCCCAGGAGAGCAGACAGGTAAGCTCCACCCCTGCCTGTGCTTGCCCTGCCAGCACCCTCTCTGCCCTGCAGGGGTGAGAATTCAACCTGCTCCCCCACCCAGCATGCCAGGGCATAGGGGCTGGCATCCTCCCGGAGCTCCTCAAGGGAATGCAGCCCTGGAAACTGCACTTCCCCCCTGCCAGGTTCTGTGCAGCTGAGCCCTGAGATCACCGTGCCTCTCTGGAGGAATGGGGGATCCCCCCTCCTCTCCCCTCCCCTGCCTTCCACTCTTCATTGGAGCCAAAGAACAAAAAATTGCTGCAGCTCCTTCAGATTCAGCGGCATGAAGGTCACAGGCAGGTTCTGGTGCACTTGGGGAGGGTTTGGATGTCGAGTTTCTTAATTGTAACCAGAAGAGCTGCATTCCTTGGCATTGCTGAGGGGCTGCTGGAGGAATGTATTCCCAGAGCAGCTCGTGCTGCAGGGTGATGGGATGCGCTGGAAATGACAATTGGCTGGGAAGCACAAGGAGAGAAATCACTGAGCTGATCTGAAAGATGGGAGAAGGGGCTGAATTAGCCCACGTCCATTCCTACTCGTGGAAGCTGCTCCCAGGGATTCGAGGCAGCATGCCCTCCCTGAAGGTTTCCCAAGGAATGAATTCAGTCTTTCTCTGGACCAGCAAGAGCCAGAGCCAACTCCTAAGTCCAAGGCTCAGCATTTCAGCCAAACCTATAACTAATGTAAGCCAAGGACTTTTTTTTATTATTATTATTACTATTATTTTATTTTAATGGACACATTTTTGGGCTGTATGTTGGTGCTTACTTTCTATCAATATAGCTACCGCATCGGGGTATAACAGTTACACTGTAAGTTATTAAAATTAACACAATTTTCTCATACTAAGGCTAGGAGTATCTGGTTTCCCTTTCATGTGCTTGCATGAGGAAAGCACACTCGGGAGTCTGGAGAGAAATATGGGCCTGCTGCTCCATTATACTTGGCTATTTTTGCAGCCCTAAAATGGTGTAAAACAAGCTGCAAGTTGGGGGACTTGTCAGGAACTGGGGAATGGCACTAAGGCACAAGATTTCCATAATTGTAAAGATTCTGTCTCAGAAAGGTTTCAGGTTTTTTAGTGCATGAACTGAAACACAGGGCAGTAATTTCCTGGGACTTTCCATACTTTACCCAGAAAGAGGGAAGAAAGTACCTGCTTCCTCTTAATGCCCCAGTAAATTTACCCCAGTTTCTCATTCTTATTACACTCAGCCCCAAGCAGCTACAAGCATATGTGTGGTGGTTTTCAGGCTGTAGGGACTTCACTATAGGGATTTAGGTGTTTTCAGGTCCTGCACGTTGTCAGAGATGTGGTCAGAGGAATTCCAGTACCCAGGCTGGGCTCAGCTCTGGTTACAACTGGGTCAATAACAGTTAAGTGGATATAGTTGACCTCCCTCAGATCTAATTTTTGCCATTCTCCTTCCCCTTACCATCCCCTTCCTCAGTGAAATTTAACACTGCCTACAGGGCTGTAAGTAGAACCAGCCTGACTGCTCTTTTCATTGCCCTAAATTGCAGTAAAGAGGTCTGAGCTACACACAGAAAATAAGTTTTGTTTGGGTTTTTTTGTTTTGGGGTGGGTTTTTTTGTCTTTTTTTTTTTTTTTTTTTAACTCACTGGTAGCATAAATAATTTCTGCCTTGGGTGGTAAATGTTGCTGCAACTCCTGTGGCTGAGATCTGGGAATGAGAGAACACTTTGATCTTTCTGTGTGCAACTGTAATCAGCACTGCTCATAGGAAGGAGAAGTCAATTAAATCCGTGTATCCCATTGCCTGACCAAGTGAGATGGTGGGTAAATGATTTAACCTCCCTATTTCACGGGAACAGTGAGGGATAGGGTTGGGTTTTGCCTCCAAAGCTTTGTAAGGTGCTCAGTTGCTGTCGCAGAGCACGACGGTGATGCTGCAGACAAGCCAAAATTTGGCTTCCCACAGCCCCGCTCTGTGCCAGGCAAAGCAGTGCCCATGAAGCTGCACTAACAACAAACCTTTCCCCAGACCAGAAGAAAAACTTACTTTGTGGTCTAATCTGGCTCCACTACTCGTGGGGAAACCAGTGGTGACCTGAATGGGGGTTGCAAACAACTGCCTTTGGGGAGGAGAAGGAGGAAGGGGTCACATGTGTGGGTTTAGCTGGGGCTTTGCCTGCCTCTCTCCATTAAATCTCCCCTTTACTGCAAGGTAAAGGCAGGCAAGGCAGTGCCCAGGAGCAGCCCAATATTTTTGAGGCTGCAGAGACATCTGGTGGCATCTTTCCAGCCTCTACAGGCAGCGCATCCACCTCTGCTCACAGGTCACAGCAAGCCCGCCTCCGATGCCCGAACCAAGCATTTTTCCACCGCGCTCTTATCTCCTGTTATCTGATTAAAAAAATACCAACCCTTCCCTTTTTAAATTCCCTAAGTAGTGAGGAAACATCTGAGCAAATTTGCAGAGCGTGTCCCCATATCCCAGCTGTATAAAAGGAAGTCCATGTGATGTTCAGTAAGGTCATCGTTCTGCCTCTTGCTCTGTTCAAGCTAACCTCTTTCCCCCCCAAACCTAATTAAAATTACAAAACCACCACTTTGTTGGCCACCTCCTGTGAATTACTTGGCAGACTGTCGCTAGACTGATCATTTTGCAGCTCCGACTTCTACGATAAACCAAGCTCTAATTCATGCCAAGTGTCCTCCAGGTGATACCACAGCCCAAGGTAAAGTGCTCGGGGGGTTCACCTAATTAATTCCACACATGCTTAGAGGCATCAAAGCAAATGCTGCCAGCGACAGCGATCCGCTTGTGTAGGGACCCATCCCCTTCCTTAATCAGTGACAAAAATATTTTCTATCCAGCTTCCAGTTGTGTTTCCTCTCCCTTACCCCTGGCTGGTGAGGCAGCTGCAGCGTGCCAGCTTCTCCACCTCCAAAGGGAGGAGGAGAGGCAGGTGGGCTGCTCCTGCTCCCATGTTTGCTGTTAATGGCCTCACCAAAATTCAAAAGGCAAAGGATGGCTTGTGCAGGGACAGGGAGAAATTCCATGGAATCTTTTTTTGAATACAAAGGGCAGGGTTGCTGTCTGCTGGGGGTGGCTGAAACAAGGATGTTCCTAGGAACTGCAGCATCATTCTGCCTGTCTGCACAGAGCTACCCATTAAGGGAATTAAACAACAAAGGAAATCCAGTTTATTGTCACATATACATTGGCCTGCAGCAATGTCTGGGGCAGACTTTTAGGCATCAGCTGGGGGTGGGGAGGGGAACCAGAGAACTGTGTTGTTTTCTGTCACCTCCATAGCAATGAGAAGAAATGCTACCCCAAAGGGCTGATACTGTCCAACACCTTCACTAAGGACCTGGACACTGGGGGAGTGCTCAGCTACTTGCAGGTGACACAAGGCTGGGAACTGTGGCTGATGCACCAAAGGGTCATGCTGCCATCCAGAGGGACCCTGACAGGCTGGAGAAACGGGCTGACAAGAACCTTGTGAAGTTTGGAAAGTGGCAACACCAAGAGAAGAATAACCCTGACACCACAACAAGCTGGGGACAACCTGCTGGAAAGGCCCTGGTGGACACCAAGTTGACCAGGAGTCAGCAATGAGCCCTTGTGACAAACAGTTGATAATCCTCCTGCTGCACTTGGCAGAACATCTTCAGCAGATGCTGAGCCCTGCTGAGACACACCCTGGAGTGCTGGTGTCAGTGCTGGGCTCCTCAGGGCAAGAAAGACATGGACACACCACAGAGGAGCCAGCAAAGGGCCACAAAGATGATTCATGTCTGGGA
This sequence comes from Formicarius rufipectus, assembly GCA_013399695.1. NCBI lineage: Eukaryota > Metazoa > Chordata > Aves > Passeriformes > Formicariidae > Formicarius > Formicarius rufipectus. The sequence goes on along the minus strand of VXAU01003536.1, from coordinate 170,062 downwards.
GCACCTGACATGTGAGCAGAGGGTGGAAGAGATTGCTCAGCCTGGAGGAGAGCAGTCTCGGGGTCATCTTCTCAAAGGTGATTCCACCTGATTGCCAGGGGCATACAGAAAAGGAAGCCAGGCTCTTCTCAGTGGCCTTCAGAGACAAGAGGCACAAAGTGAACCTCAAGAAATTCCATTTAGACACGAGAAAAACTTCTTTCACTGTAGGGGTGGTTGAACCCTGGAATGGGCTGACCAGAGAGGGAGGGGAGGCTCTGTCCTCTGAGATATTCCAAACTAAACTGGACACAGCCATGAGCAACTAGCTCTAATTGTCCTTTTTTAGTGAGTTTAATTGAAAATTATTGTAATTCCCAAAAGCTTGGAAACACTTGGTCTAGAGAGGTTGTGATTTTCCCACATGTATTCTCCAGTCAATTGACTGATTCCTATTAAATTTCTCCTAGCCTGGAGCTTTCTGATAAGAACACTGGTGGTGATACAGTGGGTACTAAAATAAGATATGTTTGATTGAAAATACCACTAAGCTGATATATTCCTGTTCTCTGACTGGATGAATTATGAGAAATAGGTGGAATAATTTGGCCTCCAAAATTTAAGTGCTCTTCAGCAGATATTTCTTTTTCAGTGAAGTGAGGACAAGGTGGAAGAAGGAGGAGGAGCACTTTTCTCAGTCCTAGCTGGGTGAGTTTTAGCTGCACTTTTGCCAATTGCTACAGCATTACATGGTAGTACCACAAAACAAAGGCAATTCACCATGCCATAGTACCTGCACCAAACCGATCAATTAACATTTAATTTTATCATGAGCATGTGAGAGTGAGCAGTTGTTAACTCCCTGCTCTCATTAATACCTTTTCTCATGGAATTTTTCCCACACTAAGGTGGTATGTTATGTTTCAGGTAAATCAAAGTGCCAGGATAATCCACTTTTCACATAAAAGCAAGTTTTAAAATCAAACAGAATGGGTCAGGTCCAAAACTGATGTCAGTTTAAAGGTGGAATGCATTAACACCAAATTATTTTCTTCTGAGGGTGGGAGGGTTGTAAAAGTGGGTTTGTTTAAAATTATACCAGGCATAATGGCCAAGTTGAAATTTCTGACTGTTATAGAGAGCTGAAAACTACATATGGCCAGAAGGAACTTATTTTCCAAAGCAAAATATATAGAATTCTGGCAATGCCCAATAGCTAACATATAATGAAACACAACTGAGCTAAAACCACTTAATAGGTGTATTTTTCAGCACAAAAGCACTTTCACGTTCAATTAGTTCTGAAGGTGCATCCATCTGGTTCCTATACAGTGTCATGCAGAGATACCAAAGTTAAATTTCAAAATAACAGATTTAAATTGTGGGCACATGTGAGTGAACTCTGAGTGGGGAGTAGAGGGGAGGGAAAAAAACCCCAAAACCCAACGTGAAAAAATCCAAACCCCAGCCCCAAAACAGGAGTGAAGGAACTAAATGTGACACATGAACCAGCTGCAAAAGCTCTTTGACTCGGACTCAGTCACAAAGTCTTCAACCCCTTTGGTTGGTTTGTTTTTTGTTTTTTGTTTCCAGCTGAGGGCATCCAGCACGAGCCCATGCCAGGCAAAAGAATTGTTTTGGTCATGAAATAATTTCCTACTGTTCCCTTCCAGGGTAAATCATCGAGGTGATGATGCTACTCAGGGATGAAGGGATGTCTGAGGACCATTTGACTGCATTTCTCTGGGTGTGTTGGAAATCAGGCTGAAGTAATTCAGCAGCTCTTTAGCTGTGCTGATAGATCACACATACACACATTTAGCAAAAGCTATTTCCTTTGAAGGACGGTGCAATTAATAGCAAATGTCTATAATGTTCATTCTTGTTTTGCTATATGATTTCCCCTCTATTTCTGCCACAATTTTATGTTATTCAGGGAAGTGCTATGGAGTTAACAGAATTCCCTCCACTGAAGCACAGTTTTCTTTCCTCTGCCTCAAGAGTTGTTTTAAGTTAAGACTTTTCTGGCTATCACCTGAACAAAATAGTGAAATCTCCACTGGGACTTCATTGGCATGTGTTTAAACTTGGTTTTCAGACCGGGTATAAAGTGATAATTGTGAGGTTTTACGAAATGGCTCTCATTTTCAATGTTCTGCACAAAGAAAAACTGTTCAGTTTTCGACAGCCCTGTGAAGGCAGAAAGGTAAGGAAAGTTTCCTTCCACATATTCTTGTCTCCTAGGTGGGCCACAGAGCTTCAAACCAGTGTTCCCACAGACAATTCCCAGTGCCTGAGTGCTTGTGCAAAGATTTGCAGTTCTCAGCTGCCAAACTTTCCCACTGCTCCTCTTTGGGTTTATAGCCAGTAGGTTGCCCAGCAGTCCTAAAAATGTACCACCCTTGAGGACTCCCAGCCTTGTGAATTCATTTTTGTGGCCTCACAGTGAGTGGGGTGAGAGCTGCACCAGGCTGGAGGAGGACTTGGTGCTCCACCTTCTCCCCAGTGCCTTTGGCCAGCCTACTTCATGTCTTTCTGAGTCCAAACCATTTTGTCCGAGCTGACTGACTGTGGTCCTGGTTCTACACACAGTTATTTACACACGTGACATAAGAATAATTAGCTGTGATGCTCCTGGATGCACAACAGGTCAAACAGACCCTTGCTTTTTTTGGTTTTTTTTTTTGCAGTATGAGACATTAGCAAAGGTGAAGGAATTGCTGAATGCAAATATTTTTTTACATCCAGTTGGATTTTGACATGAGAACATTAACTCCTTTAAACAATTTTTTCTCAGTACAGAACTGAAAAGCAAGTACTTCTAAATTTTATATATAGGTTGGGGTTTTTTTAGCAGATTGTAACAAACTCTTTAAAAGTTCCTGTGAATTGCTCTGAGCATGCAGAGGTGCCAGCAGGAAGGAGAGGTTCCTTCACCAAACAGCTGCACATGCAGCACCAGAATGTTGCCACCATCACTTTTATTTCTTTTTAAAGCAGCAGAAACAAAGGTTAATTGCTTGCATTGACTTCACAGCACAAAGTGACCTCATACAAAAGATCTCACCCAACAGCTGCTTGAACTTTACAGCCTGAAATTTCATACCATTTGTTGGAACTGCCTTTTAATTAGCCCTTCGGGGGCATGTGTGGTGTTTATTGATTAATCCTCCAGTAGTTGTTTTTAACTAACAGATTAATTACCTGTGTTGGGTAGCCCAGTCCCACTCCACCATTCCCCCACCCTCCTTTTGCAGTGCTGGGTGGGGACAGCAGCACAGGGCCAAAGTGGAGAGAGGGGAGGGACCTTCAAGCTGCTGCCTCTTTAGCTAGTGTTGCTTCTTCAGCACAAAACACTGAGCTTAAATTACTTCTCCCTGTGGAGAGTCAGGCTTTTTAGGTTTGATGCTCTGCTTTTCCTAATGTGGCTGCAATTGTGGGTTGGTCTGGAGTCACCACCTGCCTGTCCCCACTTCTCACCTCTCTCCTGGGACAAGTAACCAGAGGACTTCAGTGCCACGGTTGGTGCCATCACCCCTGAGGATTGTGGCAGGAGATGAAGATAGATAGACTTTTGTCACTTCTTGTGTCAGCAGAGGGGAAATGTGTGAGGTCCTGTTCTGCTGGGCACTGGGAAAACAGTGTTTTCCTGAAGCAGGAAGAGCAAGGAGACAGTGGAGGGAAAGGAGATTATAGGGATAGTGTGGACTGTGTCAGCCTGAGTGCTGCAAAGGGAAGCAGCAGGAGTGAGGGCTGCTGAGGAAGGGGCCCCCATGAAAAACATCATCAAATATCACTCTCCCCTGCAAATGCAGTCATTTTGTGCCCAGGTGGAAATGTAGAGGGCTACAAGACAGCAAGGAACTGGGTCTGCATGCTTTCCTCACACTTCTTCATCAGGGCAGTGGCCTTTAGCTGCTGTTTGTTGCCTGACCCTCTCAGCTGCCTTTGAACTCGGAGAATAATGTGCTTCTGGAAGGTTGCCACACCTCAGCCCATTTTTGTTAACTTCCAAGGCTGGTTTTGTGGAGAATTTTCTCAGATCCAGACAATCTCTCTCTTTATTCCTCCCCCAGCCCCTATCACTTCTCCATTTCTCCTCAACTCCCCCAGGTCCCTCAGACTCCATGGTTTGCCTTCAGTGAGCTCCCCACCCTTCCTAGACACTGTGGGAATAATGAAGCCTTGAACGATTAGCATGTATCTGGATGGGAAATACAGATCCTTATCCAGCTTTAAAGGCAGAAAGCAGAAGTGGACTCATATCCCAGTTTCCATGGTAAAATCCAACCAAATGCATGATTCTCTCCTCTCTGTCTCCCACCTGTGCTTAGTTCAGCACTTAGGGAAAATAAAGAGGCTACAGATGCTGCATTTGGTGGTGGGTTGGTAGCAGATTTTCAAACCAGCAGTTGTTCAAACTAATCAGTAGGCAGAGTCTCATACCAGCAATGAAATTCAGATGCACTGCAAGTTTCAACCACAGAAGCCCAATCTAATCACGCTGTTTGTTGGTTTGCTGTAGGGAATGGTTTGAAAACTCTATCTGACCAAACTGCTGAGGAAGCCAAGGCTGTGGCTTTCTGCTCTGGCAAAGATAAATTGACAGTTTTCACCCACCATAAATAGAGGGTTTTTCCCTTCATTTACATTGCTCTACCATCTCATGGGAAAGTAATTCAACTCTAACCCACAAAATCTTTATTCACAGATTGATTTTCCATGACTATAACAGGCAGCAAAGCGTTGACTTAACAGGCAACAAAAGGACCACGAGGACTGGCCCATGGTAAGCAGCAGGAGAGCAGGCTGGGAGTGGGGAATGGAGGAGAACAAAACCTTCATTTTTTTCCTCTTAATTTGGTTCACACTGTAAACTGAAACTATGCACTGAGATGCAAACACACAGAGCCATACAGAGTGTCAACAGCCCCCTCTTCCACCGCTGGGAAATTCTACCCCTCTGTCTGTAAGAAATTTCATCATGAAAAAGTACAGCAGGACTTTTCTGCTCATTAGCATGTAACCCCTCCTGCAAACAGGTGGTCTGCAGGGCTGTCCTGCTCTGGAGAGGGGAATTCTGAATCAAAGCAGTCAAGATGTGGCTTTTACTTTCTGGCTGCAAAGAGATAACTCAGAATGTCTAGCTCTGCACGTGCCTTCTGCACACCCTGCCCTTACGCCCACCCCATTACTCAAATCTCCCTAAGGAATAGCAAGCACTCTTTAAATTTATTTCAAAGAAAAAAATCAGCTCCTGTTGAGGGGGTTTTAACCAAGAAACAACATCATTGATGTTGCAAGGCTTAAATGCCATTTTTTGCTCAGGGGAGGCACCACCTGAGTTGTGATCCATGGAAGCCAGCAAGAGTTACATAGACAGGCAGGCCAAGAGCAGTTCAGGCAATCACACTCAAATAATCTGTCTATAGTTACATGGAAGGCACCTGTTCTCTGGGATAGCTCAGATGTTTCCAGTGCTGCCTTTTCTCTCCTGCCCTGAGAGGAGAACGCCCCTGCACAAAACAACCCCTTTTGGACAAGCCAAGCCAGCATCAGGTAGGAAAGCAAAGCAGATTGCTCGAGTCACTGAGGCTTTTTTCTTACTTTATACCAAGATGCCTTCTGGTACGTGGCAGAAGAGTCCTGAAGGACCCTGCAGGGCAGCAGCACCTCTTCAGCACACCTCACAGCCACGCCTGGGAGCACCACAGCAGTCCCGTGGCTCGAGCACCCAACTGCAAAGCACAGGTATGATATTTAAAAGAAATTGCTTGGAACATCCTTCCTGCCTCCCCAAAAACACAAGCCCACAAAAGAAAGAGCAGTGCAGGGCTGCCCACTTACCACAGCACAGGGTGAGGAGCAGAGTGTAGAAGAGCAGAGCCATGGCTTTCACTGGTCACACAGCAGCAGTGATGTGCCTCTTGGCAGGAGTGGAGCTGCTGCTGCTTCTGCACTGCTATTTCTGAAGGCAGGCTGGGGAATCCCCCAGGCTTATCTTGAGGCTCCCCGTCACAGGGAAAATCCCCTGCGTGTAGGGACCAAAGCTCCTCCCCTAGAATCTCTCAGGGCACTCCCATTTCTGCTCACCTCGCTTTTTCGTCCTTTTATTCTCCTCCTGTGTTCATCTGGGCAGAGTTAAGGTTGGCCACTGTGGGGACATCAGAGTCAGCACTGCAAGAACCTCCTCTTGACAAAATGTCAGGGGAAAGGGCTTGTCAGCCTCCCAGAACCCCCTCTCAGCTTGGCCTCGGTGCCTGTGCAGAGGTTGACCTTATGAAGTGACATTTCTGAAACCACATCCAAGCCCTCAGGTGGCAGCACCACAAGGATGTTTTGCCTTGGGGCAAGGCAGGAGTTTTCAGCATGGCTGAGCAACACGAGCTGTCTTTCTGTGGTGGTCCATGTTCTGCTCTGCACGTGGAGCAGCATCTTTTCTTAGCGTGGTTTGTCATTTTCAAGACAAGCAAGGGCATCTGGACTGGCACTGTTTCACCAAATTATGTGCTGGAAAATTTCATCCTGGAAAAAAAAGGCAGCTCTCAAAAGAGGAACCATTTGGACATCCTTGCTAGATAGCTGGAGGTGGGGGGCAGGGAAATCCTCTCCTTGTGATCTGTGAGAGTTGTTTCCCCCCGGAGAATTTTTGAGGAAGTCCGAGGTCAGTCACAGAAGCATTTACAAATCCTGAAACTGAAAGCTGCTAATGTTATTTTTGGAAAACCATTGTGGTTGTTGTCTTTAGACTACTGAGATCATGATGGAGAGAAGCTGTTTAGGAGGGGAAGGGGTTGGAGATTTGAAGGGTGGACAGTGTATGGTCAGCCTCTTTTGGAAACTAGGGTTCCTGGAAGTCATGTCAGTCTTGGCATCCTGAATCCAAATCACCTCTAGAAAGCTTTGTAAGGAGAAGTCAGTTTGACAAGTTCTCACCATGCAAAAGTCCAACTCAGATGGGTAAATGCTGTGGGTGGGTAACACTTTTGGAAACTCCACTCTGTTCTGCAAAGAAAGTCAAACAGCAATTTCACCAGGGGCCTCACTGTCGAAATAGCCCACTTATTTTCAAAGCTTTTTGCTTCTCTCTTCATTGACCATCGTGGTAAATATAACAGGCTCTATGCTTTAATTTTCTCTTTGTGTTTTCTGATCTGAAGGACCTCGATCCAGTCCTTCCCATGCAGTCCTGGAGGGGCTGTGCCATGCCTGAGCCTGGGGTCACAAGTTTGCCCACACAGAAATCCACTGAAGGCAAGCATGAGGTGTCAGGCTTCAGCCTGACCTGAGAAATGTCCATGCCTCACACCCTTGCCAGGGTGATGTTAAATAAAATTCTTGCTCAGTTAAAATGCAGGACTCCTGAAAACACACAGGTTTCCCCTCCAAGGCAGACACAGCTTCGAGGAAAACAGCCCTTTTCCTCCAGAAGTATTTGCAAGCTCAGCTGCCGTTCCACAGCACACTGTGTGAAGCAGGAGAGCAAGAGGTAAAATATGAAACTCCCTTTGCTAGGGGGGGGAGAAATAATTTTGTTTCTAAACTTTCCCTGGTGGGGACTTTTTCTTTAGGGAAACTTTGAACTGGGCTGGACTTTCCATCCTCACTTTTAATACCCTTTCTATGGTTTCAAAGAGCAAGTCTTTAGTCTCCAGAGCCCTGGAACCTGCTTTGAGTTTCACTCCTGTCCCGAGCAGCTGGAAGCAGTAGGAGCTCCACAACAAGGGTTTGGGTGTTGGAATGAAGGGGCAGTGATTGCCTGTCAGCCTTCTCCATAAGAAACAGATCCACATCTTTCCAGGCTCCTCAGGAACTGCAGGAGCTGCACAGTGATGTCAATAAGTGGACGCCTACCATTAAATGCATTGTCCTGTGAACCTAATGAGACCTGCTTCCCTCCTGGTGTGTCCTACTGCCTCTTCCTCTCCTTCCCTCACCTGTGCCACTCACTGCCTCAGCCGTAAGCCCTTCTTCTCCCTGAGGAGGAAGGACCATCTGCTCTGGTGATGACTGACATTAGCAAGCAGTGTGGAACACAGCTGGGTTCTGCCTGCCTTTCCCTTAGCAAGGGCACTCATTTGGATCTTCTTCTTTGACCCAACTGCTGATTTTCATGAATTTCATAAGCACTGAAATCGCTTTGAGCCCCGAGCCCTCTGTCAGTTTGAGGGAAAGCAGGTTCAGAACACACTGGCTGATAGACAGCCAGATGGCACGATCACAGAAATTTCATTCGCCATGAGAAATGAGGCTGGAAGCACAAGGATGTGGGATGGATTCATAGGATAAGGTTAAAAAGTCAAGACTGTATTTTTCTCAGTGTTGATGGTGCCTGGGGAATGCTGTGGTGGAATGGTATCCCGTTTCCTTGGACCAGGTAGGCAATACAGCCCGCAGATACTTGGGTAGTGGATTTTTCTGATTCTTTACTGCTGTGTGTGGCTGCAAAATATATATAAAATTGCTTATTATTTGATATATTTTCCCCTGAGTGTGAGTGTTCATCAGGAGGCACTTTTTTTTTCAAAGAATAAACCCCAAACCTTATGTCTCTAGGTGTGAGGAGTGCAGAGCTCTCCACAATGAAGGATCAAAGGTTAAGACACTGGTGCCAAAAGAGCATTTTCATGGAGGCACAGATTTTTCTGTATTTGGGATATCAAATATCATTAGTTCCACTGCATTTAAGTTCCTGCTTTGAATGTCCATCCATGTGCTTCATGTCTCTTGTGAAGCCTCTGGTGAGAGGGGGTTTGTTTGCTTATTTTAGTTATTATTATTATTAATCTCCTGTGCAGCAATAAAAACTGTCTACTTCAGTTCAGCTGACAAGCCAGGGAAGCTTTTGTTTTATATTTTAGCAGGCAAGTCTTTTTTAAACAACACACTGTGTGTAATGTGGCAGTGCCAGCTGAAGACACAGTGACAGGAGAATCCCCAAAGCCACCAAAGCAGAGCAGTCCTGGATGTTGAGGGGCCCAGCAGAGCTGCAGTCACAGAGTTTATTTTCCTGCCATGCTCTTGACACTCACAACACCAACAAAGCACCTGAGTCTTTCCAGGCTGCAGCTAATGAGAGGCATGTAGATGATTCCCAGACTGGAGTGAGGCGAGTTTAAGGACAAAGTTCTCCTCTCTGCCCCTTCATGGCAGATGTTGGGGCAGAGACTTTGCTGTTTAAACAGTGGCAATCCAGCAACAGTGAGAAACCAAAACACTGGAGCTGTGAGCTGCTGGGCAGCACAGAGCTTTGTGCTAGAGGCTGTCAGCTCCATAAATCACACTCCATTAATTACACACAAACAGCCACTCCTCTGCAATGCCTGGACTTTGGAGTGAGCAGTTTGAGAGGTGCCAGCCCAGTTTGTCAAAGTGGGAACTCAGCATACTCATGTAGACACTGGGACGTGAGCCAAGGCACAGACCCAGACTGGAGGTATCCAAAATGAGAAGCCTCTTTCCATGCTGGTGGCCTGTGAGTTTAGGGATTGCCTTTAAGCATCTCCTTACCCTACCCAGCCAGGCACTGGGTTATCAGAGATCTAATATCTAGAGATCTGCACCCAAATCGTGCTGTAGAGATGCTCGCTCCTCCTGGTGCTCCTCTCTCTTTTCTCTTGCCTGTGCAGCTTCCCTAGACGTACATCCCATGGGACTTCTCACCCTGGAAGAAATGAAGGATCCCAGTGGGTCACCTTGTCCTCCTGGCTGATGCCGTGGCCCACCAGAAATGTTAAGTCAGAAACTCCTTCTGGGAGCAGCCTGTCCTCACAGCAAGTCTGACAGGGTGTCCTGCCCACGGGGACCTGTGGCCATGCACAGAGACCAACTGTACCGAGCTGGGGCCCCTCTCCTGGTGGCCTCCAGACCTCGTTTGGTTTTTTTCATACCTTCCCCGTCTGAGGTCCCACTGAGTCATGGGATTTCCTGATCAACTTCCCCCACCATCCCCAGCAGCAGAAAGAGGAAGCCTGGTGACAGTCCTGGTGACTGCAGTGCCTACATCCATTCCCTGTTTCTCTGACGTCTCCCAGCACAGCATCAGTGCCAACTGTGCAGTGGCCCCTCAGATGTCTTCAGGGTGCTGTGCCCAGTTCCCTCTCTGTACATTCCTGACATTTTGGCAGTGATCTTCCTCTCTCATCTCCTTTGTTGCCTCCCATGATGACTTGGCTTTCCCCAGACCTTTCAAGGAGCAGTGCAGGCATGTCCTGACACCTCAACTTGTCTAGCATGAAAAGAGTCAAGGCAACCACGTGTGACTTTGTCCCTTCACCAAAATGTCTCCTCACCACGGGGCCGCCTTCCAGTTCATTTGTAAGTAGGTTCAACAGCAGGAGCTTAAGAATAAAACCCCCTCAAACACCACTAAAGACTTCCCTCAAATGTGGCTGCTGGCAATTTAACCCCCTTCTTTAGTAGGTTATTCACATGAAGGCTTTTTCTGCTGTCCTGTGGTGCCATAATTCCTTTCAGAGCCCTTCCTGATGGACCTTTATGTCTTCAGAAATTGTTGCTGGGATTCTATACGGCTGACCTTGTTGTGTTTTCCATTTAATTTGCCAGAGCTTATGATCTTTACTGTTTTCCATTCTTGGGCACAACTTGTGCTTTGTGAAGAAAGTCTTCTGCTTCTAATAAATCCCTCTGTCCTGCTGTTAACTGTGACAGCTTTCCTGTTGGTGTTTCCAAAGACTTTGTCCATACACAGAGGCTTAGAGAAAATATTCTCCTACATGTTATGTTCAAATAGCCATCACATAAACCTTTTAGCCTTCAGCATCCATTTTAGTTTATTTTTAACAAAGTTCCATGTTCTTATTTTCTAATTTCTTTATTTTCTAATTCCATGTTCTAATTCTTTTGCAGTGGTTTTGGGTTGTTTTTTTTGTTGTTGTTGTTTGGTTTTTGTTTGTTTGTTGGGTTTTGGTGGGTTTTGTTTGTTTGTTTTTGCATTTTGTTTTGTTTTGTTTGTTTGTTTTTTGTTTGTTTGTTTTGTTCCCTAAGCAGGAATGTTGAGCAGGGGCATTTTGAACCAGGTTCTGCATGTTGTTCTGGGCTAATATAAAAGTTTTTCCTTCTTTCGTAGGCTCTTTCATGTAGAAACAATATTTTCATTTTATTCAGCATCAATCCCTGATGTGACATTTATCCAATATGGAGGTGGGAAATGGGTATCTCAAGCTGTTGCTGCATTTCTTGCTCTGTCAGCAACTCTGATCTCCCTCACCATGAAATAGATGCAGCCATTTGATCTAACCCTGATATGGCACATTTCTGACTTAGGCCAGCAATGTCAGTCTGTGTAGACTTTGAGCTGCTTGTAAACAAAATGAGCTTGTTACTTCGATTTGGCACAAAGGTTTCTCTGATATATGTTGCCACTTCTCTACTGCTTCTGCCTCCTCTGTCTCTTTTTTTTTTTCTAGTTTGTACCCCACTTCTGAGGTCAGGCATACTTGTGTCCCAATCTTGTTTGTTAGGCTTGTAGCATTCATAAAAAAGCATCTTTTACTCTCTGTACTGTGGGAATCTTCTTGTTTGATTAATCTTCATTCTCCCTGAGTTTCACCAAATCACTGTTATTCACTGGAAGATAAAGTTTTCCCGACTTTCTGCTCTGAATATGAGCCATCCTGAATCATGTTTTAGCCCTTGTCAGCTTTTCCCTTCCTTCAATCTAAAAAAATCTCCTAACACCTTTTTAAGTAGCACCACTGGTTTAATTTTAGTTTACCTGAATCTGCCTACATGCATCATGAAAGTTTTCCCTTTTCCTAACTAGTTCAAATTCTTTATCTTCAATTATTTCCTACCCACTCATTGACAATTTGTCTCTACTTCTCCCAGTTCAGCTGTCCTCATGGTACTGGAGGCATTCCAGCTGAAGTTCCTATAGCACTCCTGGCCTCCAAGTTGCCATCTGACTGCACCCATTTTGCCTCCAGAAACCATCTCCTCCCTTCCTGAGTCCTCTGCTCCATGCACTGTGTCTAAAGACTCTCTTCAGCCTCCCCCAAGAGCCTGCCCAGATACACCACAGCATTCAGCAAGCAGATGCTGCATCCAACAGTCTAAAGACCATGCAGTTCTTCCTGGTACCACAAATGCACGTGGATGATGGAGCATCACTGGCCCTCTACCACTGAATCTTCCTGAAAACTGGGATCTGGAGAGAGATCTCACTGCAAAACATATGTGCCTCGAGATGTGAGGTGATTGCTGTCCCTCTCCCCTCTGCCAGATGAGACTACCAGCCACAGAGCCTTCCCCCACCTCATCAGCTTGGGGACAGCCTGGAGGTAGGTCTGATGGGGGATGATCCTAAAGAGATTGTCAGTGCATCTGTCTGTTACCCTGGAGTCTTTTAGCTCAAGTGTCATTGTCTAAAGGACTAGGATGTTGGGCTAATTGCACTGGACACACACAGTTGTCACCTCTCCACTGGAATGTGGTCAGTGGAGCAAACTGAGGACTCCTTGCCCACTCGTTATGTAATGAACAGAGTATTTGCCTCCTAGCTATCTAAAGTGGTCAATCCAAATGTCAGCTTCCCTCAGCAAAAAAAAAAGCAGAATTACATGAATTTCAAAGCATCACAAATATTTCAGCAAATAGCCAGCTGCTGATTTAATTTGCTTGTAATTAGAAGGGCTCTGATGGGCTCTGTCTCCAGCTCCAAGCACAGACCCCTGAAGGAGGAGCCATTCAAATGCCTAAACCAAGGAGAGAGGTGAAACTCCTCCCCTGGCAGATATCCTGTTACATCACCCAGCACCACCAGCCTGGACCTGCTATGATCCCATTGGCTTCTCTCTTATTCCTTGTCTCTGACACTCAGAGAGGCAAAAGTGGGAGCTAAAAGCACAGTTGCTGAGATAAACAACCACTGGCAAGTATATACTGTCACATTTGCCCTCTGGTATGCTTTGGATTTCCATTTTATTTGATTAAAAGGACATTTTTACAAACATTTCAGTCCAACTACCCTGAGCAGAGACATTCCAAAGAAGTCAGAAATCATGGCTTGGAAACAAGAGACTTTTATACTAAAAGCACTTTTGGGTTCAGTCTGTTTGGTGACATTTCTCCTGTGTGGTGATAGTTATTCTCCTTTAGCCTGCAAAGCAAAGATCTGCTGCCCCAGAGCTCCACACTCGTGGAAGGCAATGAGACCCAACAAGGACTGTGAAGTACCACGTGTGTGTTTGCCACTGGGACAGCATTTTCATGGAAGTTAGGCTAGAACAGAGCCCAGGTGAGCAACCAGGACAAGTAGATAAGGGAGCACGCTCATCTGAGTTCCCATAAAATCTCTGAGAACCACTTTCTTCCAAACAGTGGGATACTGGGCTCTCCCAGACCTCAGATCCCAAAGACTCTCCTCTTCCTTCAGCCCAGGGCTCTGCTTACAAGCTGCTGTCAGCAGAACTTTGAGTGACCGTGCTGTTGCACATAGGAGATGGAAAAGGGAACCACTGCTTCTTGAGGGGGAGGCTGAGGAAACAGGTGACGTGTGGTGGGAGGATGAGCAGTGAGAAATGCAGAAATGAAAAGTAGAAAGTTTTCACTAGGGTTGTGACAAATGCAGCTCCTCTAAGTGTAATGGAACTAGATGGCAGAGTGGGCAGAGACAACTTGATGGCCTTTAAAAGAGGAAGCAGTGACAACATATATGGAGATACTGAAGTGGCCTGTGTCCTTGGCACCCTGACTCTCGAGCTCTGGGGGTTCATGTTGAAGTGATTTTAAGAAGCTACTGGCCCAAGTTGCCCATCCATTGCCACAGGTGATTGCCCTGTCACTGACTTGTGAGAAGCAGAGATGTGCCCACACCATAGGCACCAGAGAGACATGTTGACATAAACTGAGGTGACTGTGGCTAGTTCAGTTTATTAGGAAGAGGACTGTGGTGGCCAAGGCATCTTCTTCTTGATCCCTATCAGGTTTATTTGAATAGGTGACTGCTGAGCTCAGAAACCTCTTGAGCCACCACAGCCTAACAAGAGGAGCCCCAAAAGCGGCCAAAAGACCACCAGGAGAACCTTGATACCATTTTAGCCAATTTTCTTGCCTTTAGACCTCCTTTTCTCTGCTTTTCACTAAGCCTTTTGTTGCCCCCCAGCTTGCAGAAGGCATTGGACAAGGCTTACAAAAGTTCTGTAGGCTTGTTCTTCTGGTGTCTTCTTTCCTCTAGGGAGCTGAGTAGCACAGGTAGGATGTCATCCCATGACATGGTTCACATAAGAGCACTTGGTAGTTCACAGGTGAGGGTCCTGGACTCTGGTCAAGGTGTGAGTGGAGTCTCAGGACAGTTCCTGGTGAGGGTGGGGGAAGCCCCAGCACAGCCAGAGCAGGAACAAGCAGGGCTGGTGGTGCCCTGGTCATCCTGACCATGTCATGGACCTAGACTGATACTTTTGATCATCTCTGCTCTTGTTAAGGCACTACAGAGAAAAACCTACCCCAGCAAATGAGTTGCAAAACTAAGGTCAGTCCACTGTAATTGAGATTCCTCATTGTTGTCTTGGCAATGTGCTCTGATCACCACAGTGCCAAGGACCATGGCAGAGCAAAGAGGATGCCAGCCTTACACCTGCTGCCGCCTTTGCACTGCTCCTGGAGATTTGCTTTAGCTCTGACTGCAGCTGTCCCTGCTCATGCTGGGAGAAGCTGCTAATAATAAATGGCAAATAGTCCCAAGAGGGTCCCAACTAATGGATACTGCTCAGGGAGATAATCAGTCATTTCATGAAGGGTGAGCTTCTACCTCTACACTTCCATGGGGAGCAGTAATGCATTACTTCCCCCTCCTTAGCCACTTGTTTCCACAAAACTGAAAGGAATGTAATGGTTTTGAAACCACTCTTCCTCTATTAATCTCACCCCAAATTGCCCCATGGTTTCAGAAGTTATTAGGAATAGCTGGGTGGTTGTACAGATGTTGACAGGGACAGACACAGAGCATTACTGTATTAATAAAGTGCTTAAGTTTATAGCAACACAGATTTTTAAATCACATTAATATCCAGCTAATAGCTGCCACTATGAGGATTATATTTCATGTCTGCACAACAGCCTGAGAAGGTAAAGGAGCTCAGAAAGAAGATGTCATGTCTTGATGGTCTTCTCTGAGGAGAGATGACAGGGTCAGGGCTCAGCAGAAGGACTTACATAAATACTCTTTAGACACTAACAGTTTTGTTCTGCACATCCAGTTCTAGATCTTTCAAAGCTGCAGTTACCATCTTTCTCCTCTCCAACGTTTTATAAATTAAGTCCCCTCTCGCTCTGTCCACTTACCTTGTTAGTCTTTCCCATCTTGTCCTTAAGACTTGAACATGCAGAGGTTGCTGCTGTTGAGCTTCTCAATAGCTAAAAAGCCTCATTGCTTTATGCAAGTATTTGTTTCTCAGGGAAGTTCAAGCCTTAGGTACAAACATTTGTGAGTGATTTCTCCTTAGGACTGTCTAAAATATAATGAGATTGACATTTTACATTGGTTTGAGTTTTGGTTTACTTGTTCCTGTATTTTTTGAAAACAGATGCTGCTTGAATGTTTCCTGAGGCAGATTAAACACGTTCTAGAGAGCACACCTGAGCCAGATTTCCTCAGCAAGCCAGCCAGCAACAAACTGCTCCATGGTTTTCCAGTTTTGGTAAGGTAAGCTTATAAAGTGAAATATAAAATAATTATATTTCTTTTTATATGAACTTTTACACACTACTGAAATATAAGTTTTGAAAGGTTTTGCTTTAATAGTCTGCAGAGCACAGCATCTGGTTTTCTACATACAGTACTATTTTATTTGGAAAATTCCAAGCCTTGCAATAAATTGGTCTGGCAGTTTGCACTGCAGAATTACAAGCTGAGTGGTTTCCCCAACCAGCCATGCCTCCAGTTCTGCCCTTCTGGGGAGAAAACTTGTCACAAGACTTAAGATTCTCCCCAGTTCAAGTCTGAAATGGCTCAATCCTATCTGTGGGTCGCTGTACTTTTATTGTGACACACCTTATCTAATTAATCTCACTGCCATTGGCTTTGAAATCGTGGTGTTCATGGCCAGGACAAGCACTTTCTTCCAGTGGAGGCTCTGTCACCTCTGAGCTGTGCCAATAAGGTCGGGGAGAAAGCTCTCTCCAAACCGCTGCCTGGGCAGAGAAGTTAAAAACAGGTTGGTGGCACAAAAGCTGCGATCTGTCACTGTGCAGGGCGAGGAGGAATTACTGGAAAGCTCCCCGTGTTCCCTCCTCGCCCTCTGAGTCGTTCGGGATGGCACAGTTGAGTCTGTGCCTTTCAAAAGCAGAAGAGAAATCTGTGTCCTGGGAGCTTTCAAAACGACAGAGCCCAAACAAGCAGCCGATGTGTCGTTTGTTTGTGGTGATGGGCACTCACAGATTGTTCTGTAAACTGCACCTTAAACTGAAAATGGTTAATTTTCATAAAGGGAATGGGCACTTTGAGGGGGATGAAGAGACAAAAAAAAAATTCTTTTTATTCAGGAAGAGGTTTTTCTTGCTCTTCATGCAAAGGCTGAGCAACAGTTAGCTGGTCAATGTGAGTGGTTTTCCTCAGTGAGGATGGGGAATAACAAGTCGTAAGAAGCCTGGTCATAATTCCAGGAGAGAACAGAGTATTTGCCTCCTAACTATCTAAAGTGGTCAATCCAAATGTCAGCTTCCCTCAGCAAAAAAAAAAGCAGAATTACATGAATTTCAAAGCATCACAAATATTTCAGCACATAGCTACATATGCCGTGGAGACTGAGACATTTCTTACTGATGGTGGAAGCAGAATGTTTATGCTATATTCTTGATGGTTCTGAATTATAAGAGTCAAAAACAAGTAATCCTAGAGGGAAATCTATTCTAGCCGAGTTCTGTTATTCAGCCTGAAGAAATGGATGGAACTGATATTTTTCATAAGCCCTTGGTTTTCTTCTTTCCTCTACGGTCTCTCAACACACATATCTAATATTTTCCCCACACATTTGGAAAATGTGAATTTCTTCTGAGACAACTTCCTAACTTCTTCCACCACCACTTCACCCTCATTATTTATCTGTCCTCATATTTTGCCTTTCTGAAGTCTGGAATCAATGGGTTATCTTTGTGACATGTCTGGTCAATCAGGTATGGATTATAAGGGTTCATGTTTGGAGCTCTTTTTCTGGTAGAGATGGGAGGTGACAAGGCAGTCAGTGTAAAGGGCCCAAGCGTCTCTGATGTCCCCTACTCTCCTTTATTCCCTGCCTGTTTGCACTTCAGAATGAGCATTACACAGGATTTTTTTTTCTCTCTTTCTTAAACACTTCACTTGTTGTCTTTGCTTTAGGATTCCCCAAGATGATATCAGAGTATAAGCAATTTCAAAATTTTTATTAAAAATTGATGCAAGAGAGAGCAGTGAGAACAATATTGGGATCTTAGCCAAAATTCTGTTCAGTTTCTGTTTTCCAATTACTTTGGGAAGAAAATGAGATAAAATACAGAAGTTGATAAGCTGATTTTGTTTCAGAAGTGTAAAAGTGGATTCTCCACCTACACAGGAGTCATGAATCTGCACCACTGTTGAACCTTCACTGGGATTTTATTTTCCCTCAGCTTTCATCTCAACATTTCATTCCCTTCCTGTTGTGACCACAAGCAGCTGGGTGGTTTGAAGAAGGGAAAGGGGACATAGATGGGATGGGGGCCCTAGATCCAGATCATCCCCCAGCAAAGCCCCCCCAGCAGCCCCACCCTGAGCCTTGGCACTGCATCCCAAGCACCCCTGACTTAGCTGGTTTGGTTGAGTTAGCTGGTTTAGTTAACTGCTTTAGTTGAGTTAGCTGGTTTAGTTGAGTTAGCTGGTTTAGTCCAAGAGGCCAGAGCTGGGCTTCTACCTTCAAAGGTCCAGGTCATTGATGGGTGCAAGGAGTCTGTCTCTCTGCGGACCCTAATGAAAGCAAGGCTGCTTTTCACCCCCCAAGAATCCAGGTAGATGTAGTTAACTATTTGGAAACCCACCTCTGTGGTTTTTAGGAGGTTTTTGTAGTGGAGAAAACCAGAGCTGACAGGGTGAGAGGTATCTGGGTATGTTGGAGAATTCCTTTTTCCTTAAGCAGAGAGGAAAGAAAAAAGACGTGCACAACTTCTGTTTTGATGAGCTGACTCTAGGTGGCAACAACGCCCTGTGCAGCCTTACTAGGGGCTAGTCAGGCAACGACTAACGCTGCTTACAGAGAGTCAAAAGGAATGACAGCACTTTCAGTCCTGCCTCTAGAAAATTTTACAGCTGATCGCAGCAGCTGCACACTGCTAGAAACATTCTCAAGTTCTGCCAGGTTTCATTGTGATAGGGGACTTGGTTCTCAACACACACTTTGAATAAGATGCTTCACGTTTCATTTTGCAGCCATAATACTGCAGGTATGCAGAGGAAAACTATCAAATGATTCTCTTTAGGTTACCCTGCTTGGATGGGCTGCCTCGGGAAGTGTGTGTGTAATCCTGATTTGTAAGGGTGCCTGGAAAAGTGCCCAGATGGGTATGTACAATTGCAGTCCTTGTAGCATTCACCAAGGACACTCTTGAAATGCCACTTGACCATCTCGTCAAGAAAACAACCACCAAGATCCCTATGGAATGCTTGGCACATCTTCTGGGTGAAACACAGCATTGTCTGTCAAGAGAATTGTCATGCCTTGTGTTGTTCCCTCTTCCCTGCAGAGCCAACTTCCTGGGCAAAGCAGTAGATCAGGCCCAGCATGGCCAGTCAGGTGAGGGAGGGGATTGTCCCACTCTGCTCTGCACTGGGGTGGCCTCACCTGCAACACTGGGGCAGTTTTGGGAACTGCAATATAGAAGGACATTGGGCTATTGGAGAGTGCCCAAAGGAGAGCAAAGAAGATGGGGAAGGGCCTGGAGGGGAAGGTGTGAGGACACTGAGGGCACTTGGGGTGTCCAGCTGGAGAAGAGGAGACTGAGGGGAGACCTCATTGCAGGTCCAACGTCTTCGGGAGTTGCAGAGGAGGGGCAGGCACTGTTCTCTGCTCGCTGGGGACCAGGGACAAGCCCCATTAGTCTGCCTCCAGTGGTCTTCTTGGTATATGCATCATTAACTCCTTTATGTGAAGTTAACCAATGAACAAGAAAATAATATATTCAAAGTAAAGAAGAAGTTGAAAGGAAAAGCTATAGTACCTCTCTTTGGCTTCTCATTTTTGCTTTTTGTTCTTTGTTTGGTTTTTTTTTAACCTAGAAGTTGCAGTGGTTTGTTTTCTTGATTTGGTTTTCTTGGCTTCATTTTTTCAGACTTTAAGAAGCAGCAAACTGTGTTCATAGAGGCTTCAGGCATTGGGGCTTCTGATGTTCTTTCACACTGTGATTAACATTACCCTCCCAACTCCTTCCTATCTCACAGAATTTATATTTCCTCTGGGAACAAGCATACCTCAAGAAAACTAAGATACTGAGACATTGTGTGAACAATATCAATTCAATCAAATGAATGCAACCAAAAAATTTCCTGCCACTGATAGACCCAGACTTACATCCCAGGGAAAGCTGAGCTACCATGAGAAGGCTGTCTTGGTCCTTACTGTTGTTTGGGGCAGGATGTGTCACGGTTCATCAACAGTTCTGTGGAAATTCATCCTGGCTTCAGAGAAACAAAGAAACCAACCAACCAAACCGAGAACAAAACATTATATAGATGGTGTTGGTGGCAAATGGCTATTGAAATCCAATTGTTACAGTTTCCTGCGAGAGTTTTAGCTGCGCCACCCTGTTGTGTGAAGGGGATGGGAAAGGAGAAGGGGGTGGGAAATATGCTGGTACCAAATTGCTGCACAGACTCCAGCTGTGAGCCAGCAATAGGGTTTTTTATGCGAGGCAAGAAAAGACAGGCACATTTTGAATCTGTTGAAGTGTAGCATGGGCTGGGCAATCTACCTGAGCAATCTCAGACTGGTTTAATGCACAAATAGCCTTGTCAAAACTGTGATTCTCCTGTACTAAACAGCTTCAGTCTGAGGACCTGTTTGGATGATGTGACTTATGAGAGAGGGAGAAGACAACAGATGTAGTAGAGCTCTGTACCAACATCATAATTCACTATCAAATTTAAGCATAATTCATGTTTATATAGAAAAAAATCTGTGTGAGGTGTAAGTATTCTGCTAGCTGAACATCTTGGGGTGTTCTTGTCATATTGTTCTTGTATTCTTGTCACGTTGTTATCTTTCCCAAGATGTATGAAGTCCCTACTCTTTTTGCCAGGCACATTTAGTGTGGTGGTGTACTGAGCATGAAAAATATACATAAAAAATGAGTGAATCTAAATTATTATGGGGAAGGAAAAAAATCTGTGTGTCGGGGGAGAACCAGCATCATCTGTCACCGTATCTTCTCCCCCTATCCACCAGCAATAGACCTTCAGAAGCAGCTTCAAGAGATTCAATAATTTGCCTGAAGAGCAGTTTCTGTTAATGCTCCTTTTCCTCTTCCTCTGGCTTAATGACAGGCTTATGCATTGAAATATTAAGGCTTCTGTCCCTTTACACATTTTATACAATCTAGGCCTTTCTCTAAATTTAATCTCGTGTAACAGTGAATGCTCTCACTTTAATAGCTAATATTTCCTTTCATCACTTTGAAATTTATATCTTTTTAATTCTACTGAGTGAACTCTTGTTCTTAAATTATGGGGAAAAAAGTGACTAGAAATGCAGGATTTATCTTCTATGTGCCATTCATTATTTTTCATAAAGCTTTGTCATGTCCTTTCCTCATGCCACCAAGATGCAAGATGTCCTTTCTCAGCTCTAATCCTTTGCCTTGCCTGTCTCCTGGTGATCTCTGTGCCTGCTGGATCTACTTTGCATCTGAGTTCCCAGAACTGAACAGAGTATTCAAGATGGAGCAAAGAACCAACCTGTGGGAATTACAATATTTCCGGTCTGATTTTTTTTTCCCTTCCCACTAGCATTTTGTTCCACGCTAGATGTCCACTGAGCTTTCCACAGTAATGCCAGGATCTTTGGTTTTAATTCTGAGCAGACACTGCCAGGCACATCTGCAATGGTGCAGCACTGCTCTCCAGCTCCTGTACTGCCTGTTTCTCAGCAGGACACTGTAGCACAGGCACAGTTTCAGTGTCCTAGTTAAGAGGCTTATAAGCCTTATCTGGTAATAAGACAACCTGACTGCATCAAAAACGAAAAACTCTTCGTCTGAAGTTACATTTCTACTCAGGAATGGCAGAAAAGGCTTCTCTCCCTCCTTTTCATGTTTACATTCTTGCATCTGTATGTTCCACTTTGCAGGGCTCTCCAAAGGACAAAAAGGAACTCTCTGCACACAGAATTATGTATATTTCTAAAACTAATACACTGCATCAAAACTATCTAACAACACACAGAAGCCCTTATAAACCCCTGGTAATTGTTTTGTTAAGTGATCAGCTGCAAGTCTGGACATATGTACGCATACTTGACTTTCCTTGTGCCAGCATCTTCTCAATGTGGTAAAATATATATATTTATATATAGATATTTTTA
>VXAU01003536.1:40142-148304 GCA_013399695.1 Formicarius rufipectus | reverse complement strand
ATAAATAATTATTTATATAAATTTTATATATATATATAAATAGGAAAGTTGTGAATCTGAGAATGGCTCAGACAGCATGGATTTGGTGTCTGTAATTGCTCCCCTCACAACACTTTGGGTGTCCCTCACCCCTCAAAGCCTCTCCTGCTGCTGTGGTGGCTCTGTCCGGGCAGAGCTGGGAGGACCCTCATCCTTTGGGCACTCCAGTCCTTTTGTGCTGCTGCAGCTCTGTCCCCTCAGAACGACCAGAAAACCCAAGCACTGCTTTAAACTACGTATTTCTGCCCAAGGTAAGGGAAAAAAAATGCTCTGGGGAAAGTTTTTCCTTCTAGAGAGGCAGAACCTACGAGTTCATCCCCTCTTTTAGCAGACTCGTGTTTTATTGCTTCCTTCTGTTATCTCTTCAGCTCATTTTCCAGGTGCCCAAGTCTCTAATTTCCAAAAGGGCTGCTTGCCTATAGGCACAGAAAAATGGTTTTGCACCGTCAACTGTCAGAATTATTATTACAATCATGACATTATTTAAAATTTATATTACACATATCTGGAAGGCCGTGATTAAATTAGGCCCAACTGCACTCGCCACTACCCAAATGTGTGACTAATGGCGCCTCAGGCCCTCACGAAAAACATTTAATTCTGAGGTAAACTCCTCTGGGCAGAAATTACCTCCAGTTCTCTTCTGTGGGAAAACAGTGCCTGGTGTTGGTTCAGCCTAGAATCTGCACCACAATCGTGATAATAATAGTAGTAATGACAATTCATGTTACTATTAGATATTTTTACTTCCATTTTATCACAGCTCACCCCTCTCTTTTTGTTTTAATATGATGAGATAAGAATGCTTTTCATTTCTTCAGCTGAGGCACTTTTTATTCAAGGGTTTGGTGCTAGTTAAGGGTACTTTGCTGTGCTTCCAGGGGACAAATAGGCCAAGGGAATAAGCTTTTCATGGGATGAATGGTGTTTGGAGTGAGAACAAACAGCAAGAGAGAGGGGACACCATCAAAAGCTGCTCTGCTCCACATGGATGTTCAGTGTTCCACGGTGAGTCCCTTCAGTACACAGGGTTACTGGCAAAGATCCTCTGCACAGAGGAAGATGCACATGTCACTGCTGAGTCAGAGGCTGGCTGTGGCCACACCACACAAAGGACACATTATTTTAAATGTTCTTTTTTGGGGGGATGTTGTCACTCTCCCCCAAAGAAGTAGACCTTCCTTAAAAACTGTTGCCAGAAGGCATTCAGGTCGTAGATTTTAAACATCTTGTCCTTAAGCCAGACTGGGAGGAATAGGGACAAAATGCCAAAATACAAAGGCAGGGTAGCTCAGTGTTAAAATGCTACAAAACATAATGCTGATTTAACACTGATTTATTTCTGCAATGCTAGAGTTTTATGTTTTTATGTTTCCTTCCCCTTGCCAGATGCATAGAACTACTGTGACTGCAAACAGCCCAAGCAGAGAGTTGGCATGTCTGCAGTTAGTGCTCTACTTTGTAAATGCTATTGCCAAAATGAGGCTCCAAATGGCATTAAGCTGGTTAAGATTAAATACACTCCAAGCAGAGCTATAAGGAAAAAAAGGGAGCCTAAAACACTTTACAAGCTGTAGAGGAGTGAACTGGGAACCTAAAGATACAGGTGATATCCATCTACAAAAATGGCTCATCTCTGTTAGTAAAATATCCTTGTAACCTGGACAGGAAAAGCAGTCTGGAAGGAAAGGATATCTGTACAGTACTAAGACATGTCCAATTGAGTTTTCCTGAAAGTCTTTGAAGATATCACCCAATTGTCTCAATTGCCCCTCCTGGAAATGCTATCCTTTACCTTCAGCCTAGTGAGGGAAATGTTTATAAATCTGTGTGTGCAACTGCATTGAAGATTAAAAGCCCCAGGAATAGACGAAATAATATCAGTACCGAAGTGCTTTGTAGCAGTGAATACCAGATAATAAGTATGTCTTTCCTATAATTTTTCTATCCCTTCCTGTGCCTGCACCCAGGATAAAGTGTTGTGAGTTTACTTTGTAAGAAAAATGAATAGGCATTATAAGAACAGCATTGCATTTCTTGCTGTCAAAACAATGACCGTTTCTTTGAGCAACGTTTTTGTTGCTCAACTGTTTTCTAAATGCATCTCAAGTTAAAAGCATTCTTACTCTTCCAAAAGATTGTGTAATATAAATTGCTTTCCAGCATTTTTAAAACTATATTTGTTATGAATATTGATAACTCCGTGTGATTAAAAGGATGTGAGCATTCTTTTATATCAGCAAAAAGGAGCAGAATTTCTCCTGTGCTATGAGATCCAGCAAGTGGCAGGTCTTCCATTTCTCTTATGTTACTCTTTCCACCTCAGAGCAAGCAAATTCACTATGAGGTAAAAAAAAAACAAACACAAAACCAAAACCCAACCAACCAAAACAAAAACAAAACCAAAAAACATAAGCTCTGCAATGCTCTGATTGGATTATTATTATTATAATATTGTAAAATTTCTATTTAGCATGCAAATTAGATAGATAAATATGTGGTGACCCGTCTTTCATGTGCAACCTTCTGTCTCCCCCATTTGTGCTGTCACTGTCATTTGGCTGTGTTATGGTCTGCCAGCAGCTTATGTTGTTTTGTGAAGAGCTTCAGTGGGGGTCTTTCTTGTCTTTGGCAAAGTCTTCCTAAAGAGCATTTTCTGCAGTGTGCCAGCAGCTCCTGGCTCAGATTCATCAGCTCAAAGTGACTTGCAGTGCTGATACTTAATAGTCATCCCCTGTAGCTTAGCAGTAGCTGAGATGGATAATGCAGCTTCCAAGTTGTTCCTTGCACATTGGGCTTCCTCTCTTTGGCAAACTTGGAAAGTCCAGTTTAAACAGTAAAAACCAGGGAAAGAGAAAAGGGGAGATCCATCTTGGACTTTGAAGGATGTTTTATCAACTTTACTATGATTGAGACGGAGAATAAGAATGTTTCAGGCAGAGAAATCAGAAGAGAAGAGATTCAACAAGCCACTTATCACTGAGCCTCCAGTGGAGGAGGAAAATAAGAAAGGAGGGACTGCCTCAGTTTTTGTCAGCTGTGCCAAGCAGGGAGAACTATGTGAAGATGGGCATCCATGGCACACCGTAGACTGCTGCTGTAGGAAAACATGCCACTCTCCAGACTCAGGATAATGGAAGGAAGACCCTGAATCTCAAAAGTGACACAATGATATCCCCCACCCACCTGGCCACTTTGATGCATTCTCAGCCTTTCCTTCCTCTTCCTTCCCACCACCCATGTTTCCCTTCCCGTTTGCTGCCTGCACAGTGCCCAGGACAGCAGGCTCTACATCTCCTCAAGCCTCAGGGCCTGCTTCATCCTACTAAATGCTCTGTAGAACTCAAAAACCCCAGCCCACCTTAGATCTTCAGCGACCACAAGCTGCTGTCCAGAGGGCTCCTGGCAGCAATTTACCACATAAAAGCAGTTCCTCCCCTGAGGACGTGGAGCTGCACCACTTCCACAAAAAAAACCCCTGTTGCTAAAAAAGTTTGGTCCCAGCTTTAGCTTTGTGGGGCTTTTGCAGGCACACTCTAGACCCAAATGGACATCAAAGGCAGAGGACAGGAGAGGGAGTGCAGCGACTCCCAGATATTTCACAGTGTGGGTGTGCGTGTGAGTGTGCCTCTGCATGTGTCTGGGGGGGCAAATCTCCCAGACCAGGCAATGGGGACGGCGCATCCCAGCTCAGGGATGCTCTGAACTGAGGGGTCACATCCCAGCCCAGGGATGCTCTGAGCCGAGGGGCTGCATCCCAGCCCAGGGATGCTCTGAGCCGAGGGGCTGCATTCCCCCAGGGATGCTATGAGCTGAGGGGTCACATCCCAGCCCAGGAATGCTCTGAGCTGAGGGACTGCATCCCTACCCAAGGATGCTCTGAGCCGAGGGGCTGCATCCCTGCCCAGGGATGCTCTGAGCGGAGGGATGCTCTGAGCCGAGGGGCCAGCGCAGGGATGCAGGTGGAGGTGAGAGCAGCGAGCCTCCCTCCCACCGCCGGGCCGGGCTGGGCGGTGCCGGCGGTTTGTCTGCGGGCGGAGGCGAAGGAGGAGGGGAAGGCCGAGATATTCGTGAATGAACGGCTCTGTGCTCCCCACCCCACACCTCCGCCCGGCTCCCGCCTCTCGCCGGTGCCTCTCGGAGGCGCAGCCAGTTTCTATAGCGACGGCGATGAGCCGCGGCTGCCGCGAGTAGTAACAAAGCCTCTCCGTCGCGTCGGGCTGCGGGGGCACCGCGGCTGCCGCTGCCCAGCACAGCCCCACAGGTACGGAGCGATGGGGAGCCGGGCTCGGGGCTCGGCTGCGGGACACGCCAGGGGCTCCTCCGCGGGCCGGGCGGAGGCTGCGGCGGACTGGGAGAAGCGTCCGTGTCGGTCCGTCCCTCCGTTTGTTCGCCCATCCCTCCGTCCGCCCGTCCATCCCTCTGTCAGTCCGTCCCTCCACGTCTGTGGCAGCCGAGGGGCAGCGGGGAGGGTGTGGGGGGAGCCGAAGGTATGCCCTGCCCGACTTCACCCCGGTGATGCTGCGGCGGCTCCCCCCGGGTACCCATCGCTGGCACGGGCGGCAGCCGCTGGGCTCGGCTCGCCCCCGCCGCCGGGGGCAGCGCTTCTGCTCGTCCCTTAAGGTGATGGGGATGATGATGATGATAATAAATTTGGCGGTGTTGTTATTAAATTTAAAAAAAAAAAAAAAAAAAGACCACCTGGAAATTTTGGGGATTGCAAAGTTTCGTTTCTTCGGGTTTATAAAGTGATGGGAGATTGGGTGATGGATGTGAAATGTGGCTCTTAGGTTTTTTTTTTAAAAAGGCGTAAAATCTGAAGGATCGGTGTTGTAGAGTAAACAAGAAAATTACTGTTTGTTTCCGGGAGTAAGTGTAACGAGAGGTTTTAGGTAAAAGGAGCCTGTGGCTTTCAGTCAGGCTGAGATGGTTAGGTGATAGAGGTTTGCTTCTCTCAGGCAGCCGAGGTTAGGCAGGAATTAACGATCCTCACCTGCTAATGTCACAGGGTGGATGGGAAGGTCATTAGCAGGTCATCAGCCTGAGCAGTGCTTGTGGTGGCCGTAATCGATAACATCCCAATAGTAACTGCTGGATGAATAATCCTGCATTTCAGCAGGAGTTTGACATTCCGAGGATCTTTCCGTTGATAACAGAGGGGCTGACCCTGCATGATGAGGTCCTAAGGAGCAATCCTTGTGACATGTATGCAGGCAGCAGCGTGTTCTAGGTGGGTATCTGCTTGGATGTGAATGAGGGAAATAATATGTGAGATGAGGAGAGTGTGGCTATCGTGTTATTGAGTAGGTGGACAAGAATTGACATTTTAAGTAATATGTAATCTAAATAGCAGAATATTAGAGATTTAAAAGGCTATGCATAAGGTAGTATCAGGGTACCAAAGGCTAAGCATTGACTGGAACAAGTTTGAGAAGTATATAAATGAAATGTTAAATGAAAAGTGGAGCTACGAATACTGTTTAAGTAAATGATGTGAAAATAGTGGAAAGAGGAGACACATCTCTTCAGCAGTCATGAATACAAGTAGCATAGGAAATGGAGACAGTCTTTCTCTTGCAAAAGATGTATAAATGAAATTAAGTTCTAAATAAGGGCTAATCAAGTTTTAAAATTTCTCAATAAAAATTTAAACTACTAATATAGGCATAGATGCAGTGGAATTCGGATCTTTTTAAAAACAGCAACAACAACAAGAAAAGTGATAAAAATTCTTAGCTATGTTGATTGCAGTGGTTTGCCCAGAGTTTATAAATGCTTGTCCTTTGCTTCCTTCAAAAGTGTCACAAGAGTTGTTCTGTGGAAAAAGTATAACCTTCTCAATGACCTCTGTTTTTCATGCAACACTGGAAAGCAAACTCTTGAGTTCATTAGATATGTAAAAATGGAGACCTGAGATTAGTTTAGCATGATGGAAAGCAGCATTTCAAGATCATACTCTGAACTACCTGAAATTGGATGCACCTAGCAGAAAATAAAAGGTCAGCTGTGTAAAGACCTGGACACTTCTACTCCCTTAGCTGCATGGCAGAGAAACATCAGAACTAAATTGCTCTTGTCTCAAACAGATCTTGCCTTAAAGGCAAAAGGGATAAGTAAAATATATATGGTTATGCTACCATGTGGCATTTCAGTCCTGAAATTGTTCCTTGTGGAACAATTGCAAACTCCACTAGATGAAGTTTGTCAGAGGTAAAAGCAATGTAGTAGCTGAGGCAGTACCGGGAAAGAACACAATAGTTCAGTACAGATAATACATAATCCCCTAACACAGCCTGACGTGCAAAAGGGTTTCTAAATGGTCTAAACAGTTGTAGCCATTAGATCGTGGTCAGTCAGGCTGTAATTTCACACCTTCCTGAAGCTCCTCAGTCCAGAGCAGGTTGCTGCTGGGAAAAGCCTGTTCTCAAATTGTCACGGAGGAATCCTCTAAAGCTGTGCCCTCAGTGCCCTGATAGAAGGCCACAGCAGGGCTCTGCTTGGCAGAGTTCCTCGTGCTGTGTTCAGGCTGAGTTTAACATGTTTGTCCATATCTTACGTTTGATGACTCTCTGTGAAGTGGGTTTTTTTCTGGAGATGTACGTGTGCTTGCTGTGGCTGGCAACTATTTCAATTGTACAGGGACACCTACCACCTGCTGCCCAGAGCAGGTGATTTCAGTCCTTCTAGACAGGTTGCTAAGGAGTATTAGGGATCCTTGGGGAGCAAAGCTCAGGAAATTCTCCTGTGGCCTTTGCACACACTGTGTGCTGAAGGGCTGCCTATCCGATATAAACTGGTGTTCTGACAGTAGTACAGTTTGGACAGATGTGTACCTTAATGTGTCACAGTATGTAACATTTGATAATTGTGAGCTTCTGGTATAAAGAAAGCATTTGCAAGTGTGCGAGTGCTGTGGTGAGCTGCAAAGAGCTCGAGCCTCTTCAAAATATACCTTAGGTTTGGAATTCATTTGCAAAGACAGATAAAGAAGTACAAGATGTTCAGCTCTACAATTTTTAAAGCCGGTCCTCTGTGATCTGTTCAGTTTGGTTTTGCTGCAGAGATGATGTAGAAGGATTTCAGGCATAACAAATGCCATAATTCAGCATACCTTTCCTTTTTTTATTTTATTTTTCCCACTGTTGATGGATGAACACAATCATTCAATAAAAGTTGAAACAACGCTGCAGCAATTTAAGTTTAGTCCAGGTAGTGTGAAACCCTGAGATGTTTCAGCATCTCGGAAGTGTTGAGCAGAGACTTCAAATTAGTTTAGGTTCTGTCTGGTGTCTCTTGCCATTTCCAGGAAATTTAACCAAAGTGCTACAGAGTTGTAGTTCTCTGAAAGACTCAGGCCCACTGGTGTTTTGTAGATGTACATTGCATTTTGAAAGTAGCATTTATAAAGGTTACTGCCACTGGTGTTGCAATGCTCAGAAATTAGGGGAAGGAATGGGACACACTGTCTTATCTCTCAGCTTTCCTACGTTAATTAGGAATTGCTCAAGTTATTTGCAGAAATGGCAGCCTGCTGGAAGGAAAGGGATGTGACAATCTGGATCTCAGAAAACCTGAAGGTGTGTGGAGGTGCAGAGAGGAATGAGGTGGGGTTTGATGTGCAGACCATGGTGGAAATGTAGCCCTGGCACGGTAGGAGAGTTGCCCAGGACTGGTATGAGGAGTCAAGTTGAGATGGGACTGGGACAGGCTGGTGGAGACCCACGCAGGAAAATCTGTAGGTATTAGACTGGGTGTATCTGTTCCTCCCAGTGGATGGCCCAGCCAGGGGCTGGAGGCTTCTTTTCGACCCTCAAGGCTTCATTGGTGGTATCTGCAGCAAAGGGTCCTGGTCAGGAAACCCAAACCTTTCCATAACAGTTTGGGGGCAGGTGGTGTGCCAGGCAGGGGAACTCATCTTGGCAGGCAGTTCATGGCAAAGAAAACAAGCTCCCATTTCAGATGGAGAGCCAGTCTGTGCTCAGGCAGATGTTCTCCTGTGAACAGAAAGAAAATATTCCCCCCTTGGTGACTCAGAAGCAGTGACCTGTTCTGAGTCTGCTTCAGAAATGCATCTGACCTTGAAGCTTCTGCTGTGGCAAAGCTTTATGTGCGAGTATGGCTTGAGTGCTGAGGTGCTTACCAAGAACCTACAGAAGCCTTTGTAACCTCCCAGTACATGAAGGGGCACCTGGAGTGCTTCCCCAGTAGTATTCTCTGTTGAGAACAAGCCCATTCAAAACTCAAGCTGAGATTGGCTTTTCACTCTTTAAGCAATCCCCACAAATAACTTCCCCAAAAAGCTTGAAAAGGTTACCAGTGCTTCTACCACTACTGAAAATACTGAGTGTATTTAGCTAGAATTTTTATGAACAGCTTTAGCAGAAATTTTGGATAGTGTTTGAATCACCAGGTGGACTGTTGTGTAATGTGTGTGTAATGAGGGCTTTTCTCTTCCTGTATCTTCTGCACATCATTGAATTACACTTGTATGCTGTTAAAGTGACAGCTAAAAGAAAGTAACAAAATAAATAAATCAACAGTGCTGTGTTTGGTGATGGGCTCAAATGGCACAATGAGTGAATTGCAGGGCCACAAATTAAACAATGAGAATAAAGCAAAGCAGTCACTAAATACTGCACAGTCTGAAGCTTCCCGTGGAAGAAAATGATGTGCTGTTTTGTGACTAAAACTGTATTGTGATACATACATTCAGCAGAGTGCTGATGCTTTGTAATGCTCTTGGATTTGTTTTCAGTGTATTACAGTCGTTTTACTGTGTCCACTAAATCAAAGAGTGCTTTTGTACCTGATGCTTTATTCCTGTAATCAAGTTGCCTCTCATTCTCTGGCAGACTAAACAGATCGAGCTCTTTGAAGCCTTCACTTCAAGGCGTTTTGTTCAGCTCCCAAATATTTTGTTTTTGTGACGGATCTCACTGTTCCTGTGAGAAACTGTCTAGTTGTTCAGTATCCTTTATGGAATGTGAACATCAGAACTGTGCAGAACATCTTAGTTTGGCTCTCAACACAGCACCAAAGGTAGTGGTATCCGGAGGTAACACCCAGCTGGTTCCCTCCTCAGCTGTCCCGTGTTGCTCAATCCTCCTTGCTGTGGTCTGTGATTTGTCCTCTGTGACTTGTGCAAGTCCCTGCACTTTGCAGGGGATTGGACTAGATGACCTTTCAAGGTACCTTCCAACCCAAACTGCTGTGTTCTGTGATTCTGCATTTTTTCAGTTTGTCTTCCATTAGATAGTTCCCTGTTCTCAAGGACTGGTTTGATAATTCCAATCTCTGTATCTGGTTGTATTCAGGTGCATTTTGTTTGAATGAGCCTGATTTGCCGAATAATCCTGTCCTTTTAAGTATTTACTTTTCTGCCAAATTTTTGTGCAGTAATTTATCAGAAGTTATATTTCCTTCAAGTCTAGAGGTGCAGAATTGTACTATCCTAGCTCTCAACCTCCCATTTAAAGCATACCTGTTAGATAATCCCTTTTAGCAGGTATTAGTGGAGAAATGGCTGTGAATTTTTAGTCTACATGCTTCATTGACACTGTGAGCTTATGTGAATAGTCATAGGTTTATCTATAGCAATCTGATACACTAACAATGCAGCCAGAAAGTACTTAAAGATAAATGCATTTTGGTTTTTCTTAGTTCCTCATTTTGTTTGTATCACTTGAGGTAAGTTGTAGTCTGGAAGTGCTCTGTTATGTATTTCTCCTTTCTTTTCTGCCATCTCCATGGCAGACCTGAAGATGTCTTTTCCTTCCAATAGGTCTCTGAGATAAGCCCTTGATGTTTGGGCTGTTAAGTTCAAGGTTGGCACATTGAATAACACTTACTTAGTAAATGGAAATGAAATATGGTCTTGCTAGTCAGATCCATCTAAAAAGACCAAAAGGGAGAGCACCTTCTGACTGTGTAGCTTATGTTATTCTTCACTGGCCATCAGGTGGTATTTTACACTCAGGACGATAGGTGTGGGTACCTGCTCATTAAAAGAACAGCTAACAATGAAAGATTTCATTTCTGGCCCTCTCTGTCTTTCATAAATTAGGAACAAGTATCTAGCCAGTAAGATAAAAGCTGCCTTATTTATACTGTAAGTTTTCCTTAGCCTGAAATATTAAACTGATTCATAAAATACCATGTTTCCCACAG
The DNA here is from genome assembly GCA_013399695.1 of Formicarius rufipectus. NCBI lineage: Eukaryota > Metazoa > Chordata > Aves > Passeriformes > Formicariidae > Formicarius > Formicarius rufipectus. Next base: position 138,098 of record VXAU01003536.1, on the reverse strand, counting down.
GTCAAAGAGAGAACAGAGAGCATACCAACAGTGATTCATCTGTTTTTGTTATCAGTCATTCAGACCTTTTGGTGATGGATGGATGAATAGATTGAGCCTAGAGCTGTAAACCAGCTTGGCAGCTGGCAGGTAAGTCCCTGGAAGCTCACCAAAATGCTTTCTGGAGCATCACACTTCTATTTTTTACTTGTTGTATTCTGCCAAATCATATCCTAGAATGTAAAATATCCTCTTGAGGCAATAGCATCACACTTAAGCATACATCCACTTTCAGTGGAACTTAAACATGTAGAGACTTGTACAGATGCTCAGGTAGGGATCTGAAGAAGGGTGTGTTCCTGGATGGGGAAACAGAGAAACAGCTTTTACAAGACTTGGAAAGGGTGAGTCAGAGCTGAAAACTAATGGTGTGCAGGTGATGTCAAAATGAAGTAATAGTACGGCATGTTGAATCCCACAAAAATCCCAAATGACCCAAGTTTCCAGTAAGTTTTGTGTTATCTGTTCCTTAAGAATAAATGCAGGTTTCTTACATGACTGCTTTGCCCATCTATGCCGTCTGACAGGCAAGTTAAAGCACTTTATAAGCCTAGAATGGAGAGACATTGAGTGCAGTTATGTCTCCCTGCCTTTCCCTGGTATATCTCCCAAGATAGCTTGTCCCATAGTCGTGTGCTTACGGATCTGGCAGCATTTGCATTAAGAAGTTTCTTTTTATGACTTCATTGTAACATAGCCCATGTTGCTTCATGCTAAAGTGTGGGGTTTAGGGTCTGAGGGGAGTTTTCAGTGTGTTCATCAGGGTAAATGTCAGACTTTGGTAATGAATATTGATAGAGATTTAGTAAATTATGAATTCTCATTGATTTGGGGACTGGGAGGAGGAAGGCATGTCAAAACAACACACAGAAACTTTCTGGGGTGGTTCTTATGACTGCAGTTTTGATATTCAGATTTGGCTATGAATAAACTGAACTGCCTTCTGAACTTCATGCAGTGTTAAGAATTAAGTCATCACCTATTTTTCTGGTTCAGCAAAGCAAAATTATTCAGGAAGTGTCAGTTGTGCCAGTTTTTTAATTCATTTTCAGTTTTAATAACATTGATGTGAAGCTTCACTCCCTGTTTGCCATTCATATAGGCAGCTCATACAATGTGTATATCTGAAATCCTGTAGGTCTCGGGAGAGGGACACAGCTTTTCTGTAGTTCTAGTCCACACACATGTGCAGCCACAGATTTATACACACTACCTTCTCAGAGGAGCTGGAATATTTAAAATTATGCAAATATACACACATGCATATTTATATTTGCCAGCCAGACCAAGGGTATAAATTGACATCACAGGTACGTGTGTGAAAAACTCCTGCGTACAGTGCTGTAAATTACTGTGCAAACAAGTACATCCCTGTCACCTTTTGTTTGCCTGTTGCTTTGGGAGAAGAAACAATTTCACACAGCAACTGTGGCCATAATTCTTGTCCAAAACAGGAGTGTCTATCTGCTGACTGTAAAATAGGAACTTGTAATTAACAACCCTGCTGCGTATTTGATGCCTCCTCCTTTATACTGTGCCACTCTGCACCTTTTCAATATAAGTGTTATGTCTTTATGCTTGGTTTTTTCACCCCTTTATTTCACTTATGATCTTGCCTGTGTGAGTGGAGAAAGCCAACCTAATTGGAACTCAGATTTTAATTTTTTTTAAAGGTCTTTCAAAGAGTTATCCTATACATTTTGTTTTGCTGCTCACACATTAACAGTGTTAACCAAAGCGCAGACAAATAGCAAAAAGAAGCATGAAATAATGCTGTGAGAAATAATAACTCCTGGGAAATGAAAAATACACAGTGACCAGCACGTGGCTGTCTGTATTGAAAAGTAAGGTTCATATCACTCTGTTCCTGCTGGCCCAGAGCTGCTTTGATCATGTATGAAGAGCTGCCTTTGTTTTGGGAGGTTGGGAGTGTTGACAAAGGACAACTTCAATCAGCATTTGCTTTTATGTTTGTATAGGCAGAAAATTAAAATTCAGATGTGTATATGTGTGTTGTAATCATGCACAGAGCTGATGGATTAGATTCATTATTTGTTATTAAAACATCAGCAATGCCTTTCCTGAGCATTAGTACAGACTTTGCTGTGTACAGTATAGTGTCTAAACAGACAGAAGGGCAACAAATAGGGTGTTGTCAGAGGATTGCAGGGAAGGATATTAATATTATTTGGCAGCACTTTGGAGTCACAATAGATTGAAGTGGTTTGCTGGGTTTTGGGGAGGGGTTTGTTTGGTTTGGGCTTTTCTGTGGAAGCAATATGGAAGATATGGGTCTTTTGGGAAGAAATGTGAATTAGAAGAGGGATTTCTGGACTGATGTGTGGGTGAGAATGAATTTCTATCCTGGCAGTATGTCTGTTAAAATACTTGATTTTGCACTACCAGCACACACTGCAATGTTTATATCAAATTTTCTGGAGAATACACTGGAGGAGTGTGGAGCACTCAGACAATGGGCAAAACCTGAAAGACTCACAGAAAAAAAATAAATCAAACTGAACCCATATATTGCAAGACCACGTTGTCCTGAGAGAAGAAACAAATCTTGGGAAAGCAATGTGATCAGCATTCATAGCAGTGGGCAGTGGCACAGTTCCTGTTGAAGCCTGCTCCAGAACTGATGTCATTTGTCCACCATGACATACTGGGCCACTCAAACCCTGAGCAGCTGCCTCCCACTCATCCAGTTGCATATCTGTAGCCAAAGAAAGACCCCAGTCAGGAGATGAATGGTTATTCACCCATCTGCAGAGGGAAATGCAGTGTGCCAGGCAGCAAACAGCAAGCATCATACATTCACTGCTGAGCAAAGTGATAATGGGGAAACCATGGGGGATTGTGTTGATAGGAAATGGGCAAATATTGGGGGTCTGTTTGGTTGAACACGCTGGCTCTTGATAAAACTCACTTCCTGCCTGCAGCTCCAGATGTCTATGAAACCTGGNNTTTAAGAACGCGGGGGGGGGGGGGTGAAGAACACACTAGAGGTGGTCCTTGGTCGAGAGGAAGGGAACTGGAGTTGTAGATCCCTGCCCTGCCCCTCCAGTGCCAGCTGCCTTGGAAAGACTGAAGTGAAGAGCTGTGGCCACTGTGTTCCTGGAGCCGGCTTTTGAGCCTTGGGATATGGCAGGTAAGGTAAGCACAGGTCACACCAATTTTAGGGCTTCTTTGAGTTTCATTTGGAGCCAAAAAGGCTGTTTGCTAAGGAATAGGTAGTTTAGAAACATCTTTGATCCCTTGCCTAGACGGGGTGACTTAGCTGACTGGTGACTGTCTCACCCTGTGCAGTCATTGTTGTTCATCGTTGTGACAGGCTGGAAAGAGCAAACATAATAATTCATACGTGGCATTGTGATAGTGGCATTGTGGCTCAGCTTTAAATTGTTTAAACTGAGCTTCTCTTTTATTTCATGGTAATTCTGGTAAATCTTTCTTCAGTCTTGAATCAGCTTTTCAGGAGAGACATCTTGTGTCCTCTGGTGACGTGGGCTTACAGGCGGGGAATGTCTCTGTTTGTGTGTGTGTCACTCCCTTTCAGCTGAGTGTAGAGTGTAGCTATGACTGAAGAATTGTCCTCAAATGTTAGATAAAATTATCCAGCTGGACATGATCATGCACATATGCCACCTAAACCATTATTTTATTAATGTAGTGTTCCAAAAAATATATTGAGCTACTTTTCATGGAATGGTTTGGGTTGGAAGGGACCTCAAAGGTTATCTCATTCCAACCCCTCCTGTCAAGGACAGGGACAACTTCCGCCAAACCAGGTTGCTTAAAGCCCCATCCAAACTGGCCTTAAACACTTCCACTTTTTTTCTTCTGCATTTTCAGAAATGCAGTGTGTTATTCCAGTTGAACAACAGTCACCAGCAACAATATTCTGCTGTGCTTTCTTTTATGAAGAGGCAGCAGTTCTCGTTTTCAGTGTGAAAATGGCAGCTATCTATGCATTTTCTCCAACATATAGTAATGGATTTAGGAGTGTGGAAGCACAGTGTGTGAGGCAGCACACTCCCTCCCTCCTCTGTAACACTGCCAGGAAAATGGACTGTATGTTAAACCTCCTTTTGAAAAAATCAGAATAACTAAAAAAGTAATTTATTTAAAAGAAAAATGCCTGAAAATGTGATTATTTGTGCCCAAATACATACATATAAATATTATCTTTATTTGGTACTGCAGTTCAAACAAACATAACAGTCAGTTATGGTCTGTAGGGTCTTACACTCAGCTCTACTGAACTGTTGGTACACAGTGTTGCCGTGTTGTTTTCCAGACTTTCCAAGAAGTGAGGTTTGAGCCAGGTGCTTTCCAGAGGTTCCTTCCAGTGTGAATGGTTCTGTGGTCCTCTCACTTGGATGTAGGAATTAGTGGAGTACATTCCTCACTACACAGGAGCTAAAATGAGTATAGTGTTATGGGCCTTTCTTAAATGTCACATTTTTGTCTTCATTTGCTCCAACTGCCCATGTCTTCACAGGTGAGGATTGAATTTTATTTTCTCTTAAAAATGAATCTGACTCCCGCAGGTACCAAAAAAAAACCCCAACAAAAACCCACACAAATACATTTCTAAGCATAAAAGTTAGTTTCACATTCCCAAGAGAGGTGACTCTGACCATCTGTTAAATAATCCTGCGCTCAAAGAGGTTCCATTCAGTGTATCTTTCTGATCAGGAGGCTGTAAACCTCTGAACTTCAGGGACCTGGGATTGAAATGTCACCTCAGTTGTTGGCTGAGACAGGATCAGTCACAGACAATGAGGATTATGTATGAACTTTCCAATTTGCAGACCTCATCTTGTTGTGTCCTTTATGGTGCTAAGCTGATTGTGTGAGGCTGGGGCCACAAATAATCTCTCATTCAGCTCCACTGCAGTGCTGCTGCACATACAGAGTGAAGGCATGTTACCCAAAATGATGCACATCTCTCAGCTCTGCCACAGGCCAGGAGATGTGCTTGTTGGTTTGCTTGTTGTCTGAGAAAATACTGTTTCTTTAACAACACTAAAGGACCTGCTGTGACCTCCACCTTTACCCTTAATAGAATTTTCTCTTAGATGAACCAAGCCATTTGCCATGTAGGTGGCCTTGCAACTTGGGGAGCAAATGTTTTACAACAGAATAAAGCAGCTTCCTACTGAACTTTGCTATTTCAGTTTAGCTATTTTACCAGAATTTCTAGTGTCACAATTTTTTCCTACATATTTTCCTGCTCTGTCATTCTGTCACTATTCATCATATTCTCATCAGTGTGGTGGGCAACAGAGGCCATCTCACATTTCTCCATGTCTTTTCATATTCAGATTACTACCGAATTTTCCAATCACCTATTCTTGTATAGCACTCAAAATTTTCCTCCCCTCCCACCTCTCTGTGCTTGCTTAATTTGGTTCCTGTGGCTTGTAACAAATACCTTGTGACCTACACTTTCCTAGCTGACTTGACACTTCTATGGCTTCTCTTCCCCTTCCCTAAACCCCTTGTACTTTTCTGGCCATCTTCCTAAAGGATATAATAACGCATCTTTGAAATTCCCCACAAATTCCCTCAAACCTGCCTTTATTCCAGTCAGACCTTCCCTACCCTGTGCCTGCTTTCTGCTGTGTTTCCTGAGCATGCCAATTTAGGGAGCTTTTTCCTTAATGTTGGTCCCTCACACTCCACTCTGTCTGTTTGTCTGTGTCCTCCATGGGACCCTTCCCGACCCGTCCTGCTGCTGAGGTGTTTCCTTTGCCCTCACACCTCTCTTCCATAGGGATCCCCAGATTTCCAGACAGCAGTCCTACAAATTGCATCCCCTCAGGCCACATCAGTCACTCAGTGGAATTGAGCCAAGTGGCTTTGCACAAATATAAGCAAGGGTAAGGCTCACTTGAGAGGGCTTAGAGAAGGTCAAGAGCATTGGCTTTGAAGGTCCTTTTTCTGTTCCTTTTAGGTCTGGTGCTTAATGATGTGGTAATTAAGGTGTTGCTGTAAGATGCCTGACAGTCTCTACAGACGATTGCAATGGGTAGTGCTTCAGGTTGGTTCCCTCGAGTGGCTGGGTTAAAATCTTCCCGTGGGGAATGGTTAAGGATTGCTGTTAATGGTGAGTGGATCTCCAGTTGTTTCAGAACTGTTTTAATAAGCCAATGGCTCCACCTGATGCTCTCTCAGTATTTGAGGCACATCTGAGGCTGTGGTGTCTCGTTTGGATGGGACACTGAGGCAGGGCGAGTGTATCAAATACTTCATTCACATAATGTTCCATCAGTGACTCCTTCAGACTTGATATCCTGCCAATGGGGCTGCCACAATTCCTGTATTCATAAACAGTGTCCTTGAGATCTTGTCTGCTCCTTTCTGCACAACCCAGAGTATTAAAAGAACTTTATCTTTCTGGGGAAGGGAACAGTGTCCTGCAGTTTTTATGAATGACTAGATGCTGTCATAGTTGTTTACCGATGATGTTCCCTTGTTGGAGTCATGAAGCACAGTTGTTTCCTAGATTTAATAATGTGACAATTAAAATTATTTTTTTTTCCAGTAAGAGAGCCAAGGAGAAATTAATGGCTGTTTGTGTCAATTTTCTAGTTAATCCAGTAGTACTTTTTCCTTAGCAGAGACTTCAGATTTAGAGGCTGGATAAATGAGGCAGTAACAAATTTTAGAAATGTCAAAAAGGTTTCTATGCTATGAAACAACAAACAAGAAAAGCATACAGTATTCTGCTAGTGCTTAAGTCAACCAGATTTCTCCCAAATAAAGAAGAATTATGCCTGAAAGGCTTGCGTGTGCATCCTAAGAAAATGTTTGCATCCAAGGTTTAGCTCCTGCTGTCATTTTCCAGGCTAAAGTCAGTGAAATTTGATGTACAAATCCCTCAAGCAAAGTTTTTCTTAACACATCTTTAAAGTTCCAAGCTACCAAAGGGAAAGCAACAGGAAGAAGACTTTTTTCCCCAAGCAAAGGGCTCTTCTCAGACAAGCTGATGTGATTTGTTGACATATTTTCAAGCATTGCATGTCATTTGGTTGAATCACTCTTGATTTACACAAGAGGATCTTTGTCTAATGAATTATCAATATGCCATATTGCCATTTTGCTTATCAAAAGAATGAACCACTCTGACCTAAAAGGAGAGAATGCTTTTATTGCTGTACCATACCATAAATACATCTTTAAAAATGCTGTACAGAGCTTTTTATTTTATGCAGATGAGTGGGATCATTGAAAGCTAGAGATTTGGGCTTAGGCAGAGTGATACACTATCACCTATTGCTGTGGAAAAGGAATGCTCCATTAATAAGGCAAAATGGAATTAGGGCTGTCTGGTGAATCTGCTTAACATAAAATTCACTATTGGAGCAGGTGCTTTTCCCTCAGTGCACCTTTGCCTTATGCTCTGCCCAGTGTTCTGTGAAGCCCACTCAGAAACAGGAGCCTCTCAGGAGAAAAATCACTTGAGTTCAAGTTTCTCAAGCCTTCTACTGCAAGTCTTGTCACTTCAAACACACAAGACATTTATGGCCATGGAAACCTTCCAGGAAGCGTCTGTCTAGGGGAACACAGACATCGTGTGAATAGTCACATTTGCATAAAGTTTTGAGCCAGTGGAGATGGAAGCCCCTGTTTTTTTCCATGGTTACTAATCCTCTGAGATACCCAGTTCCAGCTGAGACATATCTAAGTTTGGAAACTCTGAGCAGGAAAGGTACAACTTTTGCTGTCTTTCAGGGTATCTCCTATGGCATTTCACAAGGCAGTTTTCTGCACCTTCTGTCAGTGCTCCACAGGGATGGCTTACAGATATATTGGCAGAGGTTGTAGACAAACCTCAGCCTATTAGCACAGGATGATAGAGTGGGAAATGGTGCATAAGGTTGGCTGATTCTCCTACCAGCCACATGAATTTAGCTCATCCAGAGCTACCTGTTCTTATAGCTTGGTTGGTTGCAGAATCTGGCTCGCTTATGTCAACGCTGCAGTTTAAAGTGTAGATCTACTCACTGTTGCCAAATACATCCAGTATGTATTTCCCAGTTAATGGGAAATACCCCTCAGGATGCACTTTCTTTGGGTGCCCTTTCTGAAAGAGCCCTCCAGAAGCAGAGAAGGACAAACAGGAGCTGAGAAGCCCTCAACTAATATTGCAATCATTTGATTCTGGAACAGAATTGATTTCACAGAGTTCTTCCTGTGGAGAAGCTGAGCCCAGGGAAAAAGGTATATATGAACTTGTTGTAAATGATGTGGTCTGTGTTTGCAGAGATGTGAAAAAGTCAGATTCATGGTGGACACTATCCTGCCTTTTGCACTGATTATCAATGCAATACCTGTAACTTCCATAAGCTTTGCTTTAGGGGGCTAGCAAACAGCAGAATGCTGCAGTGGTGCTTCAAGCATGGAGCTTTCCATGAAAATGTGATAGCATAAATGCAGGCTAATGCACCTGAGTTTCCAAGAAAGGCAGTGCAGTCATATAGGTTCTTTTCCTAGGTCTCCAGCTCTTTGCAAATTGTATGCATTCAGCACACTGGAAATGAACACTGAAATACATGTTATCCCTTAATGTCTAGTTAATTAATTCACTTACTAGAGCATCTTTCCCAGTATCACTTTTTGGAAAAGAGACTTAGATAGTAGAACCTTCAGAAGCCTTATATTCTATTGCTTAAGTAGAAGCAGAGCAGAGGAGATACATTATTTAAAATATTTTAAAGAAAACTGTCATTTAAAGCATCTGGGACTTTAAGATGTTCCTGGTTATGTTTCTGTTCTATCAAAAAAATCTTCTCTTAGTTAGTGGAAATCAAGAAATGTTTTTAATTTCCTGCTTTATTCCATAAGCCTCAGCCAAGCTGTTCATTTGTGATTATAGAAAACCTGATATGCTTGAGAATACTCACTGAAGAACTGCTGTGTTGATGTTGGCATTTTTATTACATTAAGTGACATTCAGAACTTGTTAGTGTTCTGTTTCCTGGTTTTTCTAGCCTTGTACTACATGTTGCAAAACACTTAGGCTAAAATCCCCATTGATTTTCACCAGTTAAGAAAATGCCAATACCTGGTCTCAGTTATTAATTTACACCCAACCCATGTCAATAGACAAGTGTAATGAATCCCTGTGGACTGTGTTGCTTTTTAAACCTTTAGAATTCCATTTTATGTTCTTCCTATCCGTCTTGTGTTGGTTGCCTTTTTTCCTTCGCTTTCTAATTAGTTTAATATACAAGCTGTGCTTCTGAATATGCCTTGATTGCTTCCAGAATTTCTGCAGCAATCCTTCCCTCTCGTGCATTTTGTATTTTAAATATGCTCAACCAGCAGACCTCAAACATGTTGGTTTAGTTTGACCTTTCAACCCTTTTAGTTACAAATGACATCAAAATGCTCAAAGCAAAGGCAGTCTCATACCCTTCCCTGAGCTGGTGAGACTTGACTCTTTTTCATGATGGAAAATTTGTAAAGTCTAGGTTGTCCTTGTCCCAAAATAGAACTCCCCAGCTCTTGCTGGACCACATTTTCCAGCTGCAGGTTTTCCCAACTTTTGCAGGTTCCTATTGATCCGCTTTAGACCCGATTGGATTTGCTGCCACCGTGGCCGTGTATTTCCATCAGAAACACACGTGAGGGAGATCCACTGCATTCTCACCTGGGTTCTGATACATGCTGTGAATAAATTGCAGCTTCTCTGTGCTCCTCTGACCCACTCCAAGGCCTCACAGAAGCATCACAAGTGCCAGGGCAGCCCCTGGTGCCTTCAGGAACACCCAGAGGACATCGTGTCTCAGCTCACCCTCCCAGATTCCTGTGTGCCTCAAGAACGAGACACGATGGGATGACATATACTTAATAAGTAGAGGGGATTTTTCTTTTGCCCACTGAGGAAAATGTGACCCAAAATCTGAGGTGTGGTTGAGGGCTAAACCTTCCAAGCTAACTCTCATTGAGACTACCCATGGAGAGGATTCCTCGTGAGAAAGCAGTTGTGCCCAAATGGCTTCTTCCAAAGTGTAGCCCTTATGTTATTGCTGTGTATGGATTCTGCCCTTTACTTCAAGTATTTTATTCAGCACCACTTCAGCTCCTTCACTGCGAGTTCAGAATGGGTAAAAAAATACCACATTTCACTGCTAAATAACATGTTGAAAGCAGAGCAATTTGTATCAATCCCCCTGAAGTTTATGGTATTCATAAGCATTAATCTCAGTTAAGTAAGTCTCACCAGGGGAACACGCCAAAGATTGTGAGACTGGGGATGTAGCAATTTGTGGAGCTCTGACAGTCCTGGATCAACCCCAGTAGCCACAAAGATTCTTCCAGACTAATACTTAAAGCTGCTCTTGTTTAACAGGATCCTGTATCCCTCAGAGGAATAGAATAAAAGCTAAAATATCATTTGACACAAATTAATTTAACTCCTTTCTCCCACTTTTTAAATGAATGCAGTTTTACTTCTTGTGCCTGCATCTAGAGTGTTGGATGTGCATGCTGTAACTGCTCTGTGAGTATTGTGTGTGAGTCAGCCCAGATGGAGGTTTCCTGCAGGTATTGTCTAAGAGGGCAATACATGTTGCTGTCCAAGTTAATGCCTCCTCACTGACACCTGTCCCCAGGAATGCAGCTGAAGACATACAACTTTACTGTTTGTCAGCAAGACCTACTAATACTGTATTTTTTTATAGCATCTGAGATCAATCAACATCAATGAGTTTTTTTTAAAAAAGATTTTTCTTAGTTACATCATTGCAATTCTAGTGATGTTATAACAATAGATATAATAATGTCGAGTGAGGAGGGGTTATATGTCTACTACTGCTGTATTGCTAAAATAGAAAGAATTTTTATCCCAGCAGTAACTGTTTTTAGATGTGTGCTTTAAGTGAACTAAATTAAATATTAAGATGACACTTCACTGTATCCAGGTGTAAGTATTGTCTCCTCAGACCCCTCACTTTCTACGCTGCCAGTACTCTCTGCAGCACCTGCTAGATTAGATTTTGGTTGCCAGCATTTCAAAAAAGGACATGATGGTGGAAGACCAAGCTTGGAAAAGCTGGTTGTAAGTGGAAGTCTCTATTAGATTTGGATTATTTTGACTTGCAGTTTTCCAGCATTCTGTGACTGAAGTAACTGCAGTTGTGTTTTACCTTTTCCTTCCTGCACTGGACAAGATGCAAATTCTGAGCAGTACTTGAAGCAGAAAACCTTGTTACCAAAGATATAGAAAGAATACATAAAACTCAGTATCAGTACTGCCCTGAATAGTGCCCACCCTTTTTATTTCCTGTTTGCACTAATCTATTGAAATAAAATAGGCAATATAGTAAAATCTGTATATATAACCATATCCTCAAAAATGTCTGAAACAGAATGAGCCAAGTTAAGCAGACTTGTGTTAGATGGATTTTTCTTGATGGCAATAGAAAAAGCAAGAAGTACAGCTTCATTTCTGGTCTGTTCTGGGATTCCTTTCAGCTCCATTAGGACAAAGCTAATGCCACACTTTCTATTTAAATCTTATTTTGAAGGTTAATTGGAATTTATCACAATGCATTAAAATTATTCCCATGTGCAAAGAGGAGTTTCTCACTGGATGATGTAATCAAGATTAATTTTCTGTAATTTTGTCTCACCTGGTTCCTCACAAATTATATAATACAGAAAATATGTCCAAGGAAAAGGGATTCTGTCATATTTTGGGGGTCTTAGGTTTTCAGTATATCTTCCACCACAAGTCATTCTTATTAAAAAAGTAAAAGCAGTTTGCTTGGATTTCTGGGCTTATTTTAAAGACTTAGATTCAAGCATACAGTAGTGAGCAAAGCAAGGATGTAAAATCCTATGGTGCTATCATCATGTGTTCTGAAACCTAATACAAAATTGTATTGGCTTTTAATAATGTCTAATATAAAGATAAATGCTAGACATATCTGTAGGCCATATGATTAAATATTTATTGCCTATATTAAGAAATACTGGGAAGCTTTTTATTTATTTATAATTTTGTATCTTTTCAAGTCATATTCTAGAATCAATGTCCTGCAGTCTGTTCAGTTCTCAGGAGAGCCTCTAAAGGGCAAAAGCACTAAAGCAGAGTAACAGAACTCCATTTCACTTGATAAAATAAAAACCCCAAAACCCACCCCTACTACCAAGGAGGAGAATGTCTAACCTTTCCCTGAAATAATAGTAAGGTTGTGAATACTATTGTGAAATTTATTTTTACTGGAGTATATCATTTATTGGTTTCAGAGTCATGAAGGAAAAACCATTGGCAGTGAGAAAACTGTTCAAGAGAAAATGCTCCAGGAGCCCAAGCAGGTTGGGAAACAGTAACAAACAGTTTCAAAGGAAATCATTCTGTTTAACCAGCCTATTTCCAAAATTAAATGTGTACCATTTGAGATACAAATTTTGAGCCACCTCTTTTTACTGACTTGGTCTAATTAAGCCCGTGTAAATCAAGGCAACTCCTAAGAGCTCCTTTGTCCTTTATTAGCTTTTTTTCTTAAACCAGCTGCAAAGCAGCCCACAACCGTATGTCACATTAAGCAGTCACTCAGCATATTGCTGTATAAATAGCTCATGAATTCTATATGAGGGAAAATTTCTTCTTAAGAAACATTGGAAGAGGTTTTGCTTTTCCCTACAAGCCTAAATAATAAGACCTTTCTTTTTGTTGTTGTTGTTTTGTTGTTTTGTTTTTTTTTTTTTCCTGGACCATAGCTGGTTTCAAGATTCATATCAATACCAGAGTAGCCTGTAGCTAGAAAGTAAGTAATTCAGGATAGCAGGGTTTCAATAAGGCATTCACTGTTTATTCCCACCATTTTCCACTACTATCTGCCACGTAATGGGAGAGAGTGGAACAATGAAAGAGTATTGCAAATGATATTGTTGAAAAGAAGTGGAGCCTGGTGATGTTGAATGTGCACATGCAAAGGATGAGGAAAGTGCCCTAAGAGCCAGTGTCACCATTCTGGATTAAGTGAACCCTGTGTTAGATGAAAATCTCCCTGCTTACTGAACAGGATGGGGAGCAGGAATAATTAAACAAACAAACAAACAAACAAAAAAACCCCAAAAAAACCTCAAACAACCAACAACAACAACAAAAAAAAAAACAACAAAGAAAACCAACAAAAACACCACTGGTTTTTTTTGTGTGTTTTTTTGTTTCTTTTAGTATGAAATGGCACATTAATATTATATGACTTCTCATTCTAAATGAAGAGAGACCCATTAATTCCACTTCAAATACAAAAAAACGAATTTTCTGTGTTTTGCATTTTTGTGACATTATTTTAGGGGACTGAGAGAGTTCAAGAGGGGACTCTCTAAACATTGTAACAATAACTTCTGATAAAAATGCTCCTATTTTCTATTACTCTCTTGTGCTGCAGTCAATAATACCCAACCCTTTGCTGTGTCTACTGCTGGAGTTCTCTTCCATTCACAGTTCCTGGTGGAGTAACCTCATTACCTGTGCCACTGAGAACCAAGTTCTTGTGCAAAGAATGAAGGCATTTTGGGAAATTTTGAGAAATTCCCACAGCTGGNTGCCTGTGCGCTGCTCCTCCTGGGAATTCAGGGGGGGGGTCCCTGGGGGTCTTTAGGGATGAAGTAAAGGATCTTCCTCCTGTGAACTTTTTACCTTTTGCTCAAAACTGGTTCAAACCAGTTTTGTTGGCTACTGTAACTGGTCTAATTGGACTTATCTTGTTCTTTTGACATGTTTTCTGATTTATCATCGGGTATCCTGGCTGTTTTAATTGGGCCAAGAAGCTTTAGGCCTCTTGGTGTGGCCCTTTCAAGGACACTGTGTGAGTTTTGCTGCAGTGAATTTCATACTGCTAAGCAAATTCTATGATAAGTATAAAAGCATAGAAAATAAGCATCATCATAAGTAAATAAGCATAACCAAAATAGGCATAAACAAAATGGGCATAAGTAGAATAAGCATAAACAAAATAAGCATCATAAGCCCCAAGTAAAATAAACATAGGCTCTTCCTTCCCCTCATCACTGGCCCCAAGCAGGGCAGGGAGCAGCAGGCACAGCCTGGCTCTGATTGCCCTCACCAGGGAAGTGCCCACTGTGAAACCCACCCAGTGTCAGCAGCAGTGTGGCATGAAGCAGGCTGGGCATGTGACAGCTGCTGGCACTGTCAACAGAGCCTATTCAAATGGCAGATTAGTAAAGCTCATTGGGGTGGGTTTTTTGTTTTGGTTTGGATTTTTTTGTGGTTTTTTTTTAGCATTGTGTGTAGCACAGGCTGGAAAATTCTAGCGTGGTGGGCATTTCTTGCTGAGTCAGAATGCAGCAAAGCTGCTGGAGGGTGGATGCAGTGGCCCACGGGAGGTGGTTGCTGTCTGGTCTGTGCTGGAGAAGAGCTTGTTTGGAAGAGCTTCTCTGAACTGGTGAAGGAAAGTATCTTGATGTGTTTCTACAACTCCCCTTTCAAAGCACAATTTATCTCTTCGGTTGCTTTGTCTTTGGGTTGGGGTTTTTTTTAGTGAATTGCTAACATTTGTGAATGTGTGGTTGCTAGAAGAGTTAGCACTTTGGAGTGTTTAGTGCATAATATTGAGAGAGGCTTAAAATCAACAACAGATCTATGAAGATAACTGGATTATGTTGCAGAAATAATTTTAGTAAATGGGATTTACCCAATATATTTCTCTAAATGGAAGTCTTAACATATGGTTATTTCTATCTCAGCTACAGAAGTTGGACTACTTTCTCTCTTTCAGAGAAAACAGACTGGAAAGTCTCCCAGCTGTATTCCTGCTCCACTAATTTTGTTTCCCCTCCTTTCCACCAGTTTTTGCCCATGTGGAGAAGAATAGGCATTTCTGGTGCGCCCTCAAGTGAACCTTAGCAAGAAGTTCTTTTTCTTCTAAAGTAAGTGTCTCTGTATTTTTCTCTCTCCTTCCCTTCTCTTATTTCCTAAATATGCTTGGCTTGCATTTAGAGGAAACTTCTAAAGTATTTTTAAATACTGCAGCACCATGGATGATATCTTATGGAAGTTCCTTGCTGACCTCATATATTCATTTTAGGTTATATGTGAAATATTGGCAAATTCCCTGCACAGAAAAAAAAATTGTGTGAGGGATGAATGATGAAAGGTTGGTTTGATGAACTGGGCAAAGATGATCTTTCATTAGGGAGCAGAAGCACAAATTTCCCCACCTACTTTGCCCTGTCAGCACAACTGAGCTTCAGTGTTGGGAGTTTCATCTACAAGAAAGTGCTTCTGGCCTCTCATATGAACGCTTTGCCTACACAGTGTTTGTCAGATGAGTGCAAAGAAAGGCCATAAGGTGTTGCACAGCCCATTCACCTTTCTTTGCATGCCTGGGAAGAAAGTCTGCAATTGCAGAGCAGTGATTAGTGGAAAACTGATCAATGGCCAGTGGCTTGTTTGGGCTGAGGTGTGGCCACAGCACTCTGTCTGGCCACACAGTTATTTAAGAGCTTGCTGTTATTTATTCAGTCTGGATGGATATTCCCCCTCCAGCAATCAGCTGGGGCAGTGTGGGGGCTGCTGGTGACCTTCTGCCATCCAGAAGGTGCTTTTCTGCCTTCAGCTTCTCTCCCTTTTTACTAAAAGGTTCAGGTAGAGGAGTTCGTAAGGTGCAGGAAGAGGGGGAGTCAGAGCTCAAGCAGCAATGGGAATGATGGATTCACTCCTGCAGTGCTCAGTCAGGACTCCTACAAAAGGCAAGTGCTTGTGGCAGTGTAACAGAGGTGCTTGTTCTGGAATAAAGTGCAGTGGATGCTGTCACCATTGTACATGTCTGGGAGTTCCCATTTTGGTCAGAAAGCTGCTATGTGCTACATAACAGGCACAGCAGTGAGAAGTTCTGCAGTTGGATTGCATTGATCCCATCAGGTACGTTCTGTGGAAGACAAGACAGCAGAAGGTCTCTAGTTTTTCTTGTAAAAAATGAATTCATATATAGAATGAAAGAATTATTATCTAGACGAGTTGTTTAGGTACATAAATAAATGCCAGTCTGATTTCTTACTCAGTAAGGGACAGAGCTTCTCAAACTTATTACATAGAGTGAGTTCAGGATACCAATGCACTGAACCATAGAATAATTTGGGTTAGAAGGAATCTCTGCAAAAATCCAGTGTCTTTTGCTCAAAGCAGGGTAAAATTCCAAGGTAGAGAGGCCTGACCAGTGTTGCGTCCAGTGAAGTTTTCGATATCTGTAAGGCTGAAGGTTTCATGTCCATCTATCTTGACACCTGTTCCATGGTTTGAACACTTTGTGAAATCCTCTCTTGTTCTAATCTCTAATTGAAATTTCTCTAGCTGCTACTTGGCCTGTTGGTATCAAACAAGCAGGTGAGGCAAGTCCAGCTAAAAGGAGTTCAGGTGGAAAACTGGACATAAGGAGTAGTCTAAAGTAATGACTTTAAAAATAAACACAGTGCTTTAAAAATAGACATAGGAGGACCTCACTTGGACCTCCAATCACTGACACTGTGGCTGTCAACACACAGCAGGGACAAGGGTGTGTGTTGTCACCTTTTGGTGAGGGAACAGCGTTCAGAGGGCAGCAGTGAAGCTGTTCCCTTCTTTAATTCCCTATTCTGCCTGCTTCCAGTAAATATTCACCTGGAAGGCATGCAGGGGACAGGCTAGGAAATCTTGGACATAGAGTAGAATTTGCCTGAAGGAGCAGCTGGTTGTATTTCTCAAGAAACTTTTCATTTTCACAAGAAATAGGAATAATTCAAAGTGAAATTCCTTTAAAATTCTCAGTTTCCTTCTGTTTTGAATAAGTCAGATGGGAGAACTTTTTAGGGTATGTGGTATTTATAATAGAAAGGCAGCATTATTTAATCTCAAAAAGGTGTCAGTTCTCAGCAGAGGGAAAAAAAAAAGCAGGAAAGGGACTATTGAGAAGGAAAAATAAAAAAATTCCATTGGGGAAGCAAAAAAGACAGAGGAAACATCTAAAAACCACCACAGAGCTCAGAAGGTAAAAAATGTATGGAGAGCATTAATAGGACCCAGGGATTCAATTTTAATTTTCAGAGGAAAAGACATAAAAATAAGGAAGAGTAGTAAGCAGTATTCACAGGAGAACACATAAATCCACCATCTAGTTAGCCAAAGGGAGAACATTCAGTGATGTTCTGTAGGGACTCTGTGGAGCATCTTGTACAGCACAGTAAAGAAGAATAGTCTGAAAATCATTTGTGGACTAGCTCATGACAGAAACTACAGTAGGAGGATTTTTTGTGAACATCTGGAAATGTTCACTAGAAAGAGAAACCTAAAATACAAAGATTTTTCTAGCTGGGAGTGAGAAAGGTCATAATTTTCCATAAGAAGCAGACACATTTTCTGGAAGGGTTTTGGTTAATCAGGAGTCTAGTTTTATGTCATTGGACAATGTTTGCCACCCTGACCTTGTTAATAAACCTAATTCACCTCAGGTGTAGAAGAGAAATGATCTTCAAGGTGTAAAAGTTCAAAAC
Source organism: Formicarius rufipectus (assembly GCA_013399695.1). Taxonomy (NCBI): domain Eukaryota; kingdom Metazoa; phylum Chordata; class Aves; order Passeriformes; family Formicariidae; genus Formicarius; species Formicarius rufipectus. Next base: position 120,542 of record VXAU01003536.1, on the reverse strand, counting down.
CATAGCTGTTTTTTTTTTGGCTTCTTCATTTTTCAGCAGTGCTTTACTTTCCTCTAGGCTGGCATTTCACATTTTTTGGTGCATTTTGTGGTTTCTTCATCCTTTGGAAAGTCAGCATCTCATGACATTTGTATCTACCTAAAAGTCATCTAGAAGATGATATTTGGAATGAAATAAAAAGTGTAGTATAAATTGATAAGGAAGCACACAGTGTAACAGATGATAAAGGATGGGTTAGAAATTCTGTAGATGTTCTTTTTGTGTCTTAGGAGATGTTTAGCTTGTACACTTTGAAAACTGTGGATGGTCCTTTTTTTTTGCCTTGCCTATTGAGACACACCACAAATACAGTCACAGTGCAAATAATAAAAACAGCTGTCAGGCAGAGATGAAACCTTTTAGACCACTCAAGAAATGAGTTGGAAGAGGCAGGAAAAGAGTTATTGAAGTAATTGGATGGGGAGCAGGCCATATCTATAGCAATTCTTAAAGAAATATGTGGAGTTTTTCAGTCTGTTGTCATGGGGTTTTTGTTACTGCATAGTCAGATGTTTATATCTGCTTTAAAATCCAGGAGGTGAGTTTTAGGAACTATTTTGCTTATAGAAGTTATATATCCATCTCTGTCATGTCTTTCCATCCTCTGCTGGATATACAGAAGGTTAAGAGAGGGAACACAAAATACCTAAAGCACAGTAAGAGTCCCATGAGAGAGACTTCACTGCACCTGATGCTTGGCAGGTAAAATGAAGGGGCAGAAGGATCACGTTGCTTGAAAGAGTCACTTCCAGCCTTGACCTCAAAAAAAGAAAAAGGACAAAGATCTTATTGCTAGGAGTGAGTAAAAACTTCCTGAGGAAAAGGCAAAGGAATCAAATGAGTAGTCAAAAAATAAGTTTATTTAAAGAGGCCTTTTTTTTTTCCCTATTCAGCGTGCCTGGTATTTATTTGTAATGCAAGAGGCAGCCCCATCATTTGGCTGTGGCAAGTTCCTTGCTGCTCTAGTGTTGCCTAAAATGGGAGAAAAGAACTTTCCAGACATTATTAGTAGAGATGAAATAGAGAGCTGGTCTTTAATGAAAGCCACAAAATACATAGGTGCACCTCACATGATGAGATTTCTACAAATTGTTAACACTAATTAATTATCTAATGGATACACCCAACCCAAGCCCCCAGAACCATCCTGAATCTGCCCTTGTGGGCCTTCTCCAAGGGTTTTGGGCCTTCCATCTTGCTTTGACTACAATCAAATCTTCCAGTGTCCCAAACAAGATGTCCTGGCTGAAATCTTTTCCTTGAAAAGAAGGTTTAATAGAATTTCAAGAATGTGGCACAGACTGTGAGAAAGGGGTTTAGGCACTGTCACCTGCCACCTTGAAAGTGAGAAACAAAGCAGCTCTATGAAAATCTACAAATGGATAAAACCTGAAGGCATCACTGGCAGTGAAGGCAAGGGTCTGAATGCCTGCAATTCTGCTCCCTTTCTCTGATTGAACACATGCCTGAGTCTGGGAGAAGTTTTTGTCTTCTCTCAGGTGGAGCTGGTTTGGTAAATGCTGGTGATAACTGACCCCCCCCCCCCCCCCCCCCCCCCCCCCCATAACCAAGACCAGAGTCCTGCTTAATGTCAAGTTTATAATACAAGCACTGTGGAAATGCTGGGTTACCAAATGCAACAATGCCTTTGTTTAAGCTGATGGGTCTGGTGGCAAAACCAGACCTCCTCCTTGGCTGAGGTGTGAGCAGCTGTCACAGCCCTGATCCACTTCAAAACCAGTGATTGTGGCCAATGCCCTTGAGAGACACGTTGGCTTTCACCCTGGCAGCCCCATATCCAAGGAGCCACTTGCTGTAAGCTAAAGAACACTCATTCTTGTAGTCTTGTGTCCTGCACCTGGTGGAGAAAGAGCAATGAGCTGTTCCACAAGCAGACAAATTAATAATGCCTGATCTTTTCTAAATTTGACCTAGATCCCCATATAATTCTTCACAGTAACCCCAACCCTCCTTCATACCCACTCCACTCCCCCAAACTCTTTATTTCCCCAGGGTATCACCACCAGCTTCACTCTGGGCTGCACTCCTCTCTGGCTCAGAAAGACAGCATGCTGCCCATTCAGAGCTATGCAGGTTGGCCATTACCCTCCAGGATAAATGGGAGTTATTAGAAATATCTCTCCTCTACCCAGTTGCCAGTGTTCATTTATTTTTAGAAGCTTAATTGTCTTCAATACTGCAGCCCCTCTGCTGGTTTGTTTGAAATTGGATCGCAGGATCAGAAGTTACCAGGGAAGACCAGAAGCTCCAGGAGTCGGGTCTCATTTCCTTAGGAAAGCAGACTTTAACCAGTCCCAGAGCAGTGATTAGATGGCACCTTCTGCTGAGAACTTCACAGGCTGAGCCACTCAGAGCCACAGGCAGAAACAAATCCTAGCAGGGTGATGCTGTTTTACCAGCATGGTTGTTACATAAGTCCCAAATGCCACAGGAAAAAACTACCTCAGAGATACTTTTAGCAAAGGAAGCTGATCTTGTAAAAAGTAGAACTTGTATCTTTGACCTGCTAAAGCTGTCCCTTTCCCTCCGCCTCTCCCTTGTCTTCTTCCTCTTTTTCTCCCTTTCCCTTTTCTTTTCCTGCCTCCCTTTTCCTTTCCTGCTGTTGCCTTTGCCTTCTGCAAGAATTCCACTTTGGCTTTTTCAGATGGGTGCCTGGCTCAGAGTAAAGGAGGTGCAGAGCACATTCGATGGTGTCATCTCCTGTTTTCCTGTCTGAGATGTGTGACCGGAAGAAGTTCTAAAACAAGCCCGTGTGACCTCTCCATCCCTTGACTTCTCTTTCTGCAAGCCTGACAACCACCTGAAGAAATGACCACTCAGCTGGCAGAGGAGTCCATGGAGACTCAGAGCTCAGATGAGCTGGAGTGCAAGATCTGCTACAACCGCTACAACTTGAGGCAGAGAAAACCCAAAGTGCTGGAGTGTTGTCACAGAGTATGTGCCAAATGCCTTTGCAAGATCATAGACTTTGGTGATTCCCCCCAGGGAGTCATTGTGTGCCCCTTTTGCAGGTTTGAAACTTGCCTGCCAGATGATGAGGTCAGTAGTCTTCCAGATGACAACAACATCCTTCTCAACTTGGCTTGTGGGGGGAAGGGAAAGAAGTGCCTACCAGACAACCCGACAGAGCTGCTGCTGACTCCCAAAAGGCTGGCGTCTCTGGTTAGCCCTTCCCACACCTCTTCCAACTGCCTGGTTATAACAATCATGGAAGTACAAAGAGAAAGTCCCCAGACTCTGAACTCAACCCCTGTGGTGGAATTTTACAGGCCCACAAGCTTTGACTCTGTGGCGACCGTGTCCCACAACTGGACCGTGTGGAACTGCACATCCCTGCTCTTCCAGACCTCCATTCGGGTGCTAGTGTGGTTGCTGGGTTTGCTGTACTTCAGTTCCTTGCCCCTAGGGATCTATTTGCTGGTATCCAAGAAAGTTACCCTGGGGGTTGTCTTTGTAAGCCTTGTTCCTTCGAGCCTTGTTATTCTCATGATTTACGGCTTTTGCCAGTGTGTTTGCCATGAAGTCCTAGACTGCATGTCGTCTTGATAACAAATACAGTAAAATAAGATGTGTTTCCAGATGTGTAGCATAGTTGATTTATCCTGTCTTTGTATTCTTATTTATCCTTGTTGTTGTCCATCCCACTAAATGGAAGCAGTAGCTCCAGTTATATGGCCCTTTTTTTTCTACTGAATTTGATCCCCCCTACCCCAAGCTTTTTTTAAGCTAAAAATTGGAAATAAAATTTACATGTTGATTTAAAAAGGCCAAGCTTAAGAAAGGGATAAAGCAAAATCACCAGACTTGGTGCCTGCTGCTACCATTGTTCAAATGAGTAGCCTTTGGTTTTCTCTTGGCTTGATCAGGTCAGTCCAGGCTGCAGGATCCACCCTGAAAGAAATCGGTGTGACAGGCACCTTCCAGGTCCAAGTACTGCATGTCTTCACCCAAAGGATATCATGCTTTGGAATAGCTGTTGTTTGTCATCCATTATCACTTACAACAAATTAAATCACTTTGTTAGTTAAGATTACAAGAAGAATAAGATTTTTTTAGGTTCTTGTTACAGCAGAAATGCGTGTGGGAGGCCAGTGATCTCTTGGCATTCTGCGACATGAGGAGTACTTTCCTTTTCCATGCTAAAATCATGTCTCCAGAACACCTTCCCCAAAGACAAGCCCATTTTTCTTGTCATACAGTCACAGCTGGCTGTGAAATATTCCTGCTAATGAGTACTTCCAGGCACCCAGCCACACATTTGCTGTTCTCCAGGTGCACTTATTGCAGTGCACACACATCTCAGGCTTCCCTTTGAGAGTTCAGAGCTCTGCAGGCTTCTCCAGATATATTCTGTCGTGCTTGCCCTCCCTCTCAGCATTTCCACCAGTTCCAAGCCACCAGTCCTTCTAGCAAATGAACAGCCTCATGTACATGTGGTGGTCATGCTGGAGAATTTGGCTGATGTGACTTCAGCTCTCAAGGCAGACTTTTATTCCCAACCATTAGTCACTAATACAAATTGGAGAAAAATCCTGAAATGGTTAACTGGGGTTTTTTGTTCCTTTTTTCACTTTCTGAGTTCACAGAAGGAGCACTGTAAGGAAATAATGTGACCTGGGGAAGGTTTTAAGGCATAGTTCTTCAAAGTGGTTAATGTTCTGAACTCCCTCTGTCACCACTGTGAGTTGATGGCACTCTAAATGTGGCAATTTGAATTAATTTGATTAATGGAGCTCGGAGGAATTACTGGTAATTTACCATTCCACAAGCAGGCCCAGGCCCTGTAAGGCTTGCTTGTGTGTTGCATGGTTTAGGCTGCTTTTTGAACTACTGGAAGAGCACAAAAATAAGTAATATTTAATGTTTCTGTCAACTCTACAGCTGCAGACTGGTTTTCCTGTGCACAGCAGGGTAAAAGCTGCGAAGGAGGAGTTGAGCAGTGCAAGCCTGGTTTTAGGCACCAGGTTTAGTGATTTCAGGGCAGTGTAAAAGGGAGAGGAGCTTGTTGCATGAGAACTGAATGTATGGCCTAACAATACACTCTTAGAGCAAACAGACTGTGGCAAGAATGAAAAATGATAGTGGGAAAAGCAGAGCCTGAGTGGTGGTTGTGTCTATCAAGAGGATTTGAAGTTAAGCTGGTCCAATTTTTGTAGATAGCACAAGTGGTGTCTGTTTGCAATATTCCTATTGCAAACACAAAGAAAAACCATGGAAATCTAAAGGTCCTGCTTTTCTTGGCACTCATTTTACAACAGTGCATATATATGTGTGTGTATGTATATATAGACACATATGCAAGAAGAAAACTTCTAGGGAAATGACAGCTTTCAAGTGTGTGGAGTTATGGAGCTTTGTACTAAATGATTAAAGGAAATGTCTCAGACTTTTCTGTAATGACAATAATTATAACTAAAGTATTTGCAGAATTCCTTAGAAATAACTATTCCTGAGTAATTGTTTTCCATGTTTGTGGTAAAGCACATGTAGTTAGAAAAGGCATCGTCTCCAGTTCTGGTATGACTCATCTATGAACTCATACATTGAAGTATCCAACAACAATCATGTCAAAAAGTAAGAAAAACAGAAACTTATGTGGTTTTATAGTACTTCATAACTTTGGGAAAAGATGTATTTGTAGCGTTAGGGATTTATATGTTTTAGGATTTGTCCAATTTGTCTGAATACAGTGTCTCTAATAAAGGGCTGACTAATAGAAGAAGTAGGTTTTGCAAATGTGTGAAATATGTGTATTACCTCTGCACAACATGTTCTACAGTGCTACCTGTTGTCTATTCCTTTGGATTTTCACCTGAGTAAGATTGTTTTAGCTCCAGCACCAGGTATTTCCTACTGTGTTTTAAAACTGAGCCTAACTAATCTCAGTGAGATTACAGTGGCATCAGTTACACATCCCAGCACAAATCAATACACCTGTTATTATACTTCCCTACTTGTAAGACTGCCAGCCCCCTGAATTTGTGCTGCTGGTTTAGGCTGTGCTGCAATACTAACCCACTCAAAAATCTCAGCGTGCAAACCCATATTTATTGATTGTGTAGCTATTCTGCTGCTCACCCAGAGCACACTGTTACAGCTGTGGTGCCATAAAATACCTGAATGACTTACAATATGGCCATTGAGATTTGCTGGGAGGTAGATCTCAATCATTTGTGGAGAAGATATTTGCTGTGGGACTGGCAGAACTTCCGATAGTACTCTTTCCTAATTCTTATTCTCTACCATCCCTAAGGCTTAGAACTGAAAACTCTTGTGTCCTCTGCAGTGGAATAACTGCTGAAATCAATGTAAATGGGGCTAAAATCAAGTCATGCATATATGCCTGCCTGCTTTTCCTTCCCCTTCTCTGACTGTTTTTCTCTTCCTGGGAAGTAATTGCTCCTGTAGTTGTAAAGTACTGCCGGCACACAAAGGCAATTCCCTTTCAGTGGGATTTATTCCTGCTATGCCCAGACTTACGGCTCAACCAGGCAAAAAGTATTATAAATTCATTACTACGAGGTCAGTTTTGTCCAAATGAAATGTCTTTTTTTGTTTTTCGTTCCTGTTTATCCTTTGGACGCAGACTGTGCCCTCTTTGACGGCCCATTGGCACTGTGACATCCCCTGAGGGCTGGGGCAGGAGGTGCTGCAGCAGCTGCTGGGCACAACACAGGAGGGATGTTCTGAGCTGGCCCAGCCTCTGAGCAGGACTCAGTGGGGGGATGAAGCTCTGCAAGCCTGGCCTGAGCCCAGAGCCTGAAGGGCAATGAACACACAGTGGCTTACATGCAAAGCAGAGCCTGTGGGTTCATAAATAGGAAGTGGGACTGAGGTTGGGCTGTGGCTGAGGAGCTGTGCAAAGCAGAGATGGATCTATGCCTGGGACAAAGGGGCTGTGTTTTAAAGAAGGATTTTGGGGCAGGGCTGCTGCAGGTAGTTTGCTGGTTTTCATATGGACTCTTCTGGGGTTTAAAATTAATTTGGTAATTAAAGGTAATGGCAAAGTATTGAACTCTATTCTGATTTAAAGAGATCCTTAGATTTGGGCATACTCCCACTGTTAACTATGTGAATCTACAGGAATGACCAATATAAGGGCTGATATATTTGATTTAGCTGCATTGGGAGCTTTGTCCTACTATATCAGTTATACACCCACAAAACTGTATATGCTAATATAAAACTCTTCACAGAATCACAGAATAAACCAAGTGGGAACAGACCTACAGGGATGATCGAGTCCAGCTCTTAGCCCTGGGTAGGACCATCCTCAGGGGTCAGCCCCTGCGCCCCAGAGCATCATCCCAACCCTCCTGGAGCTCTGGCAGCCTCGGGGCTGTGCCCACTGCCCTGGGGAGCCTGGTCAGTGCCCACCACCCTCTGGGGGAAGAACCTTCTTCTAATATCCAACCTATCCCTGCTCTGACACAACTCCAGCCATTCCTGTCACTGGACACCATAGGGAAGAAATCAGTGTCTCCCTCTCCTCTTCTTCTCGTGAGGAAGTTGTTTAAAACAGGAAAACTCTTGTCCTGATGGCACTATGGGCAAACTTCAGAGTTGCCCCCATTTGACCATGTTTCCAGGGGTAGACACTCTTCCTAAGGGACGTCTTTACCTGGAGATGCAGGTAATTCCAGCAGCACCCAGCCAAATAGATAAGCACAGTACAGGGAAAGGCAGCTTTTCAGCTGAATGGCCACACATTAACCAGAGAAAGAGGAACTGAGGAGGTTCACAGGAAGGTGGATGATGTTTTCGAGGGAGTTCTGTGTTCCTGGGGTACTGGACCATTGTTTTTCTTAATTCTAGCCAGTTCTAGGAGTGGATTACATTCACTGTTCCCCTTACTTTTCTGCCCCCTCTGCTGGGACAAGGCTGCACTGAACTGGGGGGAAGCAGTATTTTGAAATGAAGTAATCTTTTCTACTGCAGCCCAGTCCAGCACAAGACTGATTAAGGCTAATCTGAGAAGATGGCAAATTGGAGCCAGGGGAGGGGTGAATAGGGTACCAAGAGGAAACGGCAGCAGGCTGGTAACTAGTTTTGATGTCAAGGCAAGGCAAACATGTGGCTACATCCTGCCTTGTCTTGTCTGGTTCAGAACTAGGGAGGGGCCTGGGGACCCCCACGGTTCCCCACCCACCCCAGCACTGCCCCTGGGACAGCTCAGTGCAGTTGTGCATTGTGATTTCCTGCTCCTGAGTTCTCCACGGGGATTTCATCCTCCTGTGTGGCTGATGGGTGGAGTGGAAGGTCCTCGGTGTTACACTGAAACGGGGTGATTTGGGCTATCCTTAGGTTTGTCACGGTTGGGTTTTGCCCCATATTTCTGTAAAGCAAGACAGTGCACTTTATTTTAACTGGAGCAGTGCCTTCAAGGATTTAAAAAAAAATGAAAAAGAAAACATGGGGGAAAAAACCTGATAATTTTTGAAATAATTTTGCTATCTTCAAAGTGATAGACAGACACTGTTGTGAGAGTCTATTTTTACTTCCAAGCTAGCAGATTAAATGTTGTGCTTTGAGTGACATCAGTGAATATTTAGTGCTGCTGATTCCCGAGGGAGTTTCAGTCTGCCAAACCTTAGGCTCAAACCCTGCACTCCACTGCTTTTCTGTAAAGCACCATTCTGCCTTTTGTGTCAGCTGCCCCTGTCAAAAGTTGAACCATCACAGTTTAGAAAGACTTCTGGCACAAAGAACATATCCCCAGTCTGGGGAGGGTAAATCATCCTTTTACAGACGTGTGTGCCAGTGGCAAAGCTTTCAGAGGTAGACCTTAAACAAAGAGAAGTCATCTTGCAGGCTGAATTGCTAGCATAAATTTAATTTGAAATCAAGTTTCATTGTGCTGGGCAACACCACAACTGAAAATCATTTCATTGTTTTTCAGCCTTTTGCTTGTGTTATGCAGATGTGGTTTGCATTTTAAAAAATATATTAAATCATAGAAATCAGAGAGGGGTAGAAAAAAGACTGATAAGTAATTTTATCCATTTCCTCTGCCCCCGTAGAGATTAATGCTTTGTCTAGTCTGCTTTTAAATATCTGAAGTGATGTGGCCTCCACCTCTTCCCACAAGGGACTTTTCAGCTGTCTAATAGGCCTCTTTGTTAGGAAGTGTTTGCTTCCTACTGATCCCAATTTTTTTCTTCTGCATAACGTAATCCCTTTATTCTGTACCCGCTGTTCTAACTTTCATGAGATCTGGGGAATGTACTGGATTTATCCATTTCATCCTGCAGCTGAACAGCTCATAACCCTTGCTGTTCCAGTAACACAAGAGGAAAGCAACCAGTTGCTGAAGAGCCAGTCCTTCACTGGGCTGGTGTGCCCTGTACCTGTGGAGATGTTTCCTGGCAGGTCCTGGCTCACACTGCTTGCTGTGTTAGGGAGGGAAAAGTGTCAAGTGACACTGGAGAAAAGTGTCTTCTCAAGTGCATGCATGGCAATATCACTGCCATTTCAAGAGGTGCTGAGGCAAACAGGCTGCTTCTTTAGATAGATGTTTCCTTTCTAAAAGTGGAGGATTTTATTAAAGCACGCTTTTGAAAAAGCATTTAAATGGCATTTCCATAAGCAAGTCTCTCTGTGAGCACAGCATTATGTCAGAACTCTTAACTTGTTGAGAGACAAGGCTGGATTGATTGCCACTCACTGCTGAGCAGCTTTTGCTGACAGCTTAGCTCAGAAACCAAACTCAATCCAGCGTTAGAGAGTTTGAAAAGATGCCTTTGCAACTGCGTCACTGGAATCAGATCAGTGTGAGAAAAAGTGACTCACGTCTTGACAACAGAAACTGTGCATTTCTGATTTAATTACAGCAGATTAGATAATCCTCTGCCTCTCTCAAAGGGCAAGGAGGAGCAGTGTGACTAAGGAAATCCTAGGTGGACAGATGGGTTTTATATGGGTTTGCAGGATACTTTAAAAAAGTGGCACTGTGCTTGATGCTGACCCTGGGACACGTGGAAGGTTTGCTGGGTCTCTCTGATCTAAGAGCAGTAGTGGGTCATGTAAAAAGTGTCTGAACAGCCCACGTGGATGGTGAGCTTCTCAGGGACCTCCTGATGTACAGCAGTCTGCACTTTGGAGACCTCTTGACACGGAGGCTGTGTCTATCTGTGGGTTTGATTCTTGCCTGTGGATTTCTGTGAATTCCTTTCAATGTTGGGTTTAACCCATTTACAGTCTTGCCATCTATAAATTCCTCCAGCACAGAGTCCCACAATTTAATTATACACTTTATGGAAAAGGTCTGCTTTGTCTTAAAAAGTCCTGAGGTGCTTGTTACATGTCCCCTGCTTTTTCCAACAGGAAAAGGAGTTGTGAGGTATGATGGTGGATTGTTTCCTCTCCCCCCATCAGAACTTCATCTATCCTTAGAAATATTAACACTATGATTTTATCCCTCATTCTTCTCCTTGGCTGCCTCTTGTCAAAGCTGAAGATCCAGGTGTGTCTGATCTCTCCTTAGGCAGCAGGCTTTGTGTGCTCAACACCAGCCATTGCACTTGCCCGAGCCTTTTATACTGCTGCTTCTTCTTCACTTTGAGGTGGGACAAAGCACTCAGAAATAGGTTCTGTTCAGTGTCATTTGTTAGTAAGTCGTGTGACCATGTAAGAAATCTGTACTCCTCCAACGTGGAAATGACTTTGTCATTGAAATTGTTCCTGAGAGCACATCTGAGATGTTACACTTGATCACTGTTAGTTTATGTACCATGTGTTATATGTGCATTGATGAACTTGCTAACATGTATTTATCCCCTGTATCCTACTCTCTCTGCTTACATTGTCCAGTTCACATGGGTGCAGGAGACAGTAGATTCCAGGAGAACATTTCATTTAGTCTTGGCATAGACTGTACAGATTTTAGCTCTATTAAGCACCTAGCCTGACATTGCTGGAGTGAGCAGCTACTCATCAGCAAGTGCTGTAAAATGCCTTCTCTCTCTGCCATAGTGGTGCTCCTACCTCACCCCCCCTGCCACAGCCACGCCGGACTACAGCCTTTTTAGTGCAAGAATCCTTCTTTTTCAAATGTCTTTTACTTAATCTTTTATTTCCTCAAGACCTGTGGCCTTTTTTTGTGTCCTCCTTTCTTCATTCCAAGAAGAGGAGATGCTGTCAGATAAAATACACAATAGTAATAATAATACTAGCAGTAATAATGCTGTTTAGGGGGTCGGATGCTTACACTTGGTCCTTCATATTGCCACCCAGGTAGGGCAGAAGTTGGGGATCTCTGCCTTCAGCTGTCTGCCTCACCGGATGTGAGCAGGGGGCTCCTTGGAGGAGATCTGTGGTCCCTCTTTGGTCCTGCTTTTAGTTAGGAAAACTGAGGGACTCAAAGAAAACACTGTCATTGCATTAAAACTGGGTAGGGCTTGTTTTCTCTCAGCAAAGAACACAATTCCTGTGGCTGAAACTTTTTGTGGCCCTTCCAGTACCGGCTGGAAATCTCTGATGACTTTTTTTGTTTGTTTGTTTGCTTTGATAATGAAACAAAATAATAAAGCTTGGTCAGTGAGGCTGTATGAATAGTGAAAGCAGTTCGTGGGATTTCACAAGTGAGTTCTGAAAGTGTGTGTGGGGGGGAAAGGGTTTTAAAAAAAACCAAGAAGGTGGAGGAAGAGGCTTGATCACACAGTAGGGCGTGGGTGGAGAGGGCAAACAACTGTATGTAACTTGATAAGAGATTGTAAAAATAATGCACAAAGACAGGTAGAATATGAAAACAATATCTGTGTATGTTCCAGTGAATTATGGACACATTGCAGTGTGAAATTCTTGATCCAGCACTGAGGAAAACACAGAAGATTTAATCATATAGTGCTTTACTTTGTACTTTGTCACTGGAAATGCACTGGGTTTAAATTCCAGATGAGCTTAAGGCTGACCAAATGTAACATGAGTTTGACGAGAGGAGTTTGGTTGCTGTAACTTCGCCTTCTTCAGGTGTGCTTTTTAGATTTATGAAGCAAAGTCATGGTGTGGGGAACTTCTTTATCTTCCTTGGTTTTCATTCCAGGACTGGAATGATGAAATATAATCTTGCAGACAAGGAAACTAAAACATGGTAGCAAATGGCAAAAGTATAACTATTCCTATCTGAAATAATGAAGTACTAATGTAAAAACAATTGTTTCACTCAATAAAAATTTAATTTTTCAGTAAAGATTTGTCACGATGAGCACATTTCTTAATGCCTGGGTTTGGAGGTCTTTCAGATTTCACTCCTGTTATTCATTGGAAGTTTAAAAAATAGACTGAAGGTGAGTATATGATGGTATTTTACAGTGTTTTAACACAATAAGACAAAATAGTTCTGTTTACTGCGTGAAAATGTAAAGCATTGTTTGTAAAGGAAGATTGCCAATGAATTAAATGCTATCTGGGCAGATTTCCAGCTGATCACTCCACCATGTGTTTTTAAGCTAAAAGTACAGTGTGGCTGAGGGAGCACTCCAGGTAGCAGCCAGGAGGCACTTTGGACCACATGTTTTGCCTTGGATTCCTGCATCTTCTGACCTTACTGAAAGCACAGGGGTGATTGCTGGTTTCCAGAAGGATGTTCTTGCCTGGAAAGCATCGGTGGAAGCATCTCTAAAGCCTGAGCCCAGCAGTGCCTGCTGCTCTGGAAGGCTGCAGGCTGTCCCTGGTGCTGTTAGCAAACACACAGTGCCCTGGCATGAGTCAGTCCTCTTTGAGCAGGACTCCAAGGAATATGCTGTGGAACTCTGCTGGCTGCAGGTGCAGCTGCACCAAACTCTCGGGGGCGTAGTGGTGGGTGGAAGAGGAAGATTTATTCCCATTAGGCAGTTATGTGACCAGCTGGAGTCATTTGCATTGGATGAGACTTTGGTTTAGGAATGGTCAGATATAAAACCCATGCAATGCTTCCTTGTTTTTCAACTTGCAAAGCCTCACCTGCAACTCTTTGCTTCCTTTTTCTGTTAAACTGAGGGGTGGCCCAGAACTGATAAACTCCCTGTGATAACTTCACCTTGTGAACCTCTATCTATGGCAGGTATTGGAACCCTGGGCTCTGGGCTAACCTCACTCTTAGCTGAGAGCAAACCATCCTAGGGAAAAGGTGGTGGTGTACTGTCCATCCTTCTTTCTAGTGTGGAAATAAAAGCTCAAATTAAAATTTAGGCATTTGTTTTGTCCCATGGCAAATTCAAACATGAAGTGTCTTTTCAGCTTCACTTTTTACCACCCCAGAATTTCAGATATTTCCCCTGTTTTTTCCCACCACCACCTGATGCATAGGTTTAGGAAAGCAAGTGCAGCACATTAACAAATGAGAGAGAAAGAGATCTTTGCTCACAAGTTCTTTGTTTCTTTATTGAACAGTCCTCATAAACGCAGTAAATCAATAAATAAGAATTGGAAAATAGGCAGCATTGTTAGATATCCAAACTGCTGACCTTTTAACACTTAGCCAGCATTGATGGAACCTCCAGTGTGGGAAATAGATGAAGCTTAGACTCATATTCTTGATATGTTAGAGCTAAAAGCCAGGTCTCACCCTCCTCAAACACAGACTATCAGGAACAGCTTATGCATCACAAAGGGATGCAAACCTATTCCTCTTGCCATTGACACATTGTTCCAAAGGCAAGTTATCTGATGGTCAGTTTGGCTGAAGGCAGTGCTGTTTTGACCTGGGCCTGAGCCTCTGGTAGTGTCGAGGAGATGTTACTCAACCTCACCTGGTTGTATGTCCCCATGGCAACTGGGATGACTGCATCTCCCAAGCTGTGAATGATGATGATGACGACATTTAGAGACGCTGCTTGCAAGATGTTACCTGCCAGCTGCTCCTGCTTGTCTGAAACATGAATCATGACTGTCTCCTTGACCAAGGACAGACAGCAGAACCTCTGGGAAATCCTACAGAGCAAACTGAGCTGCCTTCAAAGGGAGAACTGGGCGGGGAAGAGCCTCGTGGGTGTCCCAGGGTGTGCTTTGCACACAGCAGCGAGGGAAGAAGCTCTGTGTGCCCAGGAACACGCAGAGAAATGGGGCATTTGGTTGCCAGCATTGCCTGGCACAGGTGGCTCATGCTGTGTGCAGTGTTGTCCCCCACTGCCACGCTCTGCTGCTGTAGCTTTGTCTCCTTCCATGGCCATTAAAGCTGTAGGGTGGTGGCACCCGAGTGCTGGCAAGTCCAGCGCCTCCCGCCATCCTCTCCCAGTGTCCTGCACTCAGCACACAGCCCCTCCTGTTCCAAATGCCAGCCCCACAGCTCTTTCTCTGGCTCCCTCTGCCAACCCTGCCCACCCCTCTTCCTGGGTGTCTTGAGGACAATGTTCTGCTCCTTCCATTTGACTTCCTCTGTTTCTTTTCTGTGTGTCCTTCTGTTCTGCAAAAGGCACTGTGCCCAAATCACTGCATAAAATACTACCCATAGACCTCACCCACTAATTCAATCAGAATGCTTGACACAATTAATTTAGACTTTGCCTTTCCCTGCTCGGAGAGCACTGTCACGGAGGTGATTGTTTCCTGGTGCAAATTTCCTTCTTTAAATTGGTATTTCCTTGAAGATCCTGCTCAGTGGAGGAATAGCAGGTGCTTGCATTTTGAACAGTGTTGTGGATGGCAATCAGTTAAAAAAGCTGGAGTGCTGTGAGGCACAAATGCTGGCAGTGCCCAAACACTGGTTGCCTAAGTTTTGTGTTTGTTAAGGGTTGCATGGATTGGGGGACATTTTTCTGATGTGGAAATTATTATTTTTAGGGGGAAAAAATGCTTGCAGTTTTAACACCTATGAAGGCCTCAGGTGTCAGGGCATGGTAAAGTGAGAAGAGTGAGGTAGGCAGACCATGTCATCTCTGCAGGTGGCTGTGCCACAAGCACCACTTGTCCTTGCTGCTCCAGCACTTCACTCCTTGGAAAGAGAGGGGCAGCATGGAACAAATACCAGGAAGAAGGTTAAAAAAAGCCAGGTATGTGTTGTTATGTTTCTCAAGGTGGAGTGGTCAGAGCAGGGGTTGAGTGACTGGTCAGCTCTCTGTGGTTCCCCTGATTGAACCATTTGTACTCTTGAAGGCAGATGCAGGGTAGCCAGTGCTGCCACCATGCTTTTGTCTCTGAATAATTAAAAAAATCCATATTAATTTTGGCAAATGAAAAATCCAAGGTGAAGTTAAAAACATAAATGGAAAAATCTACTAGAGAAAATACACTGTAGTAGTTGTATGCCTCTGAATTACCTAAGATTCATTTAATAATCAATTGTTTCAGTAAAACAGCAGTAAAATAAATTTCCTACTGACATGGATTTTCTTCAACAGCTGCCAAGCACAAATCAAGGAATGTTTACTTTGGTGCCTTTGTCTGACAGAGAGGGATTGTTTCTGGCAAGTACTTTATATTGTAGTAAGAAATCAGTCAAAGCAAACAAGAATGTGAAAATTGCATTTTAAGAGTAGTTTAGAGCCACCATGCAGAGCCTCAAACATTAAAGGACACAGTGAGGGCAGATGTGGTTGGTTTGAGAACAGTATATACATAAGGATAGCAATTTATTTGCCCCTTTTAAGTTCCTGATGTGAGTGGAACTCTTCTTGATCCATGGATCTATTATTTTTTGCACAGGGAATGCTGCTCAGTCTTTACAATGGACAACGAGTGTTTCTCCCTGACCCTGGATACCACAAGCACTAATCTCTTGTGCAGAAAATACTGATAGATACCTTATCTGCAGGCAAGTCACAAGTAAATTCTCTGGTTCCACCATCAAATACCAGAAGGATTAGAGAAAAAGAAAAATAGCATATCAAAGCAGTGTCATTAATACATTTAAAATTCTTCTGAGTTAACAGTTTATGTAGTGCATACAGCAAAGAGTAAGTTAAAAATACTTCAGGTATGTAATTTTTTCTTTCAACTTTACATAGTTTGCTTAACACATGACTGTTGAAAGAGGCTTTCATGAGTGGTTTTTTTTTTCCAGTTGCTTTGCTGTTCGACTCCACCTTTGGATCCTTCAAGCTGACAAAAGCTTCAGCAGCTCAGCATGCCAGAAGCTCCTGCTGTTAGTCCCACTGCAGCATCTTAATTGCAAACCAGAGATGATAGCTCCTGTTCAATGGGCAGAGGCACAGGGAGGAGCAGTGATGTCTCTGAGCTCTGTTACAGTGTGGAGTCTTTCAGGGAATGCTGCAGGCTAACGTGGAAGGTAAAGAAAAGAAAACTAGTGTATCAAGAGTGCAGGTATTGGTACCAAAACCACCCTGGTCCCCATCATTGCAGGGATCCCAAGTGGGGAAATGCTCCCCAAACCAGGGGAGGGCCGTGTGGAAACTCCTTCTGCTGTCGGGCACAGCACCACACCAAGATGTGCCTGTCAGCAGCAAGTGAGGTGCCTGATGCTGCTGAAGTCACTGTTGGGGGTTTCTCCTTCCCTTTCTCTGGCTGCTCCATCTAATGAGTGCAAATGCAAACTCACATGGCATATAAGATTGTCATCATTTTAGAGGTGTGTTGCAGCAAGGGAGACTTGTTCTCTCAATATGAGTGATCAGCAAGTATCGGTTTATTGATTCACACATTACATTCTTATATTGCATATAATGAGCTAATACATATTCTGCAACCTAAGCATATTATTGGATGCTTTCTTAAGGGAAAACTCCACCCTCTCTCATGCCTTTCTAATCACAACATTCTGTTATCATGTACAGCTGCAGCAACTCAAGCTAGTTGAGTCCGATGTTTCCCAAACTCCCTCTCAGCCACCTGCAGCATGTCTGTGTAACCCTTTATTACCCAACTAAGCCTCTACAGAGGTGCCACAGGCAAAGAAGTGCATCTTGCAGCTGCAGCAGTAAGGGGTGAGGAAGGTGGATGGGAAGGTGCATCCCCAGAGGTGTTTGTCAGATCCCAGAAGGAGGTGCAAGGGAGACTGTGCTTGCCACACAGGTGAGTCCTGCTCCTACCTGAAACTCCCACAGTGCTGGAAAATGAACCTTAACTGGATAAAATCCAACTTGCTATAAACCACAGGGTGCAGGAATGGTAAATCTAGGCATCCAATATTCAGGATAGTATTTTAGGGAAGGTAAAGTTGAGCACTGCTTTTGTCTCTCTAAGTTGCTTTACTAAATAGGTCTGCATGCCCTGCCTCTTCTCCCAGGCAAGATGGTGCCATGCATTGGGCAGCAGGACTGAAAGCCCTCAGTGGAATCCAGAAAGGGATTGGAAAGGAATGTCGTCCTCAATAGGAAGAGTCCCACAGGGTCAACAGTTCTGTATGGAATATTTGTTTGAATTTGGGTTTTGGACAGTCTGCTACATTGGATAATCCTACAATTGGCCTCTTTGCTTTGATGAGTTCCCCTTTTGCTTTTAATTTATTGTTTATAATATTAGAATACATTCATTTATTGTTATACTATCACAGTAACTCCTCTTAGGACTGGTATCCCTAGCAGTGTTTTTAAAATACAATTAAAAGTTCCACAAAAGTTAGGAAATTCACAATCTTGTAGAAGCAGATCAACCCTAAAACTTCCCTGTAGTGTCCAGGTAGGGCCCGACCACAAATGAACTGTCCTCCTTTATTGGTTCTGCTTTGGAGTGAAGTGTGGGCTACATTATAACATTCCTGTCAGTGAGGTGACTAAATTCTTACTTGCTTCTCTTGGAAGGGGTTTAAAATGAGGGTTGTATTCTTGTGGTTCTAAACCAGGAAAATATTCCTCTTGTGTTGCTGTAAGAAATGTGATCTTAGCACATGCTGCTGTCAAGCATAACTTTAGGAAACTTGTTTTCAGGGAGAGGGCAATTTATGCAGCATTTTAAGACAGTTTTGAACTGGGACACAGCACATAACATTAACCTGGCCAAATTTCCCTACTGGGGTCTAGTTTACCTAAGCCATCTGAACCAGTAGTAGAAGGGAAAAGAACACATGATAGTAAAACTTTGGTAGCAAGGGTGTTTGTACATACTGTAAATCTGTCATCATTTGCCTTTTGATAGTGCTTGTAACACTGCACTCTTAATTACAGCCTTGTGTAATCTTGAATCAGTAATTACAATTTGGTGTAATCCAACCCCTTTAAGATTATTTTTTGATTTGCATTCTTTTACTAAATTCACTGCTGTTGCATAAGCTTGCCATTGGCACTGGTCGCTGTTGACATCGCAACTAGTTAAGTAAATTTAGCACAATACACTTGTGTGCAAATCGAGTGCTTCTTAATGAGCCTTTGGGGGATGGTTTAGCTCATCGCTCTTCCCCCTGGAGACCACAGCAGCAGAACAAAGCACCTTTACCTCCCACAGGTGCTGCCTGCCCTCGTGCATCCTTGCACCCTTCTGCTGTGTTCCACAGAGGCTGGGGGCAATCTCCACACTTGGAGCACTAAAATGACCAAGCAAACTGTCATAATACCATGATAAGATAAATCCATCTACCTGGCCACAGTTCATTTGCATTTTTACAATTCATCAGCAATTTTTCTGCGTCACACGTGAACACGAAATGCTTTTGGCAAGAGATGGAGGTGATCTTGGAGTCGTTTATTAGTGTGGGTGATGGTAACAGAAGAGGTCTTTGGAGTGTCTGTTTTGCTTTATTTTTAGGTCTCTGTTTTCACAATGTGTTCTAATTGTTTCTTGAAATGCCCCTGCCTTTAGCTCTGTATTTCTGAATTCAGTTTATTTTTAAGAATGTGGTCTGGTTCATTCACCTGCAAACTGCTGGATAAAAACAATGCAGGATGCAACAGTAGCTCTTTCTATCTAGAACACATAATTAATATTATTCTTATAGCAAGGGGAAGAATGTATTTTTCTAACACAAATGAGAGAATAATAGACAGGAAAAACACATCAGGATAAAAGTGAATAAGAAAGGAAAGTTGAACTGGGTGTTGCAGCTCCCTCAGGAGTGAAGAGGAGGAGATTCATGTTGCCAAAAGCACATTCTGGTCTCGTTTTAATGCAACATTTATAGCAGTTATCACAAGTGCCTATGAAGACTGATCCTGTGGATTGGTTCAGTGATAGAATACAGGATTCAGAGGTACAGGATCTGTTGAAATAAATCACAGCTCATCTGAACTACATTGCAGATGTCATTTGAAAGCAGTGACTGTGAGATTCCAGTCATTAGGTGAGTTTATGTGCTCTGTAGCATCTTTGATGTAACTGAGGTGAGATTATGATTTCTTTGTGATGCCAATATTCTTCCCTCCCTCTCAGGAGCTGGACCAATGCTGCCTGGTAGCAGAACACACACACGGGTCTTCAGAGCCTCCAATTATTCAGTGTGCACTGCCAGATGTAAAATACTTGTATTGATTCCCCACCTGAGAGGTCAGTTTATCAAAGTGGCTTGAACCATTCCCAGACAAATCTTCCAAGGTAGATCAGGTTAGAGGCAGTTTCATCTTGTGTTTCAGGTTTCCAGTTCTCCTACCCTGATTTTTGTTTAAATTACTGCCTCTCAAAAACCTTCCTGAAATAAATTGTGTCACAGAGAACCCAAAGCCAACAGAAACTCTTGCAGGAACAGAGATGGGACTTGCAGGAGCACCTGGACTCTGCAGGGAGAGACTGTGTGATGGAAGAGCTGGAAGAGAAACCCAAGGAAAAGGCTGTTAGGAGAAACTGGGATTGTTGTCTTGCAGCCCTGTGTAAGAAGATGGAATCCAACTCACATAAACACCTGATGGAAAAACAACAGCAACAACAAACATAAAAAGATGCTAATGGTAGGCATGAATTTGAACCATGGTTATCTGCAGAGCTAACAAAAGCCTCATTTCTTAAATGGAAAAGAGGAAATACTTCATATAAACACCACTGGAAAATCTGTGCAATTAGTTTCTCAGCACAGATGCTACTCAGTTGAATTCAAATTAGGGAGTAACGTCTCCTATGCTTGCTAGGATTCATCTGAATTTGAAGTATAAAATTCAAATGTAGATTATCAAACAACAGCATGATTTATCTGTTAGATGTATCAAAGGAACTGAGCCTGGGCTTTGAATGGCTTTAAGCTATTTAGTGCAACATGGCATTTCTGTTCCTCTGATCACTTCTTCATCTTTCCCTTTTATCCTTTTAAGATTTCTTTTTGTGTCTCAGGCGAAGTACACTGATCATTCAGAAGGGGGATTGCTCAAATCCCACATTCTCCTTTATTTCTGATTTCATTGTGTGAATGGTTTATTCAGCTCCTGCCCATTCTGGATGCAGAGGGGCTGGATGCACACAGCTTCTTCTCCCAAGATTTTGCCTTGAAACAATCCTGGCTGCAGAAAGGCATTAGGAACATGTTAGTGCTGCAAAGTGTTCTTCCTGACACACCTGCAGAAAGTACCTTTGAAACATTGTTAAGTCTAAAGCTGTAGTTGTGAACTGTGGAAAAGAAGTGTGTTTTCCCCGTAAGTATTTGATTATCTCTGTAAAAAATGCTGCTCCTCTTTTTTTTGGGGAGCTTTAATGGACAAATGCTTTTCCTCATGATAATTATTTATTGTAAACAGAACTTCTCAGTGCATTAGAGAAGATGAGAAATCCAACTTGTACCAGATGTTAGTCACACTATTGAATGCATTATTGGAAGGTACTCAGGTATTGTGGTGATGACTGCAGTATAAAATCCCATGCAGAATAGAAACTAGTGAGCAAGAAGCTTTCAAGCTAAAATGAAATTAGAATTAAATTGTCCAGCTGTGCAGCTCTGGTACTCTATTTTCTTGTGTGCAGCATAATTCCCTTCTTATCCACTACAATCATTTTATCCATTACTTAAGGATAAAATTGTTATCTACATTTCAAGACATGGTCTGTCTTCCAGTTGAAACCCAAGAGAGAAAAATTAAAATATCAACAAATTAAGAATTGGCAGTCACTAAGGAAAATAAGTTAAAATACTTTTTAAAATAGTGATTTTTTTTTTTTCCCCTATAGTTCCTTGGGAAATATTTTTATGATGCTGGAGAGAGAGCTGTTTTGTGAGGGGTTTTTGTTTATCCTATATTTAATTCATTTCTATCTTCATGATTTGAAAGCATCAGTCAGCTACAGAGACTAATTAGGCTATGCTATAACAAGGATTACTGAACTGTAATTATTATTTATTCAAATCAGTGGAAGAATTCCCAAGGCTTACGTTAAAGACAATAGAAGCTGATGGAGGAGGTTGGTGGTGATTTTAACTGCGTGTTGTCAGCCACTCAGCACTGCTAAAGTAGCCACCTCATTGCCACCCTGGCACAGGGCCCTGCTGGGACTGGCTCCTGAGCCACTCATTTCCAGCATACCCTTAAATATGGTCTCTTCCTAAAGAAATATCATTAGGGAAAAAAATATATCTGCAGGGTCTGAACACTAGTATCACTTGCTGGTTGATGAAATAAAGCACCAGGAAAAGCTACAGAGATAGATTGGTCTGGTGTTTTCACTCTGTTTTAAATATGAGATTTTTGCTCATTCCCTGAAAGACTCCAGACTGCTTAATTGCTGCAAATGCCCACGGCTTTTCATCTGCAGATTTAACCCACCAGTTACTTCCCAGCTGCACTTCTGGCATTCAAAAAAAAACCATTCCAGCTGCACTTTAATTTCACTGAAAAGTTTCAACACTCCCCAAATGAGCAGTGTTGGGAAGAGAAGGGAAGAGGAAGAGAAGAAGAGCCATTAAAAGCTGCAACTCCCTTTCTAGTTCTTCCCTGCTCTGAAGTTTCCCAGGTCCCAAATTTGTGCCTCTGATTACCCCAGTCATGGGAGATGAAGAGAGCAGGGCACCTGTGTGTGTGATTTTAGCAATGCATGGGTCTTGCCAGAGGATAATCAATATGTAAAATCACCTTTTAGAGGTTTCTTTTCCATTTCTTAAAGAAGAGATGTGCTCCTTTTCCTCCTGTGCAGCCTCAGGTCACGTGCATTTCTCCAACTCCATGTGCACACACAAGGAGGAGCAGGTGGCAGGGCAGGGGCACAGCCTGGCAGGACACCCCAAAAGCCCTGAGATGCAGACAGGGCTTGGGCATGGCTGCATGAAGAGAAGTTCAGTGTGTGGGACCCCGAAGTCTCCTGCACTGCAGGGAATTTGAGGACTGGCACTTGCCACAGGGAACCATGAGCTCAATCCTTTTCTCTTATGAAAGCACAGCTGTCCCTTCAGTCTGATGAAGCCTTGAGGCTCCATCCTTACATCACCACCACGAAGAGATTGCAGAGGTGAGTCCCTTTGCCTTTACCTCCACAAATATGTGTCCTTGCAGTCCACTTACTGGAACTATGCAGGGCCTTCAATACTAGCCTAACAACTCCTGATGATCTCCTTGCTCCTAGCGATGTGCCACCTTCAGCTCCACCCTGAAGCTACAGGTGATCAAAGCTGGTGTCCAGGTGGGTTATATGTATTGAAAACACAATTTTGTAGCATTAGTTTCATATAATGTGTCTGATTTTTTTGTGTCTGCGCTCCAAAACGCTGCAACAAAGATGTGGTTTTGCCACATAATCTCCTTATTTGTTTTTGAAATCTTTCATTCAGATTTATGCAGATGTTCAGTCTGCAGCTATGCAAAACTTCAGATGGTTGTAGCCATAGAAAACAAGATCACAAGTGTTTACATAAGCAAAATCCCTCAGCAGTGCTGACTTGAAAACCTGAGCTGAGTGTCCCCACTTCATCTCTGCATAGTTGGCTGATTAGCATTTGGTTTTTAACTTACCTCTTCAAAGTACAGCAAGTGTACAGCATGGTTCTTCTGAAGCATTGAGGAGTTTGTACACAGTAGCTGAAATGGAACTTGAGATGTCATCACACCCACCCCATCTGTCCTTGAGCCTGTGAAAAAAGAAAGTGCTGATCTTCCACACTCAGAAAGATGCTCCTGGGTCCTACTGACAGGCGTTGCTCTCTTTAGACTACTGCTGTTATAAAAGCCCCCTGGAGCAAAGATATCATTTTAATTTATGTGTGGCACTTACCACTGTAATGTCCCAGTCTGTGACTGGGGCCTGGAGATGCAATGGGAATGGAAACAACATTGTGATACAGGCACTTGGAAAATTCTGCTCAGCTGACTTTGCCCTTGCAGGAATTTGGCTTTGCTCTTGATGAGGTCATGTGAGAGGAGCATTTACTTGTTTATTCATTATTTTTGCATATGTACAAAAAGGTTCTGGAAGTGCACCCTCAGCACCTTTTACACAGCTACAAATTGTCTTTATAAAAATAACACTAAAGCAAAGTGCAGACCAGCCACTCAAAAATAAGTAGTAAAAAATGCACTTGGCAAATGAAAAGCTGGAATCATATTTCTACACCAGTGAGATCCTGCCCCCATCACAGCCATGCTCAGGGGAAAAAGAGTCTTCATACTGAACCCACAGAATCAGGAGCTCTTCCAAACTTGGAGAACTCAATGAGTTCCAAGGCCTGAAGTCCAAATGTAAACTCTGTGGAAGGCTTTCAGATTCCAAGTAGCATTCCTGACACAGCAAAGATGGGTGGTTCTCCCTATGTTGTTCTCCTGTGGTCCTATCAAGCAATAAATTATTCTTCCAGCTATTCATGTCTCCAAAATAATATCAAACTAAGAAGGAAAAGACTCACACTCTGAAGTTATTGAGATAATTTTCCCATCAACAGCTGTGTAGGAAAATAAAGATACAACAAAAATTACTGGGTGCTTACTAGGTTAGGGTCTCTCCTAGGATAGAAATAATGTCTGTTTCTGCTGCATTTCAAAGTGTTTCTTTGGGTTACAGTTATAGAAAAAAAAAATCTAAATATTTCATGGAATCAGTTCTGCTGAAAGTCTTAAAATCATCTTCTGGGTGATGCTCTTTGTGACCATAACATTGTACTCAGTAAACTTGTAATGCTACAGTCATTCAGGCTGATCAGCTTTTTCAGTCACCGCAAACCGAGGGATCTTCCTTGGGAGCAGTGTGTAGGATTTCTTTGTTTCAAATACAAATTGTTTCCTTATAAATATAAAAACTTTTTACCTCGTTTTGTTTAAAAAGTGCAGGCACACCCGTCTCACTTGCTGGTGTGATTCCTCAGATGTCATGAGCTGAATGTGGATGCTGAAACACTTCACAGGACTGAAAGTCACGCCTGGAACCTGCTCTGCTACCAAAACAGTGCCCAGAAGTGGCATTAGGTGCCATTTCAGTGACAGGAAGAGAGAGTCCAACGCTGAAGGAACGGAACCAAGGTTTGTAGGATTTATTGTCCGGGTGTGTCATTCCTTCAGGAGGAAAGCATAAAAAGCAAAATATTTCAAACTTCTTCAGGCATTCACAGTGACCTTAACAAACCTGAGATAATTTAAATATATAATGAGTTTCTACTCGACTGTGGGCACTTTCCCTTACTGGCAGAAAATATATGCAAAAAAGTAAAAAAGACTATTATTTAGGGGCTTTACATCTGTAATACAGAAATGATAATAACACTGCCATTTCTCACAGCAGTGCCAAAAAGAGCAATTCATTAATGCTTAGCAGGCAGAGTACATCTCTACCTAATACTGCCCATGAAAAGATGCAAAATGAAAATCTTCAGTGTGTCTAAACTAATAACAAAGCTCTTCCAAAAGCCACAGCACCTTTGCCTCATGTGATGGCCAAGTCACACCTGGGGTGATTGCAATGCTGTTGTTTCATTTGGGCACTCCAGGAGCCTTTCCCACCCGTCAGCTGCTCCTTTCAGCAGCTCTACCTTTCCCTCCCTGTATTTATATGAATGCGAAGGCTGCTTTTGTCAGACTTTCACAAAACTTGACTGGCTTGAACCTTCCAGCAGCAACACACACACACACACTGCAGGGTTTCTGCCACTTCTGGAAAAGGTATTTTCTGCTGACAGGCAATTAGCTTTCTGCTAGTATTAAAACTATTCCATGGCATTTTTGCCATTTGTTACGGTGTGTACTCTTCTTAAAGGCGATGAAATTTGACACTTGGAGACAGTGCAGGGGGAGACCGACCTCAAAAACGCCACAACAAACCAGGCACCCAGAACTGCAGCCTCTTTTCACACATTGCCAGAAACGAAATGTCTTTCACAGGTAATTATGTCCCCAAATGACCTTGCTGATGCAAAATCTCTTTTTGGACTGCTCTCTTCCATCTGGAGAAGTTACAAAATATAACCTACACTATTGTTCAGTTAAAAAAAAGGAGACCTATTACTTCTTCCAGACACACTATTAACTTGTAATGGTAGGGGGGAGAAGTTGTGTTTTCTGGGTGATTTGCATTTGATTTAAAAAGGAATTGTGGTCTAGTGAAATCCTAAAGAGGTTAGCTCTTAGTTGGTAATTTCCTTTCCCTTTCTGAATAGTTAAGCAGTTATCTATCATAATTTAAATGTGTTTTCTTTCAGGTCTTTTGGCCTGACAGTATTTATTTTTGGAATTCACTAGGTGATGTTGACATTTGAATGTTTTTCCAAATAAATAGGCATTTACTTTACTTCGCTTTTATGATTTTAAAGTTGTTGATCCTCCCTTTTCTGTGTTTTTGTAAACAAGACTGTAAGATGAGGGTTTTTTTCAGATTCCTGTTGCCAAGTTTTTTTCCCTCTACAGCTTTGCAGGTCTTTGAACACTGAGTGGTGTTGCCAAGGAACAACAGCGTTACCTACAGTGTCAATCGTCCCTATAACTCTGATGGCAGAAATATGGGGCTTTTGCATCCTTGTATTGAGGTACATACATTATTTTCAGTTTTAAGCATCTTAAAACCTCCGTGGGGATAGGAAACAAAGAAGATTTAATATCAATACTGCATTAAACCCTTAACATGAGATTAAATTCAGCCAAACAGACTCCAAAGATCAAATAGAAGATAATTCTGGAAGGGAAATGTCTGGAGAGAAGCATCAGTGAAAGAAGAAAACATACATACCAAACCAACAAAGCAGGAACCTTTAAAAAAACCCTACAGACCTGATGAAAAATCCCTGTGTGGGTGCAATTATCAACATAAATTGCCCATGTGAATAGCTGAATAATATTGTTTCCAGAGTTCATATTTTAGGGTAAAAAAAAAAAAAAAAGAGAAAATGTTTGGTTATGAATGACAGGTTTGTCCCAGCATAGTCCTCTAAAATAATTAAAAAACCCCAAACCAGTACAAGCTGCAGACTAATGCAGCTGAAATTAAATCTCTTACCTTTATCATTTCTGGCTGTTTTCCACACAGAAATTTTTTTTTCTGTTCACGTGGCTACTGAATCTGCATAATGGCCAGTTGCATGGCTGGGTCCCCAGAAAAGCAGTGCTAATTTCAGAGCTCTCAACCTCAGAATCAGGATCTTGTCACATTGCCTTGGAGATTTATCTGCTGCAATTAATACTGATTGCATGTGCTGGGTTTGATTCTGATGTGCTGCACCAAACTGTGTCAGAAAGCCACAGACAGGAGCAAATGCCAAGAGCTGAAGGGAACATTCTCTGGGAGAACAGGAATTTAGAGGAGGAGCAGAAATAGGGTGGCATGGTACCCAACCACATCAACCTGCTTCTGCTCCAACAGGTCCCATTTTCCTTTAAACTTCCTTTTATGTCACATTTTCCATTTCACATACTTCTGTATTATGCCTTTTAACAATATTGGCTAATGTATGAAGACATTTCTGTTACTAGTTTCACAATGACTTTTGCTAGAAGCACAGGAATAGCTATTCCCATGTTTGTATTACTATCACATCCTAAAACTTGCACTTCATCTTAATAACAATCTTAATAACCCAAACACTCTAACTTAAGGACATACCAGATAACTGTTTTCCTCTCCAACCTACAGATAACACATTAAAACCTTGTTGGATAAAACACTAATTGCTGCACTTGAACATATATCTTGACTAATTTGGGGGGGGGTGGGGGGAAGTGTTTTAGACCTGAATATTCTGTGCTTGCATATTGCAGAGTTGCCCCAAGGGGAGGCTGCAGGCTTTGCTGAGGTGAGAGACCTCTTCACAACTGCTCTGCTGAGCTGGAGCTGGAAACAACCACCTTAACCTTGGTGGAGCAGGGCAATGGGAGCAGCAGGAGGGACGTTTTGCCAGCCATCTCAAGAATCCAGCTGACTTGGAACAGATAGTAGCTGGAAGAATCTAGTCCAGCAGTCATTCTTGTTTGGATCCAGCAGGCAAGCCAATCTATCGCAGGGTAAGATGGAAGTGTTGTCTGGGCAAGGGGGTTGAGTACTTAACTGGTAAAAGGTGGTGTTCTCTCAAAGATGTTACAGATTCCTTTCTCTCTTGTGGAGTTGTTTGTTTGTTCCTGAAAGAAAAAAAATTATAAACCATATTGTGTCTGGTGTATAAATCAGTATACTTCATTACTAACACAGGAATAAAGACTTGGAAATTTGTTTCCAACCACCTTGTGGTGTGTCTTACATTTTCATCTGCTTCAAGTAAGGCAGCCTTCTCTTGAAGCAGAATGCTTTCATCTGACACCATCAGAGGGTGTAGTGCCCAAAAGGCTGGTTGGTTTTCATCCAGCTGTAACAGCAGAGAGAGCTGACAAAATGGGAAGATTTCTTTGCTGATGGTTGGCAGTTATTTTGCAGAGGTGGAAACCAATGCAAGGCAGAGAAGAATCCAGCTTTCAGGCTCTTGGGTAGAAAGCACACACAGAAGTTTGACCCTGAGTGATCCTGGGGCCGTGAAGAGACCTGAGCCTCTCTGTGCAGGTTAGATGGCTCCAAAGACCACAGGCTCCTTCTGCAGACCCCTTGTCAGAGCTTCCTTCTTCTGCACTTCCTTCTTCTCAGCTCCACGTCCCAGGGAAGGAAGGCATGGTGGAGAAACAGCCTCTGCAATGGCTTCAGCATCTACTGCAGCCAAGGTTAGTTCAGTGCAAAGACATGCAGGAGAGGATGTGACAAAGAGTCTGAGAACTGCTGCAGGATTTGTATCTTCATCACCTTTGTTTTGGACTTTTTCTTCCTGTGTGTGAAGCTGTCTCAGATACCATCCCCCTTACCACAAAGGAGGATTGTTCATAATTAATTCTCAACATTATGGTCCCACTTCATAATTATTTTATTCATTCTAGTGCTTTAAACTGTTTCTCTACTTAAGTGATGGACTTTGGTAATAGTTCTCTGTATAATTGATTCATATTGCTGTTGATTCTCCACATTTTTTTATTTAATATCAGAAATAATTTGCTGTATAACTGCTTCAATGCTTAACTCATTATCCACACAACTGCTTGGTATCATAATTGATTCACTGCTTAACTATCTCACAGGGTAATGAACTGCAAGTAATGGCCATCCACTTTACACCTCCATTTCCCTTCCCTACATCAGTCTCTTCCTTTCTTTACATGACAGCCCAAAGCTTTCCTGACATCCCTTTTACCCCCTCATCCCAGTACAGAATGCCACTGCTGCTGCCAGTCTCCTGCTCCTTATTTTGGTGCCTTTGGCCCCCTTTAGTGTCTGGCCTTCCCCATTTCTCCCCAGCTGCATCACGGACTCAGCAGAGCTTCAGCTCTGTACTTGTATATTCACAATGCCTTCTCAGACTTTTTCAGACCTTTATGCTCATCCCTTCTTGTCCTCCTTTCACCCCTTTAAGTTCATGTCTGTCCCTTCTGTGGACATATTTCCCTGCTGACTCTCATAATCTTTCTTATGCACATTTATGCCCTCAAACACACCCTTTCTGCCCTGCACACAATGCCTGCTACACCAGAGGTCACTGTGGTATTACTATCCCCATAGACAGTGGTAAAACTTTAAAACTGCTGGCAACACAGGCAGATTGCTCCTGCATCCTTGCACACACCACCATGCTGCTGCTGATCCTAATTCTCCTCACACCATAATATGTCCTTCTTAAAAAGCACACACGTGCTGGTGACCTTGTCTTGTGTATTTGCACTGCCCTGCCTGAGATGCCTGGGAACAGCTGTAAATAATAAATGCATTTCCAGAAAGTTAAAAAGCCAATGCCCAACCATCCTTAGGAAGAAAAGATTCTTCCTGCAGAGATGACTCCCAGATTCCAATCTACCCCTTCCCTTTTCACTTGCTTGGAAATTACATTTTTTTCCTGAATCTTCTGCCAGTGTGAGCCAGATCTCCAAGAAGCAATTAAAATGCAGCACAGAAAGTCCTGCCTGACAATCCCACTACAGGACTCCTTTAGGAAAGAAGTAAGACCAGGGTTGTGGGGACATGAAATTCTTGTTTACAACTTTTTTGATTCCCTCTGTGTAAAGACAAAAATGAGATAACTCCTATGGGCAATCTCCTTCCTTACTTCCTGCATAGAGCAGTTAGAAGCAGCTGCTGCTGCCGTCTGTGTCATGACAATGATTCCTCCTGCCTTTATTCAGTCAAAGGTGGTGAATACATGAATATTTTGTGTACAAGGTAATTCTTGGTTTAGCAGGAAGGAATGTTGGTTCGAATTGCCCTCCACTGTAAGGCACTCAGTTTTGATAGCTTTAAATACAGACAGTATTTATCTGTTTATTCAACAGGAAAAAGCCATCTGAGGAGCACAGAGCAAGATTTAATATTCTCATATAAATGCCACTTTTCTTACAGCTGTCATCCCCAGCACTCAAATAAATATTACACCTGCTGCCTTCAGGAAATCACAGCAGGGTTGTTTGTGGCAATGGAAACGGCTCCCAGCGAGGTGCACTCTGCCAGTGGCTCCTGCACGGAGTTGGGTGCATCACCCTCTTTCCACAGCTCTGGAATGCCTGTTTAGCAACTCAGAGGACCATCAGGTGAACTGGTTTAGACCAAGGCTGAGCTGGAGCAGCCCTGGCAGGCAGCACCAGGAGCAGTTCCTGCTGCCATCTATGGGCAGCATCCTTTGGGCTTTATTCCCTCTTTCCGAGCAATATCCCTGTTCTCGTGGGGAATCAAACGTAATGCAAGAAACGACAAGCTCACCACTGATTTCTCCACTGAAAAGAAAATAACAGAGGGAGGGCTTCACCTATGTATGCCCCTGAAAAGAATGGGAGATTTTGAACACTTGAAATTATTATCTGTCATAGACAAGGATGACAGTGGCATCGCTTTAATTTCTGCCTTCAGGGGGCTGCCTTTGCTTCAAAACCACCAGGACAGGCTCATCCTTGATCCAAGAGCATTGAAATGACTCGAAATGCACCTTATCATTTGCATATTCGTTTGAAAGCCATTATGACCCTTGTCTATTAATCCCAACGTGGGAAAACAGTCCTGCCCTGTTGGCTCTCACTCTTTTGCATCCTGGGAGGCTTTCAGCTTTTCCCATTTAGAATTAAGAGCAATTTGGGGCATTCATCACCCCTGAGAGCTGTTAATCCCCCTGAAATCTGTACAGTTACTGTGTTAAAACATTTCCAGCAGGTTGCAGGTCTAGTCAAAGCTGTTTTGGATTGCACTTGTGGTCCTTTTAGCTCATTAGTCTCTCTGACAGTGGCCAGTCCCAGATGCTTGAAGGGCAAAGTGAAAAACCTTGATAGTGGAGAAATAATGCAAGGGCACAGGAACCAAGTCCCTTGCTGTTCCAGGTAACTGAGTCTTAAAATCCTTTTCCCAAGCCAACTACACTCATCTAAGAACTGATTTCAGTTTTGGATTCCTCCTGATTCCTGTGGAAAAAACCTTTTAATTTCCAATCTACATTTATTTATGGCCACTATGCACCAAACATTGCTTTACCAGTAACGTTCTTTCATATAAACAGGTTTTTCCTTTTTCTGTCTATTTTTACTCTTCCACTTTGCTTAGAGATGGAGAAAAGAGCCCTTCTCAAGTTTTATTTTGCTTAGCTAAACAAGTCAGTTTCTTTATAATTATCTGCAGCAGAAAAGACACTTCACTCCCCTTACCTATCCTGTTTACACAAGGAGCCCAGTTCAAATACGAATTCTTTATTGTATTGAAGTGTTCAGAACTTTATTTTGCACATGAAATAACATTATGCTCAAGGGTCAATGAAACTTTCCAAATGAACCACTGGAAATATCCTACTTGATACACCTTTGGGTTAGATTTGCTTTCCTCGCAGCCATAGCACACTGGTGGGACAACCAATATGTCCCAGAGCTCATTTTACTCTCCTTCAGTTTTCATCTTAAAGTGCAGCAGAAGTTGTAATTAGTCCTTATTTTGCACTTTGCATTACTTGGCCATTTCTGTTACCCCAGTTTTTAAGGTCATTCACCACTTCCTAATCTCCCTCTGCAGACCTCACTGTCACAACCAAGGGGTTTATAATTCCACAGGTCAGTGAACACCGTGTGCCTGCAGGGATAAAGTTTTCAGGACACTAAACATTAGCTTCATTTACTGTCTTTAGGCAGGACCTAATGGCTTTCAAGGGGCAACAGATAGATTAAAGCCAAGCATTAAGCAACTTAGAATCATGAGACAGCAGAAAGTTGTTTGCTCTGTCCTCTCCTGGCTTGCAACTACACCATTTATGGCTCTTTGTGCAGAAATCAGTCCATGACACTCAGTTTCTTAAACAGATAGCTCTGAAGCTACTGCAGCCTACTGGGGGTGCTTCCAGGGCTCAGTGAATCTACATTCTGGTTAGGAAATAACAGTCTTCAACATGGAGAAGGTCGAAATGAGATCTGGGAGATCACAGAATCATGAAAAGGCTTGGGTTGGAAGGGATCTTGAAGACCATCTGGTTTCAATCCATGGGCAGGGACACCTTCCCCTAGACCAGGTTGCTCCAAGCCCCATCCCACCTGGCTCTCAGCACTTCCAGGGATGGGGCAGCCACAGCTCCCCTGGGCAACCTGTGCCAATACCTCCACACCCTCACAGTAAAGAATTGCTTCCTAATATCCAATCTACACCAACCCTCTTTCAAGTTTACAGCCATTCCCCCTTGTCCTGTCACTACATGTCCTTGTAAGTAGACTCTCTCCATCTTTCTCATAGGCTCCTGTGTCGGGTTCTGGATTCTTTGGATGCCGTGATGCCAAAAAGCAGGAAATAAATGAACTACCCAGACACAATTTGGTCTTTAAACAGCAAAGGTGTTTGTTGCAATGTTGGGCAGCGATGCAGTTCGCACTGCACAAACTGCTCCAAAGTCTCAGTGAGAAACCAGGTGAGTTATCCAGTTGACATTCAAGATTACAGTATCTTAACATACATATTCATGGCCTTGTGATAATTATCATATTCATAAGGGGTGGGGTTTGGGCAGAGTTTGAGGTGGAGCCTTCCAGGATCTTCTCTTTGCACAGTTTTGGGTGGTCTGTCCAACCTTCAGCTTCTTCAGGGCTTGTTTTCTCCTCTTTCTCACCATGTCCTCTCCACCTTTCTCTGTGAGGTGTCCTGACTGGTCAATCTTGCAAAACTCCTTGGCTCAGGGTCTTCCTGCCTTATCCAGATGCCCATGTTACCCTGATTTATGACCATTGGGTTTATCCTATAGACCTCCCAGCTGTCCTCTAAGGTTTTGGTCCAGTGAATAGAACAGGACAAGTTGTCCATCAGGTGTCAGGCAGAACAAGCATCTGGCAATGTTCTAACAGAGCAAGGGACCTTTAATAGCTCAGTTAACTCTTTCAGGCCTTGCTCTTGCTTCAACTAAATGCCCTTAAGCCAGGGAGATTCAGATTAGGGATCAGAAGAGTCTTCCCTGCCTGCGTGTTCAGGCACTGGAACACAGGGAGGCGGTGCAGTCACCATCCCTAGAGGGTGTGTAAGACGCATCTGGCGCTGGGTGATGGTTCAATGCCGGACTTTTAAAGGACGATGTTTAAAGTACACAATTTTAAAGGACTCCAAACTAGACGATCCTTTCATTCCGCGGTCCCGTAGCCGGGACACTCTGCGCCTCCACCACGCCCGCCCGCACCGCCCTCCTCACCGCGGCCCCCGCGCGACCCACAAAATCAACCCCCGCGGCCGGAAGCGGAAGCGGCGCGGGGTGCGATCAGCCATGGCGCCGCCGTAGCAGTGGCGGCGACTTCCCCGTTCGCTCTCCCGCCCCCTGCTGCTCCTTCGCCGTCGGGGGCCATGGCCGGGGGCCAGGCGGCCGTGAGCGGCGGGAGGCGAGCGCTGCTCCCGCTCCTGTTACCGCGGAGGGGCCCCTCACGAGGCCGCCGCGCGCCCCCGGCCCCCGCGCGCCGCTGCCT
Source organism: Formicarius rufipectus (assembly GCA_013399695.1). NCBI lineage: Eukaryota > Metazoa > Chordata > Aves > Passeriformes > Formicariidae > Formicarius > Formicarius rufipectus. The sequence continues at coordinate 87,339 of VXAU01003536.1, read as the reverse complement.
CGGGCACTGGAGGGGCCCGCCCGCGCGGCCCATGTGGGGCGGGAGAGGTGGGAGAGGAGAGGCTGTGTGGGGCGGGAGAGGAGAGGCTGTGTGTGGGGCGGGAGAGGAGAGGCTGTGTTGGGCTGGAGAGGAGAGGCTGTGTGGGGCGAGAGAGGAGAGGCTGTGTGGGGCGGGAGAGGCCCATCGTGGGGCGTCCCCGCGGACAGCGGGTGGGTGTCCCCGCACCGTGAGAGGGCTCGGGGAGCTCGAGCAGCTGCGGGAGAACAGCGGGGACCTGTCCGTCTCCCCCTGGAAGGAGGTGGTGTCCCGAAGGGGTCGGTCTCTGCTCCAGGCAGCGAGTCCCGAGATGTGCCAGGGAAGGGTCCGGCTGGGTAGCCGGAGGGATTTCTGACAGGAGGGGTGACTGGAAGGGCTGCCCAGGGAGGTGGTGGAGTCACGGGCCCTGGAGGTGCTTAGGGAAGCATTGAATGTGGCACACTGAGTGCCATGGCCTGGCTGGCGAGGTGGTGTTGGATCAAAGGTTGGACTCGATGGTCTCAAAGGTCCTTTCCTATCGAAATGACCCTGTGATTTTGCCTGCTGACTGTTCACCTTGTGTTCCACCTCGCATTTATTCTGCCAGGGTGGTTTATATACTACTTGTCCCAGTGGAGAGGACATGCTGTCCTAGACTGGCATTTAGAGTATTTACAGCAAAAAACAGTAAATGGCAATTGTTGAGTGGTTACTTTTCTTCTAAAGGGCAAGTGATGAAGGTTTGCTTCTTTAGGAGTGTGTGGATTTAGCCCTGGCAGCTCCCACCAGCCATGGTGATTACAATGAAGGAACAGATGAAGGACTCTGGTGCTTGGTGGGATTTTTCCTACAACTTCGTGTTCCTGGAGTGCATCTTGGAAGGGCAGCAGTGGCACAGTGCTCTGTTTTCCTGCTCTTGAGTGTAGAACTTGTTAGTGGCATGTTTTGTGGCTTCCAAGCAAGCTGCTGTATTCTCAACACAAGCTACTTTGTCATAAATGAGAAACATTTGGAGTAGTAAGGAAACTCCTGGAAAGCAGACACATTGATTAAATACTCTTTCTTAAGAAATAATTTAGGTTTCCTCTTTCTCTTTTTCAGATGTGAGCATCTCTGTGTCATCATCTTTGCAAAGCAAAGGGAATATTTCCTTACTGGGAAACAGGAGGCTTTATTTTGACACTCATGCCCTGGTATGCCTGTTGGAAGAAAATGGTAATTTGTTTGAAACAAGGAACTATTTTTAATGTCATGTTGTGGGTGGTTTTTTAGTTTAGAAAGTTTGTTATTCTTCCCTGACACGCAATGTTACAGCTTGAGTTTCATGGATTTTTGGGGGCTTTTCTGTATACTGGATAAGAACATACAGGGTTTTCTTCTCTCTAAAAAGGAAACAGTGAGGTGATGTAACTTTTGTTTGGAATAATTTATTACCCTACTGGTAATTAAAAATGCTAAAGAAAAATTGAAAATTTAAGCACTGAAAATAAAAAAAACCCCAGAGATTTCATGGTTAAAATGTGTTAATTGGATTCTTAGGTATTTGCAATGTTGCATGTTGAATATGCAACGATGTATTACAGTAGAATTGAATGTGGGCTACTTTGTAAAATGCAGCTTTTAGAATGTAGAATACTATAGAAAATACAGCTGCTTTTATACCAAAATGTAGTTAAGGGAATAGATGATTTTGAATTTGTGCTGATGTTCCTGAGAAGGGGGAGGTACTTTAAGGTGAAGTTCAGTACAGGTGAATTGACTTGGAAAAGAGCTCTCCATTCCTGAAAAGGGGAGGTCCCAGTCCCTTTCCCCTGCCATGTGGTTTCATCTTTTTTCCATGTGCCAGGAGCTTCTAAGGAAAGTCTCCAGTTGTTTTGTTAGGTGTCCTGAGACGTAGTTTAGTGAGCTGATGGAACAGCTGAGTGAGCACCAGGTCAAAGTGTCAGGAGGAGGGATAAGGAGAGGGAGCCCTTCGGTGGTAGTAAACTATTGTATCAGCTCAGCTGTTGAAAGCAGCTTGCCCTCAGGTGTTCCTTCTCATCTCTTGGTTAGTTTGAAGCAATGCTTTTGCAAGCGTTTCTGTTAATAATGGTTTAATTTTGTTCATGGCATTCTTACTCCTACATTTTGAAAGTGGAAAAAAACAGAGTATTTTTAGGGACAGTGTTTTGCTATTGTTCCCAGTATATTCAGATTAAAAAGTTTCTAGTAAGCACTCGAAACCTGTTTAGACCTAAAATCAAGGCAGTTGGCTTTGTTTTTAGTTGAGCTGAATTTTGTGCATATTCAGTGGCACTGAAGTTTTACAGTATAATAAAGTCAGTATCTGCTTTTCAGGATCAGAGTTTTTGCTCATGGAAGTAACCACAAGTGAGAGATGACATTCCATGATAACTCCAGAAAACTCGCAGTGTTTATCCTGCTGATCCTATAATAGTGCTGTCTGCAGAAGTGACCATGCTGTGTCACAGACATAGTATTGGGGTGGGGAAGCTTGGATGTACCAACCTGGTTGTGTTCCTTTATTAGTGCTGGATCAAGAGGTGTGTGTTTTATTGGCTTTCAAAACTGACACTCATTTTGACTTGGTGCTGTGTGTCAGTGAGTGGCATTTCTGTAAACGGTCCACAATTGTGTCTCTCCAAATGTTGTTGCATTTTGTTTTGCTTAGGGTTCACCACTCAGCAGTCGGAGGTCATTGTATCTGCATTAGTGAAAATCATGAACACCAACCTGGATACGATTTACAAGGACATGGTCACCAAAGTCCAGCAGGTTAGAGGCAATCGTGGGGTAGATTAAAGTAAATTAAAGCCTACTAATGAAATATGTGTTGCTATTTATTTGTTAGACACTGTGTTTTTAAAGTTTAAAGGTGAAGAACAACTATCCCTCTGTATCTATTTACTAGTTAATTTTGTCTTAAGTTTATCAGATAATTACCAAAGTCTTGTGATGGACCTTGAGATTTTTGGGTTGATAAACCATAAGCAATTTTTTAGTTTCAACCTTTTAGTAGACTGAAATAGAGTTTATTGAGAAGGCTTTTAAACAGGCATAAGAGGTCTTCAGTGCATGGATTTGAGTCTCTGTGTTCTTTTGTAGACTTTTAACAAGTACAGATTTCTTCAGTTATTTAGCACCCTGTTACATGGTACCTTTTTATCTCTTTGTCTCACAATGGCATTTATGTTGTATTAGAATTGAACAGAATTTTTTTTATATGACGTTTTATAGAACATGATTGATGTAGTTGTATACACTGATAAGATGGAGGAACACATACAGTTTGGATGCTGATATCAACATCCTTTGATGCATACATTTTTCATGGTATCCTCTAAACCTGCCCAGCATATGTATCTTGGTGGGAGGAAGTGAAGAAAACTTGCTTGGAAATAGACTGATAAAGCTGAGTATTTACAAAGATCCTTCTTGGCTACCAGGAAATTGCATGCAATTGAACTGCATTGTTAGCTTTGAGTTGTGAGGGAATGATTGACTTCACAGTAATTGGGTCTGGAGGCAAGGCTGCTTCCTATACTGGCTGTGAGGTTTTTTTGAGGGGTTATAGGGGGTCTTTGGCAGGTTGTATAAAGATAAGGAAGGATTCCATGTAAGGAATCAGTCATGATAGTGTTAAATACTGCCACATTGACCTCTTAAGCCACTATCTCCAGATACATTACCAGCATTTGAGCCTAACTTGCATAATTTATCACTGTCACTTGTTGCCTGCTGAAACTCAGATAATCAGTCTGAAATTGCTGAATTAAAAATTTCTGGGTGCTGAAATAGCTTATCACATTTTTAGGCATAAATGAGGAAAAACATTTTAGTTATGATATGTCCTGAGGTTTTTCTGCCTTCTTTTAAAGGAAATTGCACTTCAGCAAGTAATGTCCCATATTGGTGGTGTGAAAAAGGACATGATTATTTTGGAAAAAAGTGAATTTTCAGCACTTCGTTCAGAAAATGAGGTAAAACCCCCTATCTTGGAAAATACTTTTTTAGCTCCTGTCTTTCCCCTCCCACCCCCCTCCCCAATGATGTTAAAAATCATCTTTTAGCCAAAAGGATGACTGTGGGGCTGGGATGGTTTAGTGCTTTCGTTAATGCCTGTGTTGGTGGAGCAGAGTGCAACCTCAGCAAGTGTGCAGATGGTACAAAGCTGGGAGTGGTGGTTGGCACACCAGGCAGTTGTGCTGCCATTCCTGGGGGGCATCAGCAAGCTGGGGAAAGGGAGCCTCATGGAGTTGAACAGTAGAAGGGCCCAGTCCTGCCCCTGGGGAGGAATAGCCTCAGGCACCACAACAGGGAGAGGGTGACCACATGGAAAGGAGCTTGGCAGGAAAGGCCCTGAGAATCCTGCTGGGCACCGAGCTGACCATGAGCTCCTGTGGCAAAAGCTGCCAACAGCCTCCTGGGCTGTGTTAGGAGGGCTGCCAGTGGGACATAGCTCATTTCTGCCTTTGTTTGGAAGTGGACAGTACTGAGTAAACATGCATATTTATATAAATATATATCTGTACACATACTGAGATATAGTCATGCTTGGTTTGCTTGCCTTTTCACTGTAGGGATTGCAGTCACTGAGCATGCAATTTCCATAGGATTTCTAGGTTATGTGGATTTATATGCAGTAGGAGAGTGTATCATTTTTTTCTACTCTTTCAGAAAATAAAGCTTGAACTCCAGCAGATAAAGAAGCAAGTCATGGTAAGATAATTACAAATTAACACTTGTCTAGTTTGGTTGAAAAAATAAAGAATGTTGCTTTCAAGTTCTGTTTTCAAAACAGTGCTGAATTGTGATATCATAGGGTACTGAAATTGCTGTGGACATCACACTGTGGGTTGCAGAACAGACAATTTAATGCATACTTCATTTATGGGAACAGGGAACTGTGAATGGTAAAAGAGGTGAAGTAAAATATGACTGAGGACATTTTTACTTGTCTTAATTCAGATTTGGAAAATGGCTGCCATGTCGTGGTTAAGGCTGAGTGAAGTTCTGCATTTAGGGCTGCCTGTACATTAAAGATGCACCATACTTTTAAAATTACAGCACTTCCTAATTGTGGTTTTTTGATTTTTGGGAGGGGTGTGTTTGGTTTTTTTTCCTCCGAAGACTTATCTGTTAGCTGTCCAGAATTTAAAATAGTCTTTAAATGTTTTTTTTTTGAGGCCACCAAGTTTGGGACTGTTATGTTTGATCCCATTTGTTTGGGAGTAAATGACCATTGCAAGAAAACAGGCTCTGTGTAGTAAACTTACTCTGTTAGTTATCACACAGATTCTTATTCTTACCAGGTTTAAACATCAGAGCTGTGTTTCTGTTTTTTATGGTTTGCATGTCTTGCAGAGAACCCCAGGCACCCTTTTACAATCAAAACCAGTATCCTGTTAAAATCTGTCATTTCAAATGGTGTGGAGTCATAAGCAGCCTTTACACAGAGACATACATTCTTGCAAGAGTGATTAAAATTGGAAGTTGGGAAACGACTGTTTTTAGGGAGTGTGGACATCTGACTTGAGAACTAACTGCTGTTGGCCCCTGGGATGTTGGGCTAGCTGACAGTGTAGTCAAAATCAGTTTAGTGCCTCCTTGCCATTTCACTCCTATTCTCTTACATTTCTCTTTGCACCATTTATGCTTTCCAAAAGGAAAGCATAAATTTTTCAAACCCAATCCTGTGTGGTCCATACTGTTATGAAGTGCTTAATGCATCTGGGTTTTCAGAATACCACTTTAAAATACATTTGGCATCTATGTTTTGAGTTGCAACTTAGTTAAGGATTTTAGTTGCCTGTAAATGAACTAGTGTAATCCACTGGTAGAGCATCAAGGATCTGAGTCATCTTAAAAGCTGAAAGTCTTTAAATTTTACTTTTAACTGTAATTCTCACAAGGGCAAGTTGTTTTATATTTGGTCATACAAAAAGAAGCAATATAAAAGTTAAAGAAAAAATTATTTCTAATTTTTGGTTTGTTTACTGTATTCTGTTGCAATGGCAACTCATGATAAACCAATTGAAGTTCAAAATTCAAACACAGAAATTGAACTCATACTAACTTAATGAACTCTTGACTAGTAGACATTGGCCTGCTTGAGAAATGCTTACTTGGTTCTAACTAGAATCTCCCAGAACATAAGCAGTCTCTTTTCTTCCCCACATTCATCTGATCAGCAGTTTGCTGCATGACAAGCTGTCAGTTGGCTGCAATTCCTGCCAGGAGGGTGCACTAAAATGGCACCTGTCACTGACAAAAGCAGGAATCACTTGCAGCTATTGATAAAGGGAAATCCAGGTGTTTAGCTTATAGTAGTTTTTGAAAGGCAGATGTTTAAAAATCTGATGAACGTTTGTAATATGTCTGTAGCTTTTTCTGAAAGCCCTAGATGTGATCTTTAGGTCTTCAGAAACAGATTTTGTTTTACACTAGAAGGTTAGAAGCTGCTTTTAAAGTTATTTCAAGGATCAAGATTGCTTCATGGAAGAAGTCCAGCTTGCAGATGGACCTAAGCATGAGTTCCTAGGCTCAGAAACTGAGTTATGGGATATATGAAACATTCCCTGCGTTTATGGAAAGATGTGTTCTCAATTAAATGCTGTTCTCAATGTTAAAAATAATTGTTAGTTTTGGTTCTGAGATCCAATTTGTACTACAGAACATTAGTATTTTCCAGGGGAAGAATAGAAATACTTACACTTGAAAATGTTATACACTGATTGGAGAGAAGCTTGATTCATGAGCTATGTAAGGGAAGATACAATATATTTTGTCTCATTCTGTCTGCCTGTGATTAAACAAAAAATATTGCTGCTTTATCAATTTTTCCCATTAGGATGAAATTACCAAAGTCCGTGCAGATAACAAGTTAAACCTAAACCTAGAGAAGAGCAGAGTAAAAGAACTGGTAAGTTTTGGTAATATTCTTTTAGAAACATGTCAACACTGAGTACCAAATTTGGGTAAGAGCATCTTACCCAAAGAGCATTTTCCTACTGGTCTGTAGTATCCCTCAGCCTCAAGATGGTGTTAATCTAAGTTACTCATTCTTATGCTGGTACAGTGCAAGGTGCCATGTTCGGGTTTGTAAGTCTTACCCATTTAGATATTGCTTTAATACCAGGGTTGACACATTACACTTAAATTATTTATATGCTGATTAGCTGCCTAGATGTTTTCTATTTTGTTAATATATCTCTTTCTCTATTTTCACACTTAATGAAGTTTACACCTTTTGTTCTATTTACCATCCTCAAAGATGTTTCATTACCTTCTATTATTTTTTTAATTGTAAATGATGCTGGTTCAGAATGTTCTGAGCTTTGAAATAACTGGTGGATCTGAATTGATGTAACTTAAGTTAGGGTAATGTAGATGTAGAATTTAACAGGTTTTTGCATTATACATTGCACTTTATTTAGAGTTGTCTTTTCATGGACTTGTTTTCAGTAGCTTTTAGGACCTCCATGAAATTGCATCTTCTCAATCGAAATATCTTCTAATGAAATTTTTTTCTATTAGTGTTGTTCTTACTCGGTCCTTTTTCCCAGGTGTGTAATGAAGACGTCGTATTTATCTCTAATCCAGGCAATAAGAACTGTTCAAGTAGATGTCATTTATCTTCTCTGTGTGCCCCTTGACATTTTTCAGTGTGATTAGTTTAGGTAACAGCTGTATTGGTGACTTTGTATAATGACTAACAGTCTGTTAGCCCATGGTAGATGCTTGAGCAGGTAGAATTCTGGTTTAAAGGTTAATACTTCATGCTATTGTTTCAAAAAAGCATCATATGAAATGTACTCACTTGGTAGGTCATAAGCTTTGCAATACTTCAGGCTTAAAAACCTCTCTAAAACCACTGCATCAGTGATAAATTAAGCACCAATGTTTTCTTGTGTATTTATGTAGGATCCTCAAATCTGGACCCCTGTCTATTGTGCAGAGCACAACATTATTTTGACTGCCTCCCTGGAAAAGCAAACTGTGCATGCCAACTTTCTCTTAAAAAAGTTGACCAACTTTGTAGTCTGTTGTGCAACTATAATTTTATAGTTTCTGTGGAAACTGCTCTTCTCTTTTTTTACTCCCCCCCCCACTCCCTGTCTTTAATTGCCAGCCCTGCCATGGGTGAACAGGAAAGGAAAAAGGCAGATGACTGGGGAACAGGTTGTAGCACATATGCTGAGTTGGGAGAGAGACATAATCAGTATTTTCTGTAGTAGGCAGAACATCATTGATATACTTACTTGATTGTAATGTGACTGAGGACTGAATATCCAGTTTTCTGAGAATAAAACTCAGGATGATTGAAGGTTCCTGTGCGTTCTTACTAAGTTACTTTCAGAAGAGAAACGTCCAAAGCTTAACTTGCTGTAACTTGAAGCACTAAGTAAAATGTTCTTATGCTTCAGTTTTGTTTGGAGTAAGTACTGAAAGAGAATTTTTTTAATTTATCAACACTGATGTGGGCAGTCTTCAGTGTTTCAGATTCTAAATGCTTTATCATTTAATTAATTCCTTCTACTTTATTTCTCAGAATTCTGCATTACTTAATGCACATCTCTGTACGCTGTGATTTGCAGTGTATAGATGTGATTAAAAAACTTCAAGTATGGTACAAAAGTCCATATCTATTCAGTGCCTCTAACCTTGCTGTTGAAAAACAAGATGCATTGACAAAACCGAATTTATTCTGTGCTGTGGAAAACATAGACTTAAGGGCAAATCTCCCTGTTGAATTTCAGGAGGAGGGGGGGAGGTCTTTCCTTTTTTTTTTTTTAATTCACTCTTGTTGTTACAGATATGTGGTGATGCCTTGCAGTAAAAGGCCAATTCCACTGTCTTAAATCTAAGATTAAAATCCTTGAGCCTACTCTAGGGAGCTCTGGCTACAAAAGAAAACTTTAAGAAACATCCAGAAAGAAGCTTGTAGAATCTAAATTATTCAGAAGTTTTGACTGTCTATTTAAAGTAAGACAGATGAGCTATTTCAGTCTTTAAAATTAGTGTCACTTTTCATAGTGGTCATAGTGGTCATCAGTTTATCAATGTGAGATCCAATTCTTATATTTCTACCTAAACATTTTAATTACAGTCTCTAATAAATATTCTCCCATCTTGCCACTTTAATAAAAAAGTAGATTTATAGAAGATGCCTGACTTTCTTTTGCTATCCCTCTCTTCATTTTGCAGTACCTAATGACTCATTAATTGTAGACATGCTGTTATTTGTCTCTGTAATTTTCTACATTTGTAGCAGCCTGCTGTCCTTCAACTTCAGATCAGTCAAAAGTCCAGATAGCTCTAGATCTCTGAGGAGGGTTTTTCATTGCTGAGGCATTTATATAGATTAATCTGATTTAAGTGTTAGAATAAGCTTCCAGAGTGGGGAAAAAGGGGTTAAGAAGTTGAAAGACAGTATCACGTTTAACTTTTTTTTTCTTCTCCCTCTAGTACTCACTTAATGAAAGAAAACTACTTGAAATGAGGACAGAAATAGTGGAATTGGTAAGAACTTGGTAGCTGACTATTATACAGCAAATCTTTTTGTACTTGTCTTACAGACCTGGTATCCTTTTTGGACTTGTTCATGTCTTTAAGCATTTTAATGTAAATGTCTACAGAATAAAAAGGCTTTTACGTATATATTATTAGACCTTCTGCATGCACATATGAACTATGCAGTAGTCACTTTGTTTTGAAACTTCATGCAAGTAGGATTTTCTCTAGATGAAGTTCCACTCTTAATGTGAAATTAATTCTTCCCCCCGTGATTAGTGAGAAACTTATTGCTAGATTGCTTTGCCTTCATTTTAGAGGCGGTTTTTACCACTGCTACTTCCTTGTGTTTCCTTTCTGTTGTATAGGGAATTATTTCTAGGAAATCATCTAGCAGTAAGTCATTAAGTGATTCACAATGTTTCACTAGTGCTGATTTGAAAATACCAGCAATTCAGCAGCTGTTCTCAGTTTAGTCTCTACTGAGTAATAATTCTTCTATCCCATATTTTTTTAACAGAAGTCCTGTCTTCTGTCATAAGCAGATTCTGAATTTGTCTGGAGCTGGTTTTGTGGTAGAATTCATTACAAGACGAAGACATGTTTTTCTACAACACAAAAGACCAATTCTCAGTTTTTCTAATGCTCCATAAATCTTTATGCCCCGGTTTTGTCACAAGAGGCTCTCAGACTTCTCAGTAGCTCCTGTAATTGAACTTCAGTATGGGTGGGCTGAACAACAGGTTGCAGTTAATGTTTGTGCTGTTAGATTGAGATAGGAAGGCATCCAGTTCTGCCAGTTTCTCCATCATGTGTAAGGAACATGTAACCACTTAAAATTCCAGAGTTCACCAAATTAATCAGCTGAAAAGGAGCTTCACTCTTTTTGACTGCAAATTAGCGTGCATTTAAGGAGAAAGCAAAAGTACAGCTTGCAGGGATGGGTTACATTTCTAAATAAACTAGAAAGTGATCAAAGTGCATCATTTTGTTGCTTTGTTTTTTAGCACGCACAGCAGGATCGGGCTCTGACCCAAACAGACAGAAAAATAGACACAGAAGTCGCAGATCTGAAAACAATGCTGGAATCGCACAAACTGGATAACATTAAATACTTAGCAGGTAAGGAATATGATGGTCTCTGAAAGTGAAACTTGAACATTGTTACGAGTTTGGCCAACTCTCCGTGGACTGTATTCATAAAGGCCCCAATTAAAAAACATTAAAATACTTGAAATAGTCTCAGACAAGGTTAGCAGCCTTATTTATGTATTTAACATGGACAAAGTTTCCTGTGAGTCCCAACTTCTTTTTGCAGGGATTTTTTTCTGGATTTTGCCCTGCTTTATTCAGTAGTAATAATGTGTATGAGAAATCTAAAAGACTGCCTGTTAACAAGAACCAAAAAGTTGTTCTGTCCCTGGCTTAATTCATAAAAGCAGCCTGCTGTGTGCATTACTTGTATTTCTTCATCTGCCTGATGGAGATCCATGTGCAAAATGGAACATTTCAGCTTTCTCTGTTCAGCTCCACATTGGCTTTAAACTTCCATTTTTACACATGTGCATTAGAGAAAATACCACATATGAGTGTGTGCCTCTGTTATCACCTGAGGTAACTTGAATATGTTGACATTTTGCTAATTTGTACTAATGAGTACATTAGTATTAAATGAGGTTTGCAGTGGAAAATTATTCTTCTGATTTAGGTTTTTTGAGTCTTCTTTCCTGGTGGGTTTTGTCATAAGCACAATCACTTAAGCCTATTCATAGTACTGTATTTCAGACATTCCCTTTAGAGAGAACAAATAAAATGCAAAATAAAAGGTGCTTTATTAAAGTGAGAAGAAAGTCTTTTCCTTGCCATTCCTACTCAAAAACACGTTCAACTCAACATGGAAGAAAACATAATTAAAATCATTTGCATTGGGTTTGAATTGGTTCTGTTGCAAACAAGGGCAAAAATCTTGTGTGTATATCTAGAAATCTAAAGTTGATTTCATTTACAAAGAAATTTTAAAAATTGAAAGCTGAAAAGCCTTGTTAAAGATGGCTTTCTTTTATTTGTTTACTGAATACTTGACTATGATTTATTAATCTGGTTATTTATTTCCTGATTTTACTTCTCCAACTTGACTTTTTTTTTTGAATGGTAAGCAAGTAAGTTTCTTTCAGCCTCTCAACAGTTTTGCAGCCTAGTTTCCCTGCCTTCCTTCTTATTTATCATTTTTTTACCGCTCATACCTTGAACTTGTTTGCTGTAAATCAAAACCCTTATTTTCTTGTATGGGGAAGGGATGGTGGTGCCGTTTTTAGTATTGTAGTAAGACATGTACATACCTTTGTGAAGAGATGTTCTGAGATCTAATGACTTAATGTCATTTAATGTCAATGTTAATGCCATTTTCCTCCCCATTTTTATTTTCTTTCAGGTTCAGTATTTACATGCCTTACTGTAGCACTGGGATTTTATCGTTTGTGGATATAGCAAGACATGAATTTAAAGTCTTGGTTTCTAAAAAAAAGGATTTAAAAAAAGAAGATTTTAATCTTTACCTGGATTTTAACCAAGTCTTGACTGTTTTATTTATTATTTTGTAAATCAGACTGTATTGAGAATGTAACCAAAGATGTGCCTAGAAACAAACTGTACACATATCAAGCATACATTGACCCTTACCTCTGACAGAAGCACTTCCGCCGTCTCCCTCCATTTTGACCTGCAGGGCACTTTGCTGCTGCCAGGTGTCCTACAGAAGCAAGGACTGGCATTCATGCCATGGACCTGCTTGCTGTAGAGAAGAACCAGTGGAATTATGTTCCATGGCTTGTTTGGAGGAGCTTGCCTGAGTCTGTTGCGTGTATGGGGCCTGAAGTATTGATTGCTAATGCCAACCTGAAACTACACGTGCTGTGGCTTGGAGGCACTCTTGTATAGGCAGAGTTTGTGTTAACTGCATCATGCTTGCTGCCCTCCTGCTGACACTTGTTCATGCTGTTACTATGATCAAATACTTGTTTTGCTATTTTTATAACATAGCTATCAGCTTGTTTTCCAGATGGCTGCCCAATCAGTCCTGTTGCATTAATGAGTATTGTGTGATGATAGCAGTGTTTTGTTTGTGTGGTATTTGTAGAGATTTTTGTGACTTTCACGTACCAAAGGCAAGTATCAGATACTCATTCCATATGCTAATTGCTAACCTTACCACTATAACTGGAAGTTTGAAATGCAGTTTGAAATACACTAGTCGTTCTAGTTTGTATTTAGGTGATACAAAGTGTCTCTTGTGCTGCCTTCTTGGTGAAAGGAAATTGATGGTTCTGGAAAGGAAAGAGATTTTAAATGGTGGTTATGAAGCAGGGTCTTGGCAAGAAAACTGCAGTACCAACAGACTTCTGAATTTTTTATTGCTTTATTTTTTAAAAGTAATGTTGATTGTTCAAATGTGGAACCTCGGTAGTGATTATGATAATGAAAGCAGTAATGGGCACCTGTAAGGATGTTTAATCCCGTTCTGAACAAGCCCACATGAACCAGTAAGTTTGACCAAAAGCAGTGAAAAAAGGTGTCCAGTGTATCCAGACATGGTGAAATGACTGCTTTAGTAGCAAAACTACCATCTGTGTTCCTTCAGTTAAGGGAAATTTCCCTGCCCTGCTTGCTCTTAGGAGGGGAAATCGGTTTATGCACTGGTGGTAAGTGCTGTTAGAGCACAATCACGGCTTTGCTTAATGAAAGTGAAGCTCTTTGGCTACTTTGTGCCTGTACTGTAATAACCATTGAACTTTTTTTTGTCATTGGGAGTGCCAACTTTGATCATGTACAAATGTGGAGGATGAGATGGATGCCTGTGAAAATACTGGGCTATAATAAAGAATTTTGAATATTTCATAAAATATTTTCATTGAGTTTTCATTATAAACACCACTTTTTAATTTGAAATTAGTCTCTTTGGTTGAAGGTAAGTCACTGATTTGAAGTTAAGAGTTCACAAAGTCAACAGCCCCTCCAAGACACTGAAGAGCAATAGCATAAGGAAAACTATTATTGCAGACTAAATTAACAGCCTCTCTAAACTATATGAATCTATATTCAAGGACTTCACTTTTTTGTTTAAATAAATATTTTTTGCACTAACAGGATTTATCTCTTTCTCAAATTAGACAAGCAATAACTCAATTTTTAAAATGACTTTGCTGTTGGTGTTACCTTGCCAGGGCAGATGATTCTGTATATCTCTGTAATCAGTATGTGTTTGCCTGTAGGCCTGAGCATCTGACAAATCATTGCTAAAATAACTAATTAAGACTAATTTTAAATATAGGGTCTATCCTACTAAAAAGAGATACTATGCAAATAAATTTCTATTTTGGGCAGGTGGAAGGAGGAAGTGAAAGATCATAGAGAAGCATTGTCTTGGAATTAGCAAAGTGTCAGCAAACCAACACTTGGTGAGTGTTTAAGCAAGGAATAAGGTTAATGTGTCTTTCAGGAAAACACCCTTTAAAGAGAACACAATTATTACCTCCTAGCCCATAAAATCTTCAAGCATTGTGTAAAAGTTTTACTCCTGTGTGCAGACACAGAATCTTCTGTTTCCTCTGTCTTTGACACAGTCTTATCATATGTACCACATGTATTTATTGGCATTCCAGAAATCCAGGAAATCCCTCCATATATTTCCAAACACAAATCTGACAGATTTAAACTCTAGGAAGGAGCAAGCCTTTTGTTACAGGCAAGAATCTTTTATATCAGGATGCACTACTAAATATTAGAATCCCAGAATGGTTTGGGTTGACAAGGACCTCAAAGATCATCTCATTCATGCCATGAACAGGAGCACCTTTCACTAGACCAGGTTGCTCAAAGCCCTGTCCAACTGGGCTTGAACACTTACAGGAATGGGGCATCCACTGTTTATCTGGTGCCTCACCACCCTCGCAGTAAAGAATTTCTTAATACCTAATCTAAACTGGCCTTTTTTCTGTTTAAAACCATTTCCCTTTGTCCTGCCACTACATGCTCCTGTAAAAAGTCTCTCTCGAGCCCTCTTGCAGCCCCTTTAGGTACTGGAAGGCTTCTTAGGGTCTTCCGGGAGCTTTCTCCAGGCTGAAAAACCCCAACACACTCAGCCTGTCTTTGTAAGAGAGGCACCCCTGCCCTCTGATGATGCTCCTGGAGCTGCTGGACCAGGCCTATGTCCATCACAGGTTGTGCCCCCAGAGCTGGATGCAGCACTGCAGGAGGGTCTCACCAGAGCAGGGCAGAGGGGCAGAATACCCTCCCTCAGTGTGCTTGGCTGTGCTGCTGGGGATACGATTGGCTTTCTGGGTTGGAAGTGCACATCAGTTGAGAAGCAATGGTTTACTGTCAAATGATCACTGAATTCATCACCAGGAGCCCTAAGGTGGCAGTTTTCCAAATTTGTAAGACTGTATCGTACTGTATAGTGTCTCTAATCGGAATCAGTAGCAACTGTGAATGTACAGGGACACTCTCTAGTTCTCTGACTTTGTAGTTTGGTGTTTAGTTTGCAAATCTCTTTCAAAACGTTCAAGTGAAAAGTAAATTAGACTGTTCTACCATGGAACTGTTTCAGCTGTGAAAATCTACAGTAGCTCCCCATTGATTCAGAAATGTATCTGTTCATTTCCTGCCTGGCAGGAAATAAAGGATAAAAGAAAAAAAAATTAATCTAGAAGTGTTAGAGCCCCCAGCTCTGTCTCTAAGTCAATTTGCAAGCTAAAGCTGAGCTCCAACCCTAATTTGCTTTCAGGAAAAGCCTATTGCTATTGAGAGCGTGTAACAGTCTGTCTATGCTAACACTATTGGGAGGTTTTCCTGTGAATTTCCCCATTCACACAGCAAAGACAGGAGGTTCTTTAAGGATTTGTTTCCCTTTGGTGAAGGAAATTTAGATTCATTCCTAAGTTGCTCCAAAACTTCTTTATGTTCAGCAGAAATCCAAATCAAGATCCAGAGTTCTTACAAAACTATATTTACTTGTTCTATATTAGTGGGAGTATCCTGAGTTGAATTGCTTGTTTATTTTGCTTTGCCTCTTGTTTTCAGTAAAAACTCATAAGGGAGCAGTCACCCTCGCACTGGCATGTATTGGCTAAATTGTTTTCTTCAAGTATTTTGTTACTATTAAATCACATGCTGTCTGGCCCCTTCTCTACTGGAAGTGTTGATTGCATCATTCATTTCCCAGAACGTTGTCAGGTTGTACTTAGAACTACAAGCTGGCAAATGGAAACATATTTTTAATGTAGGTATGAAATCTGCTTCAATTTTACTAACCACAAATGTTTTGGTTTGCTAGAGGAAGCCTTCTCCTCGTTGTGAATGTTCACTGAAGTGACCTTTCCCAAAATGGTGAAATCCTATCTCTGTGCAGCTGTTGGCAGTTCCTATTGACTTCGGAGAAGGCTGGTTTCCACCTTCCACCTTCGGTGGCCTTCTCTCCTCCTACTCCTGCTACTCTCTGCAGCCCTTACACAGGAAAACAGTGAAGTTCTTCATGGGGCTTGGTTCATTGGGAGTTTTTAGTCAGCAAAGTTGGGTAAATTTCTGTAACTAGTTCCTCTGAACCACTGCAGGATGTGAGCAGCTTTGCATCTCAGTGAATTCTCAGGAAACTAATAAACTACCTTTGTCATGATTTCTAGAAATGATCAAAACTGCCAGGCAATTTAATATTTAACAAAACTGCTATATAAAGTCTCTTTCCGAGGAATAAGTAAAATTAATTTTAATGTTTTCGTATATTTGGGAATTGTTTTCTTTTTAATTGTTTTTCCTCTAGTTTTATCTGTATCTTGAATTTTTAGGACTTGTTGACGGGGGTTTTGTTGTTCTTGGGAATTTTTTTTGTTTTTTAAATTTTAGGATAAGGCTTTCTGTATAAACAGTTGATTTCCCTTAGTCTCTGAATAGAAACTTTCTTTACAGTCGAATATGTGCCTGGAATATTGGGGATTGCTTTAACCAGAAACAAATACACCCCCCCTTGGAGATAGATGGCCTGCTGTGTCTTTGTTAGGAAAGCTTCCTTTGGCTTAAAACATATTTTTACCCTACTGCTGAATATTTTAAAGTCATAGTGTTGATTCTTTATTTTACACTTAACTTGTGTGTCAGAGCAATTACCTCTTACGTTCCGCATGGAATTTTGTAACTACATAAAGATCGTAGAGGAAGATAACCAGTGTTTGCAGAGTGTTCCTTTGAAACCTGTCCATTCCATGGAAGAAGATTTCTGTTTCCTTGGGAGGGTGCCCAGCTGGTATAAAAAACAAAATACTGGAAATTAGTAACAAAATATTGCAGTAAATACCAGCCTTGGGCCAGTGTTTACCCCCACAGTGAGGCATGTCAGTGTGGTGTAATATTTCAAATACCCCACATCCCTTATCAAACTCTTAGAAGTCCATTAGGTTCCCCATTGTATTCTGAAATTCTATCAGCTTGATTCGAGTCATGACTGATACTACTTGTGAATAGTCTCTTCTTGTTGCATGAGTCAAAATGTAGTGAGGGAGAAAAAGAAGAGTGGTATGTTGTTTTGATTGTGGTTTGTTTTTCTTCCCCGCGGGTAAGTGGCACATGTTCTGTGAGAACTTTAAACAGAACTGTGTGGTGCATGGATAGAAGAGTGGCATATTTATAGCAAGCAACTGAATTTGGTCAAATCAAACTTGGATGCAGGGCTCCAGGGTTGGCTCAGAATTGATAGAGACAGGGATAGTTATCTTGGCAGGGGTCGGGAAGGGAAGCAGGGCAGGTTACTCAGCATGAAGGGAAAACTTGGCATTTCTTTTCTTAAACTTTAATCTCCAGCATGCTTTGGTCTTTCTCCATTGTTAGAAATCCTCTTACATTTTACCGTTGGCAATGCATGTTACTACATAAGCAGGCAGCTATTAAATGTGCCACTTTTGATTGTGATTTTGTCCAGAGTAACTTGTGTCACTTCAAGTCATTTTCCTGTTTTTTGATCCTGTCTTTACTCAGGATCTGTTTTCTTCTGGTAGGGGTGTACTATGCATTATACACTTTAAAGTTCTTTCAGTGATGCAAGAAATGAATAAATACAAAGGCCACTTCAGAAGCTCCCTTTAAAGGCTACTTGCCACAACCAGAATCACATAGTGGCAGAAGATTTTCAAAATCTTTTACATCACAGCTTTCAAAGGAGTCAATTCCAATGCCTCATGATTTACACGCAGAGTTCCCTTGTGTCCCTCGGTGCCAGCTAAGCCAAAGAACTAACCACCTCCTGTCTGAGCTGCTGAGCTCTTCACTGAGCTTTTGAGACCAAATAAAGCAACAAACATGAGCCTATTCTAAAAAAATATTTTGATCCTCCTGGCTACCTTCCAGTCTATGGATTGCAGCATGCTCCTCTGTGAGAATTGTTTCATTTTTAATATTCTGATTTGGGGATACCCACGACCACAGCTCTCAAAAAAAGCTCTGCTAAGATATTACTCTCTCTTCTTATTACTCAGTAAAAATGCATTCAAGACTGCAGCAAATTTAACATTGTATTGTCTGCTGAGCTGTTAAGCAGGTAATGTGTCTCGTTTGCAACAGGGTCCCAGTTTGCCTGAAGGTATCAGACCACGCCTGACAAGTTAGAGATTTGATGATTCATGAGGTACAGTTAACTGGGGGGTTGAGATTGTCTAAGGAAGCTAATCCTGTGTGATAAACAGTGGTAGTCATCAGCAAACAAAGCAAAAATATGCTTACAGTGAAAGGTAAATGTTTAATAGGAACCTCATCTCCATTTACTTCAAGGTCAATGTTTTGAAAGGCGTTTTATTTTTCTGCTGTTACCAAGCAGAAAATACACCAAAAAACAGCATGGTTCTGTACTTGCGCACTCTTAGCTCATTTTCTTTTGCAGTTCCTAATTTTGAATTTTCAATGTGTCATTTAATTAATTCTTTTGGATTCTTTTAGGTGACATTTGTAGTTTTAACATTGCTTTCAAGCTTTCTTCCCCACCCTGATTGTAGGGAGATATGGAGGAGGGAGGGGTTGGCTCTTAATGAGGGATTTAATGTGTTTCTTAATAAAACCATGTTCAATGCATTAAAATATGACCAAAGGCTCTTTTGCAAGCCTTTACTTGTTCACCGAAGTTAAAGGCTTATTTATATGAAGGTTTCATATCAGTTTTCTGATTGATGCTTGTTTATGTTTTTGTACAAATTGTATTTCAAGTAGCAATTTAAATATTTTGGTACACTCTTAATACATCACCACATGCAGCAAAACCACAAGACCCTGAGGTACTCAAAATACCTCTGTATAAAACAACCCACGGGATCACATAAAAACAGATACAAATATGGGGGGGAAAATTGCAAGGTGCTAGAAGTCTGTGTGCTGTACAAACACCTAAGATTCCAACTAGATCTGACTGTAGCAACACCAAAAGTAAAACATAAGCAAAGCCAGTCTCTGCAGTCCATGAATGAAGGTTAAGGCATGCAGTCTCCTTGCTCCTGGACAAAACCTGGCAGTGGAGACAGGCAGCTGCTCCACAACTGCCTTTGCAGCAAGTGCGACTGCCTGTTCCTTGAGCTGGTGTGTTAATCCAGAAATCTCTTCATTGGAAGGGTGGTGGGGCATGGGAACAGGTTGTCCAGAGAGGTCATGGATGCCTCATCCCTTCAAGTGTTCAAGGTCAGGTTGGATGGAGCTCTGAGCAACCTGGTCTTGTGGAAGGTGTCCCTGTCCACAGCAGGGAGGTTGGAGGGAGATGATCTTTGAGGTCTCTCCCAACCCAAAGCAGTCTGTGAATCTGTTAAAATTGAGACTCATTTTGTATGCTTTTCTGTTGTCCTGGGATGAGAAACTTGATTGCAAATATGTGAAGTTTTCTATAAACTGCGTTAGATTTGGTGTGAAAATCTTAAATGTGTGGTGGGCGTTGGTTGTTTTTCAGACCTTTTATCTATGTTGCTCTATCATAGAGTGTTTGGGTCCTGACTGCTGACCACCAAAGGGTGATTGCTCCTCACTGAAATTAGAGGTGGGCTACATGATGTGATGGTAAGTCTAAGTCAAAATGAGCTGTAGCCATGCTGGTGAGCTTTCTGTAATAATAATAGAGAAAGAGAGCCTATAAAAGACCGAAACTAAGAGAAGTGAGTTGCTTCTTGAAGCATTGCCTTAAGGGGAGCAGTACTTGATATACATAGAGTTAATGAAAGGGAAAAGCTCAAGAAATGGTAATGTTAAAGAAGGCCTAAGACTGATAGCAGGTAGCAAGTTAGTTGCTAAGTTACCAGGCAATTTTGGATAACAGCTATATAGGCAAGGATGGTTTAACGGGTCTGTGCTGGAGTTCCCATGTTCAGAGATTACATGGAGGCATTATGTCAGCATCAAATCATCACTCAGTACAGAGAGTCTGTTGCTGGGAAAGATACCAGCACTGCCAGGGAAAGGGGCTGCCTTGTTTCCTGCTCCGTGTAGGGCTGGGGGAGGGAGACAGCACCAGCCTTTGTGCCTCGCTCGATCCCACACTCAGATGAGTCCTTTAAATTCCAGCTCCTACTGGGATAATTATAAGGGAAAATTTAGCTTTTGGGAGCAGAGAGGTAGTTCCTGACTATTTTTCTTAGCACTTCCTACCAGGGCTGCAAGCACTTAAAAATCCTGCCCTCTCAGAAGAGTTCCCAGCCTGCCTGAGGATGGGAAACAATGGCCCTTGGCATAATCTTTGCTGCAGTGGTGATGAAATAGGGCTGCTGAATGATAAAAAGAGACTCTAATCTTTTGCTGGGATCCCAAGGGCTGAAGGGCTTTTCTCCCAGAATGGATTCTAGCCTTTCCAAAGACAAAGAATGGTGAGTTCAGTAATGAGTCCCCAGCTAGGCAGTGTAATAGATTCACTCTATTCAAACCTTGTCCCAGGAGAGCTGTGTGCGGGTTGCCGTTTGTTATTTGCGGTCTCTGTAACCACAGGGCTCAGATCGATGAAACTGCTCATCAAATATGCAACTGGCATTTGTGATGGAGATTGATAAATATGGCTAAGTGCAGCTATGTATTGCAGACACTTTATTCCTTGCACATTGATGCACTGCACTGACAGAGGCTGGTGCCAGAATCCTGATGTCAGTCTTTTTGGCATGTGATAAATGTTAGTCAGCTAGTGAGACTTGAGAAGTCACACTTGATCTGTCTGACAATTATGATTATTTGAGCTCTTACCCTATTATATCAAATTTAATTTTCTGAGGATGGCTGCCTCCACTAGTACAGGGGGCTTTTCAAATAATACAAAGGGAAGAATACTTGGGAATGGAAAAGGAAAATTGCCTAAAAAGTATAGTTTTATCAAGGGTAGATTGTGCCAGACTAATGTGGCAGCTTTCTTTGGTAATAACTGTATAACAGATTTTCTAGGCAAAAGGAACACAATAGATCTAATAGATCTTGACTTCAGGTTCCACATAATCTAACTCGAAGACACAAAGATAATGCTGTTAAGAAGCTACCACATGATTGCAAGACAAAAAGAGTTCTGTTCACTGGTGTTAAGGAAAGACCAATTCAAACTGTAAGTGTTCTGAAGGGCCACTAGGATGTTCAAATACGTGATTCATTTAGTCTAATAAATTGAAACTGAAGCCAGGCTGACTCTGGGAATGCTCTCAAGGGTGCTATGCTAATAGCAAACATGAGAATAAGGAAAGAAGTATCTAAGGTGAAGGACACAGACTAGCTGTAAGTACATTTAAGATGGAAATTCTAAAGGTGTTCCCGACCACTAGATAATTTAGGATTTGAAATTGTAGTCCAGTAGAAACAGCAAGGAGAAAATGTGGTTGGAAAACTAGCATGAACCAACAGAATCACATTATATACTGTGTGGTGCTTACGTTAGCAAAGACAGGGCTCCACAGGGAACTTACCTCTGTTGTAGGATTATATAAACACCGGAGGAAAAAGCTTTTTATTTTTTGGCTATATGGATACTTTTACCAGAGTTGTAACTACAACATTATATCCACTGGTTCAAGTGTCAGGACTATGTCAGCATTTTTTTACAGTAATTTCAGTAGATCAAAAAACACATGTCATGCCCTAGTGTTCAGTGAGTATGAAAAATGCAGTTTTTAAAGGCTTGGGGATTTTTTCGTCTTCTAATCTGCTGCCAATGCATCTGAGATAATTTACTGTAAAAGTCAAGACATAACTAATGGGCTATTCCCCTCAGTATAACATGAATTTGAAAGGGGAAGCATCTGGATTCCAAAGTATGCTGCACCTTGTTTTCATCTTGAAATCATCTTTCAAGCTTCTTTAAAGATACTTTTAATATATGTGCACACCTAATTATAGCTAAATATAATTTGTACTTCAATTATCCTCCCTTCCTCCTAGGTCCTCAGCAGATGAATAAGCCCAGAAAGAGTCTTCACCCTGGGTGCTCTCTACCTCACCACACCTTGATGGATCTTCTCTCCTGCTCCCAGAAGTCCAAAGGTGAAAAAGGGTAAATGTGTGTATATGTGTGCACATATATGTATACACATACATGTGTAAATGTATAGAAATGTATGTGCAGATGTGCAGGGAGGCCAGAGAAGGGCACATCTGCCTTGTTTCGCATTCCTAGTGTCCAGCCCCAGTGTTTATGCACACTTATGTCAGTACACACAGCCGCAGTATTAAAAAAGGTGTTTCCCACACTGCTATGGAAAGTCATTTTTGAGTGTCAAAATCCAAGGCTCACGAGCAATCTGGTTGTTTTACTTTTCCCAATCTCCCTCTATGATCTGCATCTTCTGGTCTCTACTCAACCCAGACTGCAAAAGGCTCCTTTCACCATAGCCTTGGTGCCTTGCCCTGCTTCAGTCACACCTCTGCTGCTCTCTGTTGCCCTGGTCCTCTTTGCTGGAGGTCTGAAGTGTTCCAACAGCTGAGACTGGTAGGAAGTTGCAGGCATTTTGAGGGGAACAGATTAAATGGAAGCCTTTTCTGGTGTCTTGATGGCACAAGTAACCTCTGCTCCTTTCCTGTTCCCCAACTACAAGTGCTGGTCACCATCCAGCTCTCAGATGTTGCAACACTGCTCTGCAAGCCTGTGTGTTCCCATCCTTTGTTCCATAGCCCAGCACTGCTGCTGGGAACTCGTGTTTTACCCCTGTCCAAGTGACACACATCTGCTGTTCCTCTTCCCCAAGGGCTCTCATCCTGCCCTCCTCCACCAAGACAAGAGTTGCCATAAACAAGGTGTGACGGGGAGAGTAAATTAAGTGATTTGGGAGGTCCAAGCTTTCAGCTTGCCTGTCCGAAGTTATTTACTTCTTTGTTTAGGTTTCCTGGGGAGAAATAGATAAGGTCCTTTAAAGGAGGTTCTTAAATGGCAGCTTGGTAAAGAAGCAGTGGGAGTGTGTATTAAAGAATCTGGAATAAACAACAAAACCAAAACATAAGGTCACGGCTTCAAGCAAATATGCCAGAGGGAACACTCAGAGCAGACAATGTATATTGCTCAATGTAGTCTGAAGTCCAGGCAGTGTGAGAATGCAGTGGAGCTCTCCTGAAGCTGGGAAAGGAGAAGTGCAGAGAGAGCAGACCACAGAGGAGGAGGCATGTTTTGCTTTGGAAAGGGTCAATAATGATTGTGCAGTAGGCTGGAAATATTTAGTCATATAAAAGGTCTCAACATTAGCAGCAGAATAGAAGCTTTCACACATTTCTTTATTAAAAAAATTAATCAGGCATCAACCATTAGCATGAGATAGGAAGTTTGTCTCCACTCCTTACACAAACTATTGCAGCTGAAAATGACTATGGGAAAACTTCCTAATTAGCCCTGTTGGATTTTTTTTGTTTTCAAGAAAAAAAACTGGCTGAACTTCTGAATCTGTTTTTCTGTGGAAACAAAGCTTATGCAATCAGTGTTTGTCCTGTACCTAATAATTTTTGTAACCCTCTGACAAATCAGGTTTGGACTAAAGTTGAAAGAGTGATGGTGTGGGACATGATTATGTTTTTTTAAACACTTCATGAAGTCTGGCAGCAGGATAAGGGACAGAGAGTCAAGTTACTGCCTTGACCAAAGGAAAGGACCTCAGCCATTCTATGTTGCTTGCAGCCAGCTGGCCAGTCAGCACACACGTGTCAACAGGGAGTATTTTTATAGCTCCAGACCAGTCCCAGTTTGTTGTCTCTTGGTAGTGACAGTGTCGTTGGCGGCATGAGGAGAGCCGGGGTTATTGTGGTGAAGAGAAAGAACTGTGGGACAAAGGACATGTAGGAAATCAAGCTTGGTTAGTTCTGCTGCTCAGGAACAACATGTTTGTCTAACAATAGCTTTCTGCCCAAGCACACACGTCAGAGCCAGATTAGATTTCTATTTGCATACCTCCTTACCTTTCTCAGGAATGCCTCCAGCAAAAAACTCCTCAATTTCTCTTTCTTCCTTTAGGCATAAGGCTCTTCTGGAAAATAACTGTAAAAGTTGCATCCTATTTCTTAATAGATTTATTACTTTGTTTACTTGAAGTCAGATGAACTGGGTTTAATAACCACATCAGATGTTTGCTGCTTTTTTAATCCTCTTGGCTCCTCAGAAATAACATAACAGAGAGAGAGAGAGCAAATGAGCTGGATGCAATTCCACTTTGTGCACACACACTGAGAGCCGGACCTGAAGACAGCATTGTTGTGCAATGGAAACAAGGCATAAACTTATCCTACAGAACCCTTGTAGCCCATGATGTGAGAGGGAAAGAATCCCATGGATTTCTGAAGCATAGGGATGAGCCTGTAGTGCTGACAGGAAAAACAGGAATTTTTTGTTTTCTTTAGAACTGAACACAATTTATAGATACTTGTTGAAATAATAAGAATGGGGAAAAAAGCAATCCACAGGAAAACTTTAACAGCCTTTGTCCAAAAGAATGCTGTATCCAAGGGATTTTTAATCTGCAGGGAGAGAGAACAGGAGCTGTGCTCTTCTTTCTGTCTTACATAGTCTAAGGTCTGTATTATGCTCATTATAATGATATCAGTGTTTCTAAATTAAAGTGGCAATTCCCAGATTCCACAGGGATGTGTGTCACAGAATTGCATGTGCTAGTAATTAAAACAGAGTTTTCAAATATTGCTTCAGATTCAGACAAGAACCTTTTTTTTTATGTGGTTGTGTAATTAAAAACAAAAAGAAAAAGAAAGAAAAGGAAGCTACAGCCAAACTGGGGACAGTATTAATAAACTGACACAATGTGAGACCTTGTGCACTGTTGTTGCCACTAAACACCACTGAGGAGAAGAGATGTTTTCAAACACTAGACAGCATTTTGGAAACCCAGTTTTTATGGAAGTCCATTCAAACCCCAGCTCTGTGTTCCCACTGCCAACTTTGAAAGTTCACTCCAAAGAATAACTAGGCACCTAGGAAGCAAATGAGAGAACTCCAAGGAAACAAGAATTACTTGAGCAGATCCTACCACTAGGCCACTCAGTATCCAGCCCTTAGGATTGTGCCTTTCTGGGGTGAGTATTTTGTGCTTCAAGGGGAGGGAAAAAGGGCACAAAGAGCCAACTGGGCTGTGCTGCACTTGATGGGAGTAGGGGATAGTCCTTCCTGATCCCCCCATGGACAAGGGGCTTGTGAAAAGAAATACAGAGCAATTACCCTAAGTCTCGTCTTAGCAAATGCGGTTTGGGTTAATGATCAAACAGTTCTCCAACGTTTTGGCAAACCCTGCCTTAGTGTTATTTTTGTTGAATTCCTCCCCCAGCAATAAGCTGTGTAAGTTGACAAAATGCAAATGCAAAAAGCACTACCTTTTGTGTCCCAGGGGTGCTACAGCTTGATTATATCCAACCTCCCCTTTAGTAGCTGACCTAATTTCTTCTGTTGTTGCAGTTTTAGAAGGAAGTTTTCACAGGCTTTTGTACATGATACGGATTAGTACTCCAAGGTATCTTGGACAAAAAAGGGGGATGAAAAACAGTCTTTTTGTTCCTGGTGCATTGTTGGTTTAATTTAGTCAGGTATGCCTGGTAGGGAAACAGAGGAGCCAAATTTTAGGACTTTCTGATCTTTCTCACCTTTTGTCCTCTAAGGTTAAAATAAAGCTTGTGTTGCACATGTAGGATGGCTAATGAATTAGCTCCTGTCATTAGCTTAACTGCCAAGGAGTTTTGCACTGGCTCAAACCTGACACATTGGTACACTCACAATCTTGCAGCTCAGATCTGCTTTCAGAAAAACCACCTCAAATGTGTCATTAAAAGGCTAAAATACACCCAGTGAGAAAGGCTTACATCCCAGTAATGTGGCCACGTGAGTTGTAGGCTGAGTCAAGGGGATCCTGTTAAAAGCAACACTTAGCCCAGGGCAGTAGCAAAGGGAATAGGGTTTGCCTCAGACAATTTTTGCAGTAACTTGCTATGGTCTGTTGCTCTTTGCTCAGTCACACCTAGTCAAACTGGTTTACATTGTCTCCTGCCTCATCAGTTGTAAATAATCATTTCTCTGTTTCTTTTGGGTTTTTTTTTTGGGAGGGGGGGTGTGGGTTGTGTTTTTTTTTTGTCTGGTTGGTTTATTTATCTTGCTGATGCTCTGTTGGGCTAGAATTGTTACCAGAAAGTATCAAGATGGAAAAAATAGAGTGGGTTTCAGAGGCCTTGTCCAGAGTTCAGATTTAACTGCTTGAGATCATTTACTTTTACTATGTGTTCATTTAAGTAATTAATACATGTGGCTGAGTGCAGCACAGAGCTTCAAAAGCTTCCCACCCCTTCCCTATGTGGTTCAAGTAACTCCATTTTTCTGTCATGGCATGTGCTGAGTGAGGAATCAGAAAGTGGTTTTTGAATGGCACGAGCTGAAACCTTTCCCCTTGCTCACAAGGGGAGAAAGGCTGACTTGCAGCAATTTTTAATCCAGGAATGCAAACTCTGGGGAGACAAACTCTCCTGAATAGCTGTGACAGCAGGTGTAATTTAGAGTAAAGCACTTTGGGACTAAATAAATAGCACACCAGGGAGAGTAGGAGGTCTAGAAGGAGGCTGCAGAAAGTGTGGATGAGTAACCTAGGTTATTGTGCTAATGAGATTATGCTTTGCTTTGAGATCTGCTCTAAAGAGAGGCTGAGTCACTTTGCCTTGGCCCATGTCATAGGGAGAGGGTGGCTAAGGGTTAGTTTTAATGACCAAAACAGCTGTACAGCTGCCAGGGAGTGTCCTGCTTCCCTGGGCCACCCCTCACAGCTCCTTTCAGCATCCTCTGTGCCACCAGCCACTGTTCTCTAGCCAAGCCTCTCCAGCTCTCCCTTACCTTCAGGCAGTGCCCTGCAAGCCCTCCAGACTTTTTATTTAAAGTCCAATGAATTTATTTAAAGCTTCTGCACTGCAGTCTGGTGAGGTCGCTTTTCCCTGGGATCCAGCCTTGGAAGTGGCTGACCCCCATTGCCTCCTACCCCACTTCCTCAGGGCTGGGACTTCCCTCCCCATAGCTGGGGTCTCTCCAAGCCCCCTGGAACAGGGGAACCTCTCTGTGCTGCCAGGAGCCCCTTCTCCAGGGAGTGCAGCTTCCTTCTCCCTGCAGACATTGCAATGCTATCAGCCCTTGCTGAGGCACTGCTTGATTTTCCTGCTTTATCTTTGAGCCCCAAGTAGAGCATTTCATAGCTATAAAAATGAGTGTATTATGTATCCTGTTACAGTGATACAACACACAATGCAAACAGGCTGCTGTGAGTCCCTTTATACAGCTTCTCAGGCTCCCTAATAGGGAATTAATTCATAGTGTTCTAATTATATTGATGTAGTTGCAGCAATACGTGGTTCTCCATGTGAAAGTAGGATAAGAAAAATCCCTAGGTAAGAGAAATCTTGCTGGCCAGTTTTAGAAAAACCTTCATGTGTATAACTTCTATTTCAGGTGTTCTTTGATTCTCTGTATGAGAGAGAAGCTCTGGTTTGCAATGGGCTGATGTGTCATTTGAAAAGTAAGAGTGTTTGCTCACAAAGGAACCTTCCTACCATGGGACTTGCTCTAAGAAACCCAGCCTATGGTGGGTTGATGATGATATTTCTGAAGCTCAAGCCTTCTCTGCTGCTCCCCTTTCCTTCTCTACCTCCAGTCTGTCATGCTCATCATTCAGGCTATGTGCTCCACCATCACAAAGAGCAGTGCCCAAGGG
This sequence comes from Formicarius rufipectus, assembly GCA_013399695.1. Classification (NCBI taxonomy): domain Eukaryota; kingdom Metazoa; phylum Chordata; class Aves; order Passeriformes; family Formicariidae; genus Formicarius; species Formicarius rufipectus. The sequence continues at coordinate 59,611 of VXAU01003536.1, read as the reverse complement.
AATGGTCTCTATTGCACATTTTACAGCTCCCTTGCCCTGTTCAGAATTTAGATGTGACACTGCTTTAAAAACTTGAAGGAGAAAAAATGTCTTCAGGTGTATCTAAATTTCTGTTTAGCCTTACTCACTGCTTTCAGTGTTAGGCAGAATTGTCAGTAGAGTCTTTATGGGACTGGTTATACCCCACAAATACAAGAATTCATATGGCTTATAGCAGACATAGCAGAGCTGCATCTACAGGGTATCAGGCTCTAGGGCTCCAAACTTGCAAAATTACTTTGTTAAGATCCCTTCCATTCTGTGAGTGTATGGACATTAACAGAGCTACGCACTGTTCAGAGGATGAAGCCCTGAATTGGAAAGTGCTAGGCAGAAAGTCAAACAGACTATGGAATTGCTGGGCAAAAAAGCTGTTGGCCTCTTAGGTCCATTTCATTCATTTCCTTCCTTTCTCAGTGCAACCACAACTTCTGTCCCCCATATTGTCTTTCAAAATAGTTTCATTTTTGTCTCAGTGAACTCCAGGCAGTTAATAGATTCTTTCTTATATTTGTGATTGCTTGGCTTTCATCATCTTACATTTATCTGTTCATTTTACTTTTTAATCCCTCAGTGGGGGGATAAAATCAACAACCACTAAAAATATTTCTTTCACTTTTATCATATTATTCTTTAATCACTTTGGGGCACTTTTTCTTTCCTTTAGGCTGCTCAAAATTATCTAATTTCCTAGCTAGTTTCTACAAGTTTACATGAAAGGGACAGGGTGGAGGGGGAAGAGAGATTGCACAAGTTTTATGATTTGTATTATAGCCATTCAGGTAGAAAGAAAAGAAATATTTAAAAAGGAGTGTCAACAGATTTTGCAAGGATTAATGTTTGCATCAGTGAGAAAGCAAAAGAAGACAGACATGCATGATAAGAAGTAAAAGTGGTCAGAAGAAGGTGGCCTGTGAAGAGGAAAGAAATTTAGAAGATGGATGATGGTAGAAGGGAGAGTGAGGGAGGAGACTTTAACAGATGAGAAAATATGTAAGAATAATTGTACTGACTTTCATTTGTGATGGGCTGAAGGGGCAATTATGGGTGTCTCCCATATGGATAGAGAGGAAAAGAAAACACAGGGAATATACAAGAGTGCTGTGACTTTGAGAGAAAATCTTGCAAATCCTGGGCATGGTCCATCTGCCTCGAGGTTAGACTGGCTTTGATTAGTCCAAGCAATAAGGTAAGACTAAAGGAAGGGCAATATTTATAAAGAGACTGGAGGAATTGAAGTACCACTTCAGGGAGCTCCTTGGAAGTTCAGCAGCAGCCACGTGAAAGTTGAATTGGCAAAGACACTTCCCCAGGAAGACATAGTGGCTAAAATGTAGTACAGGATTGGAGGGAAAGACCAGTATAAATGCACACATCACTGATGCAGATTGCTGCCAGTGTGACTGGGTTCTGGTACACAGGGAGAGGCAGAAGAGTGAAAGCCTGCTGAGATTTCCATGGCAAATCCATGGGAATGGAAAAGGAATACTCAGCTGTCAAAAGGGAGAAGTGCAGAGGGAGTTGTGAAAGCCAAGAGGAGAAAGTGTTGAGAGGAAAGATAAAGTTGGCAGAAGTAAGAGACAGGGATCAGTGAAGATATAAATATAGACAGCATCATTTAAGGAAGCAGAAGTCACAAGAGCAAATTCAGTGGTGCAATGAGAGTAGAATGTCAGAAACGCAACACAGAGTAGAAAAGAGGCTTGGAAATACTCTCTGTGCATGAGTGGTGGTAATAGTCTTGGTGAGAGCTGAGCCAAGGAAATGAGATTGTGATTATTGAGAATAACAGTGTGCATGCTACAGGGAAGTTAGTGAAGGCTCTGAAGGGCCCAGGGAATGAGAAGTGTTAAGAGCATGTGGAAGAGCAGTGGTGTGAGGCTTAGATTCTTCAGGAATTGGTTTATGCCATCTTGCACTGTGAAAAGGAGAAGTCATAGGACAAAGTTTGCCAGCATGGGTAGGAAGATGTTTTCAGAGTCTTTTCTTTCCACTGTCTGAAACCTGATGGATGTACATGGATCTTTTATCATCAAGGCAGGTTTTCAGACAAGCCAGAAAGATGGAAGGGAAGAATTAACCGTAAGAAAATAGAGTTAAGGGAAGGATTTTGGTTGAAGAATATGGAACTATCTAATTAGCCTAATTGGCATCCATCATCTATCATTTCCTACAGCATCACCCGTTCTCAGGGTCCACTGTACTGAAAGTCTGTGTGATGGCAAGTGGGATTCAGGTTACATGATAGACAGGAGGCTATACCTGCTGACTTCTAAGCTTATGCCTGTATCTCTTTTGTTGAAGATGAGAAGCAGGAAAAGAAAAACCGGTTTTCAAAGTCAGGGTCAGAAAAGATGATCACATAATTTGCATTCTGCTTTATTAATGTGGGCTAGCTTAGCAGGCAAAATCTAGCATACTGATAAATGATTTCCTAACCAGAAAAATAAGAGTCAGTGACTGCAAATCATTTTCCCCCCTAAAGTAAATGAAGCACTGCTGGCCAGGAGGACAGTATCATATTTCATTCCAGTCAGGAAATACAGATGTAGGCTGGATCAAAAAGGCTCCTAATATTCCATAAAGGAAAAATTATGTGAAAAAAAGGTGTAGACAGGCCCTGAGGTTGTCACACAGTCCTGCTCCTAGGTGGTGCCTGGTGCACTAGGGCCATGTGTTCTCCCCCCGTGTTTAATCTGAGCAGCTCCCAGAACTGACTCTATCTCTGGTCTCTTGCACAGAAACCCTCTGTTAGCCCCCTGTAGAAGTGAGACCTTTTGCAGCTTGGCTTCTTTAATTTCCCAAAACATAATTGCTCCTCCCTTTACCCCACGCTTCCTATTAGCTCAAGCACATGTTTTGTCCCTCCCTTTTTATGGAGTAACAGAGTTGCTGAGTACAGAGAATCTCTCCATGGCTGTAATGCTGTGGAATCACTTAGGCATGTGCATTTGAGGGATGCTAGCACAGAACATGCCTTACTGAGGTAGCCCAAGGCATATACAGTTGTGTGCAAAATAATCAGTATCTACGTGCTATTCCTTGCCTGAGGCTTCTGAGTTCGTTTGGGGCCGGGGTCAGAGGCTTTGAAACTTTCTGCTTTCCTCCAAGTCACAGGAAACTTAGTCTTTAGTTGTGAGTTGGGTCTCACAGCTAAACCAACATGGTATGAAAGGAGTGCTGTCTTTTCTGTTCTGCTGCTCAAGCTTTCTGTGCCCCTGAGTGCACCCCCAGCCTGTCAGGCCCACGGTGGGGTTAGACAGCTCATCTCACCTGATCCAGTAATTGCTCACTGCCAAAAGGGGTGATCCCACTCCACCTCCTCCCTGGCTGTGCCTGCCAGCAGCTTCCCTTCCTGTGGCACTGGAGCTCACCTGGGCTCACAGCAAGGCTTCCAAGGGACCCAGTGCAGTAGAAAACTGACTCTGCCATGGACCATGAGCAGTATTTTTGATGGATTGCCTAGATGTCCCACCACAATATCCCAGGAGCACACCCCGGGGGAGCCACAACTACCCCATTTGGTGTCAGAGAGGCTTGGCTGTATCACCACACCCCGTAGCACTGACAAATCCATGCTGGTCCATGGTCCACATCTGAGAAAATTCTTCCATTCCTCACTCCTGGACATCAGGCCAATTTGGCAAGGCTGATTCATCTTCCAGCTATCTGACTTTCCAAAGATGTTCCTATTTTAAACAGGAACATTTGAGTTTCAGTGAATCTCTGCTTTCTCATCTCTGGAAGGCATGTGACGAGGGCCTGACAGTTCAGCTCCACATCCACCAATACATTCAGTAACTCAGCAACTTCTCACCTTAAATCAGGATACTAAAGATTACACACAGGCACAGTCCCCAGCTTGTCACAGCCAGGCATGGTGAAGAACCTACACACTGACCCAGAGCATATGTTAATTTGTTCCTGGTTATGTTGGCTCTGGTACCAGAACAGGGATAAGCAGGTACTGAATTGATTAATTTGTTTTATACTGAGACTGACACATGTTTCAGTTTCCAGCATTATTAGTGAAATTAAAATGTGCTCTATGTCATATTCTGATTAATTGGTGTAAACAAAGTCAGGTGTTTTAATCCTCTGAACAAAGTTCCCTTAGAAAATTTTTGTCACTTGCTCCTCTGGCTTGCAGTGGTCCTACATTAATATATTTTTCCTGAGTGCCTTCCTTTTTTTTTTTCCTTCATGCTTTATCTGTTGGCACAGAGCTAAATCCAAATTTCATCAATGTGTTTCCAGGGCTAAACAGCCAACTTACTCTCTTTTAGCTGTTAATTTTTAATTTTGTGGATCCTGGCTCTGTAATTTCAGACAAGGAAAGTCAAAAGCATTGCACGCTCCAGTCTTTCGCAACATATTTGTATAATGCACAAGTATAATCATTTTACTTAATACAACATAGATTCTAAGACAAAAAATCTGACAGAATATTTGAGGAATGAGAACAACTGTTTTGCCTTCCAAACTAATTTGTGAAATTAAAGGCATTCTGTTGTGGTGGCTTATATTATAGTGTTTCAATACCTGTACCATACAGCGCAGCTACTTCTGTAATCCTTTTATTTGTTTATTGTCTAAATTTTTAACAGTACAACAAAATCTTCTGGGCAAATAAATGTGCATGTAAATACCTTACAGTGTTACATAGGTTTCTAAACATAGCACTGTATGTTCATTTGCAAAGGAAAATAGACAACTGTTCTTTAATCAACACCTTTTAGCTCTGTTTATCTAATGAAAGAGATATTCATATCTCTAAAGAAAGGACCCTCCTTCTCAAGGAGGTTACACCATCACTGTGTCCCAGAGGAAACCTTGGGCTCCAGGGCCTTTGCAGAGTGGATGTATTTCAGAGCAGTGCAGAAACCTGCACATGCGGGTCTTTTAGGAGGGCAACAGGTTTGAAACAACTATTAGATTCAATAGTGCTCTGCAGAGGAACTGCTGCACACCCCTCTACCTGTGGCCACCCCAGCAGCTGCCAGGTGACTTAAAGTGACTTCTCCTCTCTCTTTTCTTGCTGCAGTAGCACAGACAGCTTTGAATGAATCACAGGATTCCAAGAATTAGCAACAAACCTCGCCACGTGGGCACAGGAGCTGCCAGGGCAATGCGGTGCCTGACGAGGCTGATGTGATGGTCCCTGGATGTGGAATTCCTTCTACAGGAGTAAAGAGGTGATATTACAGTAACATTAAGGGAATAGTGTGTCTTGTTCTGGTCCCCACACTTGAGAAGAATCATGTTGACAATTTAGGCTTCACAAAGGAGCAATAAAAGGTACATGATATCTAAGCAAAGCTGATCTATGGTAAAAGACTTACAATCAGTCTCTTGAGTTTATTCAAAAGAAGACTAAGAGGGAAGCTGATGATGAACAGCAGCTGTGCAGGTTCTTAACTGCAAGGGGCTCTGTCAGCCTGCTGACAAAGACACAGCCACATCCCATGGCAGGAGGTGAAAGCTAGAAATAAAGTGGCTAGAGCAGTTCAGGGTAAAGATCAATTAACTCCATCATAGGATTGTGCTTGGATTATATTCTGCCTTAACAGCCACAGGAGCCTTTTTCATTAATGTGGCAAAGGTGTCATGAAATGTGTGCATGAATAATTGAGATGATATGCTGTGTAAACAGTGCCAAATGAAACTTCCCTCACAGAACTCTAAAGGACTGGCTGGGACATCTGCATTTGAATAGCTCTTAAGGGATGATTGTGCAAATCAAGGACTCTTTTGCTGCTATGGGCAAATCCAGGAGCCACTGCTTATGGCCTTCCCAAAAGCATGATTGTCTTGTGTTTCTTCCTGTGCCATCTCTGCCATGTGAGCCTGTAAAACAATAAGTCATTCATCCTCAAATTCCTCCTCAGTGCTGGATTCAGGGGCCATTTGTGTATTCAGGCAAAAATGTTCCTATGCTTCTCTCCCATTAAAATCAATGAGTTTTCAGGCTGTGCAAAGAGAAACATAGAGCTCAGTCTTCTCTGAATGCAGCAAGTAGCCTACTGGTTGTGCCTAGGTAAAGAGCCAGTGGGGATCTTTCTTTCAAGTCTTTTGACTTCCCACCAGTTTATTTCATGTTGTCTGTTTAGATGCTAAGTGCTTTAAAGCACAAATTGTCATTTCTATGGACATGGTGTTTAGCACAGCTGAAGCCTGTCTTGATTGGGAGTTCTAGATGCAACTTGAATGCAGATAATAGAAATTTATAATAAGGCTTGAATTAATGCTTAGTGTCCAATACTGTATAGTTTAACATCAGAGCTGCTTTATTACTGTGAGCATTTACAAAGCTACAGTCTTTCTGAGAGGGCTCATCAAATGCTGTGGTAGAAGGATTTTGTGCTTTGTCTCATAGAAAATGTTTCAAAAAGTAGAAATCAGTTGCTAAATAGCATCTAATCTGAGTCTAGGTAATGACTGAAATAATATTTAGGAAAAAACCCAACTTTTAGGGGTTCAGTGGATCCATCCCAGCCTGTTCAATAGAGCTTCAGAGCTGTGTGTGAGGGATGTAAACTCTGTCTGGAGTGACTCTGCTCTTGGTGTAAAAACTCCTTCTGGGCTGGGTTTCCAAACAGTCCTGGTGAAGGGCTGGCTAGGTGTTATTAAACCTTAATGATCTGTTCACAAAGAACCCAAAAGGTAGGCAGCTGCAACACAGGGCAAAGTAGTTTTTAAGCCTGACCTTCATCTTGGAGGTAGCTAAGCAACACATGCCATATTGAGGGACTTCAGCCACATTATGAGGTTGTTTTAAAGGTCTGACTGGCCTGAAGAGACAAGTAGAAAGTCTTAAGGTCTCTTTGAAAGAAAACCAGAAGAAACAGGATGAATATTAGAGACTGTGATTTGCAATTGTGTGCAGTAGCCTAAACTCACAGGAGTTTGCAAGATAGTCTTATGGAAAAGAATCATCTAAAAAAAAAGAAATGACATGACAAAGAGACCTAATCTAGAAAATATGACATGTTCTAACAACAAAAACATTGCCTGGCCAGAGCAAAGTTCCTTTACTACATAATGTTTAATCTCACCCATGCTTCCATGGTTATTTTTTTGTCCTAAGTCTAATTCACAGTATTTCAGTTTGTTATATGTATTTTCATCTCATGTTCTGCCACTGTTCCCAAGAGTACTCTCCATTGCACAACTCTCTGTATTATTTATTTTGAGGCAGCTTCGAGGCTAAAGAATTAGTCCTGGGATTTATCCACAGTTTTGACAATGGCCAGCTGGGTGACTTCTGGCCAAGTCACTGCACCTCTTCACCACTGTTTTCCCAGCAATAAGAGTGGGGTAATAAGCCTTTCTGAAACCACATGGAGTTGTGCAGATGAAGTGCTGTGTAGTTTATAGTCCCTGATTACAGCACTGATTTCACTGATTTAGCAGACTTACATACAGTATTTTGTTTTGTTTTGTTTTGTTTTTAACAAATGAAAACTTGAAAACCAGCACCTGTCAAAGTGCTTATTAACCTATGACAGAACTGGCAAAAACAGACAATCACAGTGTGGTTTTTTTTCTCAGCCTGTTTAAAACAGGCACAACAGTAAATAGAGACAAGCTTTTAAATTAGCTGTCTTTGACCTACTTGGAACATGTACAATCAGTGCAGACTTTGCTCATTGTTTTGTTTTCTTTTTCTTAAGGTGGCTTTTGGGGGCACAAATGCAACATTTCTCCTGTCTGTAACTATGTGCACCCCTGGCCCAGCCAGACAGGGATGCTGCTTGAATTGCAGCAGCCCCAGGACATGGTAGGGAGAGCTGCTTAAATCTGAAAACCTCTCTGTGACACTTACTTTTCAATCCTGCCTGAGAGTTCACTGAACTCCACATACAAATTGTGTCAACTTGGGAAAGTTTCCTGTAGTCTCTCTGCCTTTTCAAACAAGTACCCAGCAGCCAGATTAAATCTGTCTTGCAGTGACTTTCTTGTCCTCAGATAGAGTCTTGCAGCAGCCAAGTAATTTGGCTAGAGATGCATCAGTTCATTTTAAAATACGTTTTCTCTTTTGCCCTTTTACACAATTTTCTATTTAAAAATAGTGAATTAGTACTAAATACATTTTCTTATAGAGCATCAACTACTGGAAAGGTTCTTTACAACATATAGAATCATGATACTGTAATAGTCTTGCTCAGTAATCAGTGTATCTTATCTCTGATATTCACATTTGGGGCTCCAAACCTATGACAAGTACATACCAAAATACATCCCCAAGAAGGGGGATATTAGTCAGATTACCTCATCTTTATTTCCTCAGTTACACACTGCATGGTTCAAACATTGCATGCCCTTGTGTAGCAAACCTCTCCATTCCTCTTTGGATATGAGGCCTGGCTTTGGCACCTGGTACTCTCTGCACCAGTGGGAAGCTTGATCTACCAGTGAGAATCCACCAGTGAGGCTGGAGGACCAGGACCAGGACTTTTGTTTTGGAACTGCTGGTCCATCATCTGACCCCTAGTAAACAGAGGCAAAACTCTGCAATGCCCAATATTTTGATGTTTATTTTAAGTGTATCATCTTGCAGTATCAAAGTCAAGTCATGCATCTGTTGATGCTACAACTAAAGTGCTGGTGGTTAAATTGTGTGAGGAAAACATGTAAGTGCATCAGAATTGTGCACCACAACAAAGAATGTGATTCTCATTTAAGAGAGGGGAATCAAACTACAGCCAGCTGAGGACATCTCTTCTCCCAGGCACTCAAGTTCCTCTAGAAGGATTTTATTCAACCCTTGAAGTCTGGGTGGGATATTTCTTCCAGTAGAGCTACACCTGTAGTGTATGCAGGATGCAGATATTTGACCACAGTCAAATCATATGCAGCTTGGTTACACTTTGCTGTGTTCTTGGCTGCACTGAAGGAGTATGATTTATTGAATTTCTTTCATGTGTATGTTTGTAAGAGGCACAGTACTGGATGTTCGACATCACTGAGGAGCCAAAACAAATATACTGTGGTAATGACCTTCAGGATGTGGAAGAGAATGTTCTATCACTTAATGATAAGTAAATAAATAGAATAGCAATTCTGGCCTTGTTAATTTGACAATGTCTTTAAATTCAATACAGTGCTAGACACCTGGCCACTTCCTGCCGTGCTTTTAAAGTTCTGCACTAAACATTGGAGTCTAGGTATTATACCTGTACAGTATGTCCTTTCTTCTCAGTTAAAAATTAAAGCCAAAGGTCATTCTTGCTTAGGCTCAGAAGCTATACAGGGTTTGGATAAAATACAGGGCTAATTCTAGTGGGATACAGCCCTTCTTCCTCTTCCCACCTTCCCTTGCTTTTAGGACCCCTATTAAAAAGAAGAAATGTTATCTTTCAGGTAGTGTTGATGTCCACCTTTCAGTACAGCTCTGGAAAGACCTTGCTGGATGTGTAAACATTGGCATTCATTCCTGCAGGAACGCAGAGAGCCCTCGGTGGCCGGAGCCAGAAGGTGTAAGTTCTGATAACCATCTCGTGGCCCCTCGTGCTGGCCAATGTTTAACTGCTGCTTTCACACGCCTTTGTTATGAGCAGCTCATTAATGAGGACTGGTCATGATGAGGCTCTCGGTACAGTGGGGGCTTGGCCTGAACTTTTCCAGCAGTGCTTTCTGGTTTTGTTTTACAGTTCACATTCATCCTGCCTGAGCCAATAGCAAGATGCGAGCACATACCTGACCCAGGAACACTTAAAAGAGTTGTGTGGCTGCATTTATATTCTCTGTGGACAGACATGGCTCCTTTCCCTGTATTTTTCACTGTGATTCAATATGCCTATACATAAGACTGTGCTATTTTAATCATGGATTGTGCTTCCATTTAAGCTGATAGAGGACTTGTATTAAAATTTTGAAAGAGAAGTTGCTGCCTTCTCTGCTATTCATAGTATTAGTGCTTTATATAACTTCATGATTCCCATACAGTGGATAAATTATAACAGACAAATAAACATCTCTGCCCACAAGGAACTTTTACTTCTGCATAAAAAAAGAGATGAAAAGATACAGAGCAGGAAAGTTCAAGGCAGAAAACAGGCTGAGGTTAGGATGGCAGAGAGAAAATGCTGCAAAGAAGTAGCAAGTCTTCAAAAGGTCAAATCTTATTCTAGAGATGAGGCACAGCCAACAGAACTAGGGCCAGCATTAATGTCTTGTCATACAGTAATTCCTGGATGAGCAGTGGAAATTGAGATGTCAGGAACAGAGAAGAGGAAACTTCTTATAAAATGTTTAATTTTGCCAGTGTATTTCCTCTTGCCCAAGCTTTGTCTCACTCTTCCTATGACCTGAGGATGACATGTCACTGAGTGCCATCTCACTTCAGCTGCATTACACCTTCAGCATTTTTGCCAATGCTGTTCTCCCTTCCCAGACACAAAGCTGAGGCAGGGAAGCAGGAGTTTAAAGTAAGTATCTCATGCTTGTAAAAGTATTGTAAGACATTCTAAAGATTTCAAAGTCAAGCATCCATATTATTTAGAAACATGTTAATTTGGATGAAACTTTTCAGCTTTAATTCTTTCTGAGTGCACTTGCATCCTGGTAGTCCTAATTTCTGTGATCACATATAGTTTTTTCAAGAACTGAGTGCTTGTTGAAGCCAGAACTGGTTCATATGTTTTTGTTCAATGCACTGGAATGGAAGGATGTCTCCAGGTAGCTGCCTTTCTTCATCACCTGTTGGCAGAGCTGAGATGAGAACTTAGGTGAGATCAGTGAAGGGTTTCATGCTTCCAGTAGTGGCACAGAGAACTCTTACTGGGCATACTAGATTTATTCCCAGTAAAACTCACTGCCAGCTGACCCACAATGAGTGCAAGCCTTGGACAGAGAGAAATTGTAGTGTTTGATGTTTTCTGGTGTGCTTCCACTCACTGGCTAAGAGGCCTGGATGGCCCAGGAGCTTCATGTCAAAAAGAATTGAAACATGTCCTTCTGTGCACCAGTTTGTACCTTTCTGCAGTATGGCAGCAACTTTTGAAAATGCATTTTTGGGGTCTTCAGAATCTCAAATGAACTTCATTGTTTTTTGGGTTTTTTTTAGCATAGACCTTAAGTCAAAAGTCCATGCTGGTTGTGGCACCAAACAAGAAAAACCTAACTTAATTAACCTAAGGACAGGATTTTCCTATGGGATTTGCATTGCTGTCAGCAATGCATGTGTTCCCCAACACCACTTCATGCTGTTGGTTGGTGTTAGAGGGAATGACCTTCTCTACAACACAGAGTCTCCTCCAGACTGCACTTCCACACAGGTTAGTTCAAGGCAGGGAACAGACACCCCTGGTCACAGGAATGTAATGTGGCCCTTCAGGAAACGTGTGAGTTGCTGGCACTTTGCTCCCAACAAGTGCAGTGGCTGTTGCTTGGCACATCAACAGTGTCACAGAGTCACTAGGAGGAATAAGGGCTCTCTAACACAATATATTCACTGGAAGAAATATAGGATCCCTAACAAGCAAGTTTAGCCTAGAACTCCTAACCACAGAGCATTAAAATAAGTAGACTACTTGTTTATCAAAACCTTCCTTTAATTACCAAGAACTAGCCAAGTGTGACAAATCCAGGACAGTTCTGACTTGTTAGTTTTACTGCAAACTTTATGTTTTAAAATAAATTTCTCTTCACAGTGAGACTTAACTTACTACCATCTGGGAGTACAGACAGCATTTGCCTATTAACAACCATTATTATCCATTAATTACCTTTAGAAACAGAAGAGTGACCTGGAGATAGGAACATACAATGGAGAACTTTTTGAGATGGAAAAGATTTGCACTCCACACTTTTCCTCAACCTTTCTCAAAATATACCAAATACATAAAATCTGAGGGGACCCCTATATACAGATTGCTGTTTGCTTCTCCACAAAGCTGTAACATGGAGAAGAATGTTACCAGGTCAAATTGGGTGTTGCTGATTTTCATTATTTCTTTGCAAATCCTTCAATACTTTTTTTCTCATCTGTCAAAAGTCAAGAGACTGCAGTAAGAATCCCAGCTTTTATATTTTTTAAGCAAGTTTTTAATTTTTCTGTATGTCAAAGCTCGTAAATATGAAAGGAAGTTCTCCAAAAAGTTCATAAAACAGATGGCAAATAACCAACCACCTACCCATCCTCTCTAAATGCCTTATTTTTAAGAAAATGGGCTTTTAAGCCAGCTTCATTTGTGGGTGGGCATTGACTCATGAGTTTTGAACACTTACTGTGGCAATGCAAATCTGGATCAAAACTTTTATGTTTCAAAAAACACTGTTGAAAAAAAATTAAAGCAACAGAAATCCTTGTATTTCATTTGATTTTCAGACTATCCAAATTAAATATGCATTTTTAAACCACTCAGACATTCCCTGGCATTGTTACTAGTCAAAACACAGGAGAAAGCTGCTAGTGTCTCAGTCACAGGAGGTTTAATAAAGAGTTTAAGTGCCTGTGAGGAACGTTCATGGGATAGCAGGTCCAGCCTTGGAGGTGAGAGGAGGTCAGCTAATCTCTCAGCATTTTGATTCCTAGAAATGAAAGCTGAGTTTATTATTGAGACACTTGCAAGGGGGGCAGTCGCATGTAGCTGTGGCACAGCAGTGACAATCCTGTGGCTTTCCTGTACTGAAGGTTTTCCTGTCATCCTCACACAGGTAAGTTCTTAAGGTAAGCTGAAAGAAGTTGTCAAGTAGATAAGATTCAGTCGTTTTTAAGCTGATTAAACAATATTGTTGATGACAGAAGTTAGCATAGGTGTGGCTTGGCAAACAACAATAATTGCTGATCGCAATAATAATATGTACTCGAACAGGAAGCTACTCTTCCTCCAAGCTTCTGAGCATATACATTGCAATCATGACAGCATACATAATGGCAAGTTAATCTTAAAAACAATCACCTGCAAAATCATGACCTTGTTTGAAGTATGATAATTGTTCTGTCACGCAAGGATTCTCTAAGGTTACTTTTGACTGAACAAAGTCAGAAAAATATTCTGCATTTTGTCAGACAATGTGCTCTGTAGATAGATGTATGTTTTTACACTCTTAAAATAAAAGGAGGCAACTGTCTCTACATCCTACAGGCTTCTCGTATATTTAATGTAGTCCATAAATTATAGCATCAGTCGTGCACAATAAAATACTACAAAATCTAACAAGGGCATCAGATTGTCAGGATTTCAGCAGACATGCAGGATTCCATGTTAACTTGTTTCCCTGGAACAGATGTGAAAGAGGCAAACTCCAGAGTGGGAGTAGGACTGGGAGCAGCTGCAATAACTAAAGATTATTAGAACTCTGTGTTTTTACCTGACAGTTTCACACTGCTAAAGTCCATTTAGAATCTACTTTTGCCACTGGGAGTAGCACGTGGAGCTCTTGACTTTGTAAGTGTGACAGATGCAGGGAAGAAAAAGTAGTTTCTCGTATGCAAGCACCTATTTTACTGAGGAGCCAAGGGAGCTAAGGAAAAAGGCACGGCCAAGCTCTATCTGTGTGCAATTCCTGGAGCCTTACTCATCTCACTTCCTGATTCTTCTTTTTGGCCTCCTTTCCCTTAGGGCCCTCCCACCTCTATAAACACCATAACAATAATTATCGAGTCAGTGGAGACTTAAACATTCTTGACATCCTAACATCTAACAAGTACAGGACATTTCACAAAGGCCCAGCCTGGCTTTCAAGAAGTGGGTCAGCTTGACACATCCCATGTGTTTCTGAAAGCCTGCAGTCTTTGAGCTTGCTCATCTATGGTAATGGGCACCCTACCAATGCATGGACTGGAAACAAAACACCGCCTGCTTTGCCAGGGGAACTTGAAAATGCTTCCTGAAAGCTCGTCACTTTTTAAATTTCCATCCTAAACATCAAAGAGAGGATGTCTTGTGGTGCCTGGTCACAGAGCAGTTTCCAAACCTGGCAGCTTTGTGACCCACCTGCCCCCTGGTAGCTGAAAGGGTGCTGGCACTCCTCCAGCCACGTGCAGGAGTCAGGCTGCTCATGTGCCCAGCCAGGGGAGGAGAAAAGGGAGCACAGAGTGTTTCCATCCATTAGTCCAAGAAGGCTGCGTGGTGAGCTATTCTCTTCTTTCATCTTCTCCTGTCCTTCAGCCTCATTTCACTTGGTTACATACCACAACGGGAATTTTTTTGGCTGATCTGGCCAAAAAAATTCTTTTCCTGTAGAAGTTCTGGCCACTGTGTTTTTTTTTTTTAAGTCACTCTTCAATAGGTTTTCCTATGTTTCAACATTAAATCATGCCAACTTGCTTCCGCCCTCAGCAGAAATTCACAGTGACTCAGAAATGCATCTTGACCCACTGGCTGAGAATCACTTCTCTGATAGTGCTCTGGTTTGATATCTGTTTTCACAAAGGGAATAAATCAATGTGTCTCATCATATTTTCTACCCTGCCCCCGCATAAATTTGTGTTGTGAATAAAACACATTCTCTCCAGCTTGGAGGGCATTTTATTTCTGTGCATATTTTGACATTTTAGTTAGAATACGATGCTTGTACAGTAGCCCAGGCAGCAGAGACTGTAAAATCTTCTGTTTATGATCTATCTCAATGAATATATTTTCAGTTCTCCTTAAGCTGCCTTTTAATATTAAGTAAAAAAAAAAATTCAACTTAATGCAGCAGAAAATGATCAGAAATAATTGTTCTTCAATGTGTAAAGACTATATGGTAAAGAGCTATGAATAGAAACTTTGGAAGAAAAGCATGAAGTTAACTATGAACAAACTGTCTAAACTCATCAACAAAATGCAAAGATTTATATTTTTAATGGGCTGTAGAGATTAAATTCGGTAAGATTTTGTACAAAGAGTGACTCATAGTTCTATAAAACTTGGTGTGCCTGTAGATCACAGTGCTCATGTACAGACCAGAAAGGTAAGAAGAGAATAAAGAGAACAAGCCTGCTCCCAGTGTGTATACATGCTGGTGTTCAAGAGTCAAAACGAAATAGATTTATATCTGTATCTCCCCCTACATATTGTTATATACATATAAATACCACAACTGAAGCACTGGTAAACAAGTGAGATTTCTAATCATTCCTGCTCTAAGATAGCACAAGTATAGCTGACTCATACAACAAAATTATTTCTATTAGCAGATTGCTCAGCTTTATAAAAGCAGAGGCACTGTGTTATGTGTGAGCAGCAATACAGTAATCCTGTAAATTGCAACTGGATTACCATTTGATTCAACGAAGTTAATAGCTGATGATGGTCTATAATTCATATATGATTCATTTTGGCAAGTCTTCCTTTTGTCAGTTCATCAAGTCTCTCTTATATATAAGCAATTAAATTAGCAAGGGAAAAAATAGTCCAAATAGCAGAGGGCCCAGCAAAAAAAATCCTCAGGGTAGTTTGTAGCGATTAATACTTCATATTGTTGAAATATGATCACCTACTTCTTAGTAATTTTCTTTTCTTACTAGGACCAGTAATTCAGCTCAATAGGCACAACAATTAAAAACACACTGCAAATTTCCAAGCAGCTCCTCGAAGCAGGGAAATTAATTCCAAAACAGTTACAAAGAAACTACGCACTGGAAAAACTTAACCAGGAAAAACACTAAACAAAGAGCAGCAAACAGTTACCATCACTACAGATGGGAGATATTAAATTTCAGAGCAGTGACTGGGAATTTGCAGGGCTGGCAGCCGTGGCACACACCCCACATTCACGTGTAAGGAGGAGTGTTGGGCCTGTGGGGTGGGCTGAAGACGCACGGAAACAGACCCCCAAAGAGAGCCCTGCGTGTGTTCCCTGGTGGCAGCCAGGGTGGCACAGAGAGCAGCCAAGGTGGGCTCAGGCACTTCATTGCTCTTTGCAGCACTGGCACAGCTGTCAGGAGAGCTTCATTCTTCCCGGGGCAGCCTGGAGGATGTTACTCCGGGGATGCTCTCCCTCTCCTCTGGTCCAAGTTCCCCGAGCAGGGCCATGGGTTGTGCCAACAGTGAGCTGCATCCCGAAGGACTGGAGTGATGGGGTGATCACCTGCACTCGCTTTAAACCCCACGGGGGACACCTGGACTTGATGCAGTCCACAAGAGGCCAAACAAATACCTTCAGTGTGTGGAAGACCTGAGTTGCATTTTCTGGGGTTGAAATGGTCACTGAAAGTAAACATAAAGAAAACCCGTGCATACAGAAGAGAATGTTTGCATATGAAATTGGGCTGAACAAAGCTTTTCTGCAAAGCAAAATGATTTCTAGCTGATCCACCTACTGAACCTCTTGAAAAAATACCCCACCCAAAAAACCAACGGGATTTTGGTGGGCTAGTTAATGTTTTCCAGTGTCTCAAAAGATCTTTCATTAAATCCCCAAACCAGAGACAACTCAAGCAGCTAAATAATCACGGGGCAAAAAAGAAAAGTACTATCATGGCTGAAAAACTGGAGCTGGAAAACAAAGGGCAGAATCGAAGCGTGAGTTTCTGCAGTGGCAGAGGGCTGATGACAGCCTGCTTAGAGCTCCACAGTCTCATATTGCTGCTGTATTTACCACTGATCTAGAAGGAGGTGAGATGGCAACATTTGCAGCTGTCATAATTATTTCAGCTGAGCAAGACAAGAGGGGACTGTGGTGATGAGGAAGAACCAAACAGAATGGATCGTGTAATGGTGAATTAGGTTTGATATTGAAAATGGAGAACAATGCACATAAATCTGACAGGCTTAGATTCATTTCCATCAACAGGCAAGTGGAAACTGGGCATTTTGGTAAATATCTGTGTGCTGTCTCTAATCCTTGTGAAGCTATAGTCAGAAAACCAGTTATTAGAACACAGGAGGAATAAATAACACCAAGTATTAGAATACCTCTGCAAGACTTCTGACATAATGTACAGTATATCCTTACTTAAAGTGATGTGGATAAGTCTGTCTGGGGGCATGTTTGGGATAAAAGCCAGTGTTTTGTTACACTTGGATTGTTTATCCTTGGAAGGTAGTAAAAGATGAGATGAAAGCAACCAGAGTAGGGAATAATGTGAAGAATTAAGCACAGAAACACCTGCTCTCCCGTCTTACTGTACAAGAAACAGGAACTTCGTGGTGGCAATCTCAAAATGGGTGACATGAAGTGTTTTGGCACAAATGCTAAAAGTGAGCCATGACTCAGGGAGTAGCTACGGCAGCAAATGTATTGAGATTCACAAAAGAGTTAAGACACGTCTACACTCACAAACATAAATACATTTCTCAATGTCTATAGTTGGCCAAATACTGTATTTAAAAAAAAAAAAAAGTAAATGACTAAGCTACGTGGTTTACAACAACCTCTAGATATTAGAAAGCAAGCTAAACAGAGTGGGAGATAGATAGCCCACCAGTGCCAGGGTAATTGACCCTCAGGCATGATTCAGAATGTGTTTTGACATCCATCCCAGGCACTTCTACTCTTCCACAGTTTGCAGCTCCTTTTGCTGGGGTATTTTTAGATACCTGCATTTTGTCCAGCCATAGATGCTACTAAGTCATCACAGAGCCATCTCATGTGACAGGATATTTTGGTAAGCATGGGCGAGGGGCGATGAGCTTCCTAAAGCCTTGGTGAATGTCACACCTGCATTAGCTCAGCCCCATTTCACACAGGTGAAGCATAATGAACCTCCTCTATTTCCTGCCTCTGGACTGATTGGCTAATTGCTGGCAGCTGGTAGGGAGTTTATGAGGGGGGCCACCATTTTGGGTGTGCAGAATCACAGAACTCTGAGGGACCTCTGGAGATCATCCCGTCCAACTCCCCTGTCAAGTTAGGATCACCTACAACTGGTAACACAGGAACGTGTCCAGGTGGGTTTGGAATGTCTCCAGACAGGGAGGCTCCACGACCTCGCTGGACAAATGTTCCAGAGCTCTGCCACCCTCATGTTGAGGTGAAACTTCTTGTGTGTTAGTTTATGGCCATTGCTCCTTGTCCTGTCACTGGGCACCACCAGCCAAAGAAGGTCTTTTTGTCCTTCTTTGTCCTTTGGACAAAACCCCCTCAAGGAACACTGCCCTGAGCTGAGGCACTCCCAAACTTTCCTGCCTCTGGGCAGTGCTCCCAGTGGCACTTCTCCTTACTCCCGTGTGAGGTGTGAGCAGCACAGCCATGCCATCCTGTCAGAGGTCACAGCCCCTGAGGTGCCACACCAGGCAATCGACATCTGAGTTCCCCATGGCCATCACTGGTGGTGGCAGAACCTTCCAGGACACCTCTTTCTCCTTCAGTTCTTGTCCAGTTTAATATTATGACCTGCCCCTGAATGGGGAGTAACAGGTTCTTGAGGCAATTAGGCTGAAATGACACTGAATGACTGGTCTGTGAACACACAGAGATATATATATTTATATGTTTATGTTCTTTACAGGAATTGTAGCTCAATCCACCACTGCCTGTGGGTCATGCCAACAGTTATGAGCTCAGGTTATACATAAATTCTAGCTGTTTAATTTCATCAGGGGTGGGCATTTGACTCAGCCTGGTAGGTCGTTCCTTCAGAGTTGGTCATTAACCCACTGAGGATGAGTGTTTTTCTCCTCATTCATCCTCTGAGGGTCGCCTTGACTTTCTCCCAGAGAAAACCTTCCAGTGGGTCTGATTTGCCTGGGTCATTACTGAGAGAAGAAAAGTTATCATTATAATTTCAGTAACAGGACTCGAGGAAACGGTATGAAGCTGAGCTGGGGAAGGTTTAGGTTGGATGTCAGGAGAAGGGTTTATCTCTCAGAGGGTGGTGGGCACCAAACAGGCTCCCCAGGGCAGCGGGCACAGCCCCAAGGCTGGCAGAGCTCCAGGAAGGTTTGGATGATCCTCTAGGGCGCAGGGGGTGACTCTTAGGGATGGGGCTGTGCAGGGGCTGGACTTGATGATCCTTGTGGGTCCCTTCTAGCTTGGCATATTCTGATCCTGTGATGATACCATAATGAGGGGACAGTCCCACTCCATCCCCTCTCCAATTCATGCTCCCATTCCATCTTCATCCCCTCTCCCTATCTCCTCTCGCATCCCTTCTCCATCCCATCTCTCATCCCCTCTCCAGTCCCTTCTCCCCATCTCCTCTCCATCCCCTGTCCTATCCCCTCTCCATCCCATCTCACATCCTGCTCCATCTCCTCTCCCATCCCCTCTCTCTGTCTCCTCTCCCATCCCCTCTCCATCTCACTCCATCCCCTCTCCTGTCCCATCTCCCATCCTGCTCCATCTCCTCTTCCATCCTGCTCCATCCCCTCTCCTATCCCATCTCGATCCTGCGCCATCCCCTCTCCCTATCTCCTCTCGTATCTTCTCTCCATCCCATGTCCATCCTGCTCCATCCCCTCTCCCCCTCCATCCCCCCCATGTCTCGGAGGTCCCCCCCATCCCCTGCCCGCGCTCCCGCCGGGCTCGGGGACGCGCAGTCGGCTCCGCCCGTG